>CM053625.1:137789238-137808566 GCA_028646595.1 Phalanger gymnotis | reverse complement strand
TCACTTGACCCTTGAGTTTTTCAGCGGGGTATGACTGCTTGTAGACTAAAGAGTTCTATGTTCCAAGCCTGGGGAGATGCGCCAGCTCTGCCACACCAGCACTCCTCCTTCCCCATGAACCCCCAACCTGGACTGGACTTAGATCTTCAGCAGGCTCTGCACTCCTGCTCTGATCCACCACTTAATTCCTCCCATTGGGTGGGCCTGGGGCCAGAAGCAACTGCAGCTGTAGCTCTGTAGCTGCCCCACCTCTGCTGCCTCCTGAGGCGGCGGCTGAACCTGCAAACTCTATCCCAGTCCCCAGCAGCTTCTCCCATGAACCTACTCTGTTGTCCTTGGTGTTTGTGGGTTGAGAAGTCTGGTAACTGCTGTAGCTCACTGATTCAGGGCGCTAGGGCATGCTCTGTCCAGCTCCTGGTCTGGTTGGTCTGTGCCGCCCACTCTGGGCTCTGCTCCACTCAGCTCCGCTCCTTTCTGCTCCCAGTTCTGTGCAGGATAGACCTTACCCAGAGACCATCTAGGCTGTCCTGGGCTAGAGCCCTGCTTCCCTATGCTATTTTGTGGGTTCTGCAGTTCTAGAATTGGTTTAGAGCCATTTTTTATAGGTTTTTGGAGGGACTTGGAGGGGAGCTCATGCTAGTCCCTGCTTTCCAGCTGCCATCTTGGCTCCGCCCCCCCCCCACTCAAGTCCTCTTACTCCAAATGTCATATTCTTTCTAGTATACCACATTAACCTCATAATTGGAAAGAAAATGTTTAGCTTACCTGAGAATGTTGAGCTCTTTATTAGCATAATGTGTGGTAATCATTATTAGCAATAATTTCTTAACATCTAATATTTTTGTGATTTCATTGGCACTTTCTTCATTGGTGCCAATAATACCTCTTCTATGCCCAAGTAGATTATCTTTACCAGTTGCCGTGACCAAACAATGCCACCCCTGAAAGACAAACTTTTGGTAACAAGCCCCTCTGCTCTTTCTTCACTGATTTGGTCTTTGGATGACTGCCACAGTTGACCATTAGGTCCTGACAATGCCTTTCCAGTTTTGTATTGAGTGCTCAATTAATTCAATTTGACAAACATTTAAGTGCCTACTATGTGCCCAGTACTGTAGTTGATGCTCTGCTGGCATGACTTTAGAGACCCCAGGTCATCTTCACCATGGCGGGAGGCATTGGAAGAGGACATCAGTGGACCTTTATGAATGACTGGCATCCTGTCTTCAAGTAATCTCTAGGTCTTCCCCTGAGCCGTGCAGCAATATAACTGTTTTGTCACATTTGATTAGTCATTTATTTGTGTTACTATGCATGAATACAAAAAATATGCCTTGCCATGTTTACATCCTGTCTCCTCAGTGAATGCTCGTAGATTGTAAAAGTGCCTAATCCCTCTCTCTTCCCAGGCCCCAGCCCGCAGAAGATGCTCAGTCAACCTTTCAGATTGTTGATATTGCTGATGGCTTGCATTTCTTTTAGACCTTTCTTTAATTTAGACTTTTCACTAATTGAGACTGCCATGCCTCCCATTTGTCTGAGTTAGCGAGGCCTGGCTGTGGGCCAGCTTTCTAAAAATAGCAGTCTCTAAGTGGAATAAAGTAGGCAAGGAATGCATGTGCATGGTTACCTTAGGCTGAAGAGATTTACCTTGGGTGGTCCAACCTCCTTCTGGACCAGTTTAGAGCTGGAGTTATTTGCTCACATGTGGGCAAATTGTTCTTGTAGGCCAGGTGGTGAATGAATTTTTTTAAGATTTAATTCTCATAGAGAAGAGTGTCTCACACGTCTCTCAGCATGTGATTTGGCTTCAGATAAAGGTGAGTTTCCCATCTAACCTGATTGATCTGCTAAAGCACCAAATTTCCCAGCAGCACTTGATCTATCCCTGGTGGTAGATAATTAGCTTTCATGTGAGTCTCATCTGAGAGTGTCTTTTTGGGGGGGGGGGAGCACAATGAGGGAGGGTGACTGCTTGTTTTGTTGAAATAACAGAAGTCATTTTGACAAATTGATCTTACTATAATCTGATGACATTTTGGGCTTTAGAGAAGTCAGCATCCCACAACTCCTCACTTCCATATATACACACACACACACACACACACACACACACACACACACACACATATATATATATATATATATATAGTATTTAATTACCTATGTTCTTATTATTACTCCACCACTACCACCCCCACCCCCATGTGATCCTTTAGGACAGGGATTGCTTTATGGAATTTTAGATCTTTTTATCTCTAGCACATAATGCTGGTGTACAGTAGTTGCTTAATATATATTTGTTCAATTGAATTGAACTGTATCAAATTACCTTTCTGATATGTAGCACTGCAGAATCTCACAACGCAAATGCAGATAGTAACATTTTAAAAGGGGAGAGACAGTTGATACTCAGTTGTATAGGGCTCTTGGGCTCTGAGGCTACATTTGGTTTCAGTCTGATGGTCCTACGGTCCTTTGGCCCTTTCTCAGAGATGAAATAAGGTGTATAATTACATAGTAATTAAAGAATGCTTACTGATTACCAACAGTGGAGCTGTGGGGAGGAGGAGTCTCCATCAGATTCCTAACCAATAGAGCATACAGATTTGCTGTTCTCACCATCGATTCCCCAGCTCAGAAGAGACCATCACTTTGTCATCTGTGGATGTAATAGGAAGGAGCTCCTCCTGTTTGAGAGGGGAGTGAAAGCAACCAAGTGGTCAGTCTAATTTTTTAAACAAAGTATCCTGCCTGTATGTGCCTCATTTCTCTACCACGGCTGGGATCGGAGAATCGTTCTTTACTTTTTCCACTGGAGAAATGAACATTCAGATTAAAGCAATGAGAAATTCTACATTGGAAATTTCTAAATGAAGTGTTACTATATCTTCAAGCCTGAATAAGTTGATTCAATAACTGAATAAATCAGATGCCTCTTTCAAATGCAAAACTGACATGGTTTCCAACTGCTATCTGTTAATAAAGCATATTCATCTGCTAATCTGTGCCTTCCTGCTAAGTGTCCCTCTCATGCATAAAAGTATCAAATCAATAGCCAAATGCTATGGCAAAGTGAACATGAGCTATTAGAAATAGTGTCATCACCATTTCCATAAATTGCTTTTTTTTATTGACTTTGCTTTCTTCCTCTCTTTCTTTCTTTAGATCTCACGTGTTACTGGCTTTTCTCATATCCAAAGCTTAAGTCCAAAGGGGAAGCAACTAGATCAGCAGCTGTCTCAGGGATTGGGAAGAGGAAGCAGGTGCATATGACACCTGGCATGAGATATACCTTGTCTTCACGCAAGCAAGCCTCTTCTTCCCACTTCTATTTTAGGAAGCTCTATCCTTTAGCCCTGATTTGAATCCAGTGGGGGTAGGCAGAGATATTAAGTGGAAGCACAAGCAGGAGAGCCTCTGATTTTTCCTGAGTATTAAGCAATAAAGAAAGCATGAGAATGCTTTTTAAAACCAGGTTTTGTGACTGATTCTGTATAAAGCCAGGACCACCTTCATCACTCTGGCAGCCCAAAGTTCTCACCCCTTCTCTAGCCCTGAACTATCAGCTGATCGATAGAATTCTCTTGTGTGGACCAATTTAACAAATGGTTGTTTGTAGGCTGGAGAAAATTGTCTCTCTCCTAATAATTCTGCTAATTTGCTTAACTTTCACAGATTGCAAACAGCTCTTTTCTCCACACAGAGATTTCTAAACAACCCCCTTGACAATTTCCTACAGAAGGGAGGGGAAAGGAGAATTAATGACTTTAGCTGGATGAGGCATAAGGTCTTTCATTGTTGACCTTTGAACCACAGTTCAGACTTGAAAATGAAAACAGGAACCTAGGTTCTGTTTCCTGAGGGACTAAGGATTTACAATAACCACTGTTCCTTGGTAATTATTCCAATGTTATGTCTTCCATAAATTAGTTAACACTCTTTTCAGAGCCTCCTGGTGCCTTTCTCTTTCATATTTTCATGGGCCTGTGATCTCATCAATGTAGATAGCCCTTTTGGCAGCGCAGATCTCAGCCATTCCCCACTATCCTGCTCCTGTACAATTCTGGCATGTGCTTTTCCAGAAATTCTCCAGTGCATTGCATTCATCCCTCTGATTTTTTTAAAAAATTATTGATATCTTTTGTTTTTACATTATCTTTCATTTCTCTACCTGGAGGAGCATCCCTTATTTATTACAATGAATTAAAAAGAAAAAGAAAGAAAAAACAATCCAGAAAAAATGATCAACAAATTAATTGAGTCTGAAAGTAGATGTAACATTAGACATCTATGGTTCACTACTTCGGCAAAGAAGAAAGAAATGTGAATTTTCTCATCTCTTAAAGGAAGAAACTTGTATATTATAATGACAAAGTTCAGTTTTGTTTTGGTTTCATTTTCTGTTTACATTGTTTTAAGTCATTGTGAATGTCGTTTTCCTGGTTCTGTTTTTTTTATTTTTTATCAGTTCACATGCAACTTCCAATGCTTTTCTGAATTCTTCCTATTTATCATTTTCTATGGCACAGTAATTTTCCACCAAATTTATATACTCGCAGGTTTTCTTCATGGTTTAAGGTTACTAATATAACACTGGAGCTGTCAATCTGTTGGCTTTTTCATTTCCCCAGCTCCCAAAGCAGTTGCCCTCATCAGACAACATTCACCCTTGTAGCATGCCTGTTTATATCCAAGTCATAACCCTTTTAGTGGAATGCAAGCTCCTTGGATAAGTATTTGTGGCATATCTGTCTTTGCAACTCCAATTCCCAAAACAAGTCTTTTTATTTTTACTACACGTTTATTCTCTCTCTCTTTCTGATCTTGTATCATATTAGTCAGTTAACAGTCAACAAGCATTGATTAGTACTTACTGTGTGCCAGATATCATTTTAGCACTGGGGATATGAAAAAAAACAGGCCCCCTTTGAAGTAGCTCATGGTCCAATCAGGAATACAAGATGCAAATAATTATGTATAAGCAAGATATATAGAGGAGAAATTGGAGATAATTTCAGGAGGATGGCTCTAGCATTAGGGGGATCAGGAAAGGCCTTTTTCTAGAAGTTAGGATTTTAGCTGAGACTTGAAAGAAACCAAAAATTTCAGGAGGCAGAGCATGCAAGACATGGGAGATAGCTAGTGAAAAAAAAATGCAAGAGTCAAACACAACTGAAAAGTGACTTTATTGGACAACAAGCTCCTTGAGGTCAGGCACTGTCTTTTGCCTCTTTTGTATCCCCAGGATGTAACACAGAGCCTGGCATATTAAGTGTTTATTAAATGAAGGAAGGAAGGAAGGAAGGAAGGAAGGAAGGAAGGAAGGAAGGAAGGAAGGAAGGAAGGAAGGAAGGAAAGAAGGAAGGAAGGAGGTTGTAAGAGGAGCTCTCCAGCTCCCAATCTGAGGAGGGAATCTAGGGGCAGAGGGTACTTCTCAGGTGTGAGATTCAGGGTGGAAGTGATCTTCTAGGAAGAAGAAGTTTCTGGGACATGATGGAGAAGACCAGAGGAACACAGCCCCATGGTAAATGATCACATGCTAATGCCAATCTATGCCCACTGTGTTTTGCCCTTATCCTTTGGCTTACTTGTCATTTCGACTCTTAAAGATCATGGCATTTAATGGCTCACTGCCATATAGCAGCAGCAGGAAAATGTTGACGTAACAGAAATGAGTTTTGGTGTAGTAAGCAATTCAGGATCACAGAAAATGGTGCATATTCAATGTGATCTCCAGTCCAGTTCCAAGCCCAATACATTATCCGTCTGTAGTAATTAAACCAAAATATTTTTTAATATGGCCACCCATGAAAACTAGATTATGTTTACCTAGGTTGCTAAAATGCCATCTGGATCAAACAACTCAGTTCAATAATTGCTAAACATGCTAAGACATTCTGCAAATTCTGGGTACCCTGAGGTTCTCCAAGGTACTGAGCATACTCTGCTCTCAAAGAGAGTACAATTTAATAGAGGGAAGGACAAGTATTTGAATAACTCTACTGCTATCAAGGAGGGTCATATAAGTGCAAAAGAGAGGTCCAGGTGAAGTACTATGAGAAATTTGAGGGGGGAAAATCACTCTCTCTGTTGGAGGAATCAGCGTAATAATTATAATAATAATGGGGAGACATGTGGTGTAGTCAATAGATGGCCATCCTTAGAATCAAGACCTGAAGTCCTGTGTCTGTTGCCTGTGTTGCCTGTGTGATCTTGGGCCAAGTATTTAATGTCTCAGTACCCCCAGGCTACCTTCCAAGATTCTGTTGTTATTGTTGTTGAGTCATTTCAATCATACCTGACTCTTTGTGACCCCATTTGGGGTTTCCTTGGTAAAGATACTGGAGTGGTTTGCCTTTCCTTTCTCCAACTCACTATACAGGTAAGGAAGTGAGGCAAACAGTTAAGTGACTTGACCAGGGTCACATAGCTAGGAAGTGTCTAAGGCCAGATTTGAACTCATGAGGATGAGTCTTCCTGATTTCAAGCCCAGTGTTCTATCCACTGTGTCACCTAGCTGCCCTTTAGGACTCTCAGTAAGTATAAAGTAAGGTGTAAAAAGACTGGAAATTTGGTGGAGAAGGTTATGGAGGGCTTTGAATCCCAAAGAGCATTTCATATTTGACCCTGGAGATGAAAGAGAGGCACTGGAGTTTATTGAATAGGGGAAGGGTGATATGGTCAAACCTGCTCTTTAGGAAGATTGCTTTGACAGCTGGATGGAAGATGAATTGGAGTGGGGAAGAATTTGTACTAGGGAGTTTAACCAGCAATGCTATTGCAATAGTTCAGACCTGAAGTCATGGGGGCCTGCCCCAGGGTGGTAGAAGAGTCAGAGGAAAGAAGGGGGCATATCCAAGAGATGTTATGAGAAGACAGGCCTTGTTAACAGACTGGATATGGGGGCGAGACAGTGAGGAGTCAATTAAAACAACTAGGTTGGAAGCCTAGGTGACTGGGAGGAGACAGGTGAGGGCTCCTGGCTTAAAATCTGTTAGAAAACCATGAAAGTGGCCCCAGGTACCTGTCTACATTACCTAGTAAACTGCTTTTCTGCCCTCATAGTTATAAAGCTATGAGCCTTTTATTATTTTTTTAATTTATGAAATGAAACTAGAATTTCCATGACATATTATAATAAAAAAGATGATTACACATGAAACTGCAAATCTATTATGTACAGCTTGCTATTCTTTTTAAATATATAATAAATTTATCAGGTAAATTTCTTTTTTTCTTCACATGTTATTCTATTATTCATTAAAATTATTCGATATATATTTCTATTTATCAGTTCTTTCTCTGAATGCAGATTATATCTTTCTTCATATATCCTTGATAGTTAATTTGGATATTTATAATAGTCAAAATGACTTATTTGCTGAAAGTCATTCTTAAAACAATGTTTCTGTTACTGTACACACTATTCTCTTGGTTCTGCTCATTTCACTCTTCATTATTTTGTACAGGTCTTTCCATGCTTTTCTAAGATCATCGAGCTCATCATTTCTTATAGCACAGTAGTATTCTATCACAATCATATACCACAACTTGTTCAGCCATTCCCCCAATTGATGGGCATCCCTGCAATTTGTAGTTCTTTGCCACCACAGAAAAAGCTGCTATAAACATTTTAGAACATATAGATTTTTTTCCTTTTTCCCTAATCATCTTTGGAAATAGACCTAGTAGTGGTATTGCTGAGTCAACGGGTATAAGCAGTTTAATAACTGTTTGGGCATAAAACAGAAATGTAGCCTTCCTCAATACTATCTGTGCATGTGCATACACGCACACACACGCACACACACAAATATGTTCAGGATCTGTATGTGTTAAGGTGCTCATCACATCTCACACTACCATAATGGAGTCCTAATTGGTCTTCTTGACTCCAGCCTTGCATCTTCAGCTGCTCTGCTGCAAAATAATATCCCCAATGCACAGGTCTCATGTCATTACTCTGGTTGTCTACTCTCTAGCTTGAACCCACCTTTCCAGACTTGTTTCATGTTATTCCCCTGTATAAGCTCTAAGTTCCAGCCCAACTGGAATATTGTTTCCCAATATTAACTTGCAGTCTGTCATCCTTGGACATTCACAAAGGCCCCTTATGCCCTGTCTGAACATATTTCCTTCTTTTGTCTGCCTGATGAAATGCTTCTTTACATTTAAAGAAGCATTTCTAATGCTTCTCATCTAAACAAAAAAACTTAGATATCACCTCTTCTATAAAGCCTTCCTCGTTCTCTTAGCTCAAAGTACTATCATCCCCCTTAAGCTATTCTGGAAAAATTTGTGTGGATTTCTCCTTTGCCAGCTGCTCACATTACATCCTGCAAACTCAATATGCTCAAACCGGATCTCCTCGTTCTTCCAGAACTCTTTGTTCTTTTCAACTTCTCTGTTACTGTCAAGGGCACCATCATTGCTAGTCAGCCAGACTAGCCAAATCTGTGTCATCTTTGACCTCTTTCTCCCTCTAATCCATATATTCAAACTGTTTCCAAGTCCCATCGTTTCTACCTTTGCAACATTATATACATATATGTATATATGTACACACATGTTTACACACACACATATGTATACACACATTGTATATATTCCTACCTTTTAAACATTGTATATACATTATATTTGTGTTTATATGTTCATATATGTATATATGTGTATATATGTATGTATAGCTAGATATAGATATAAATATAGATATAGAGATAAAGATATATAGAGAGATATAAATATATCCCCTTCTCTCCATTCTTGCAGCCACAATCTTGGTACAGGCTCTCATCACCTCGTGCTTGACTTATTCCAAAGTAACCTTCTGGTTCATCTCTCTTACTCAAGTCTCTTCCCACTCCAATCCATCTTCCACTCAGGGGCCAAAATGATCTTAAATGCCTCTGATTGTATCACTAACACCTCCATCCCCGCCCACAGTCACATTCCAGTGTTTCTGTTATCTTCAGAATCAAACATAAAATCTTTTCTTAGGCTTCTGTACGTCCTCACAATGTAGTCCCTCTCTTCCTTTGCAGTCTTCTTATGTTTTACACCCCTTCACATATCTCATATTCCAGTAACACTGACCATCTTGCTATTATTCTTTGCATGAGACATTCCATCTCCAAATTTGAAGTCTTTTCACTGCCTGATCCCCATGCTTGGAATGGCCTCCCTCCTTTCTGCCTCCTGGTTTCCTTCAAGATTCAACTTAAATGCCACCTTCTGCAAAAAGGCTTCCCCACTATTTCTACCCCTCCTGCAATGTTAGTGCCTTCCCTCTGAGATTCCCATATGTATGTATGTGTGTATGTATGTATGTATGTATGTATGTATGTATATATGTGTATACATACTTATATACACATATGTATGTGTGTGTATCTATATTCATCTATCTATATGTTGTACATCCAAGCTGTTTCCATTTTGCTTCCTTTGAGCATCAACTTGAGGACATAGAGTATGTTTTTGTCTCTCTTTGTCTTCCCAGTGCTTAACACAATTCCTGGTACATAAGTACTTAATAAATGTTTCCTGATTTATTGATTGTGTGATGGCTATTGGCTTACATATCCCTCCAAGAGATCGCAAGCTCTTTGAATTTTGTGTCTTATCTATCCTAAGATCCCAGAATAGTGCCAGGTAACTAGTAGATGTTTGCTTTCTATTGAATTGAATTGAATGGGGAGTAAGGTTATATGGAACATTGTAATTGGAACAATACAGAGAATATAGGCAAGAATTGCAGTAACTAGAGAAGATGTCCGGGTCTATGTTAGTCAAGCCTGTCAGGAACCAGAAGATCATTATTTCAATATCCACAACCAAAGGCATAGGGAAAATTATTTCAAAATCCCATTTTTTCTTATTTCTGGAGTCTTCCACTAAATTCCTCCTAAATGCCACCTCATGGGGCCCAGGGCTATGCTCTCAAAGTCTACTTGAGTGTTAGCAGTTGTAAGTGGAAACCTGGAAAGGTTTAACCACACACCACCAACTTCACCACTCCCCAAGACATGCTGTTGTCTTCTATTAGAATGTAAGTTCCTTGAGGGCAAGGCCTGTCTAGCTTTTGTTTGTACTCCCAGCACTGAACATATTGTTTGGAAGCTAGCAAGTGTTTAATAGGTGCTTTTTCATTCACACATCAATCCATTTAATCTATCAGGCAGTGGGTTTGAAGATGTTGGAGGGCCAACTGAGCTAAGTTTTGGAGATGCTGATCCCCAGCATCCTATGCTGTGCCCACAGCAACTCATGAAGATGCTTCTCTGTTCTATGGAGGCAGGCTCTGTAATGTGTTGGTGCAGGAAACACCCCATTGAGGCCACTGATCTTTCAAAGTATATTGGCTTTGAATGACAAGGAATCATCTTACTATCTAATAAAAAGACCCCTAAGATCATAGGTTTATAGCTTGAAGGGCCTATTAAGATCATTTAGTCTAATTTTGTTGTTATTGTTGTTGGTTAGTCATTTCAAGTCTTCTTTGACTCTTTATGACCCCATTTGGGGTTTTCTTTGGCAGAGATACTGGAGTGGTTTTCCATTTCCTTCTCCAGCTCATTTTCCAGATGAGGAAACTGAGGCAAACAGAGTTAAGTGACTTGTCCAGTGTCACACAGCTAGTAAGTGTCTGAGGCCAGATTTGAACTCAGGGAGATGAGTCTTCCTGACTCCAGGCCCTTCACTCTATCTACTGCTCTATCCAGCTGCCCTCCTTAATTTTAGAGAGGGGGAAACTGAGGCCAAGGGAGATTTATTGACTTGTCCGACATCCCAGTGGTTTTCGATGCTGAGTCCTCTGACACCAGAGCCAGTGTTCTTCTCACTGAGTAGGGGGTTCTCAAAGCAACAAACTCACTGGCATCATTCATTTTATCAACTAGAACAGAAACCAGCTCAGCTGCAGGACTCTTTAGTGCTTGATGTTGAATAAAGACCCCGGGCCCAGGGCTACAGTTTCATTTAATATAAAGGAACGTCATGTCAAAAACATTTTCCTCATTTTAGGTCCAGGTAAGAGCTGAGGAAGGACTTTATGTATGTCTAGTGAGGAGATGTGCTTTAAGCAAAGTACAAAATACAATCAGTTCAACATAAACAGTTCATACTGCTCATCGTGCCTTTCTTGCCTGAAGGGCCAGACCAGGCACTCTGCCAGCCCATAGTTTGATCTTCTCCATGCAACAAGGGACTTTCATGCTGCTGTCTGCATTCATAACCAACTTTTTATAAGATGCTTGCTGTGGCTTTGGTCTGAACCACCATTAACACATAGACCTATTATTGAGTGAGGAACCTTGACCAACCTCAACCCCGATAGTCAAAATCACAGGGATATGGACACTGAGTGAAGAAAGGACTTTCCTACTGCATGTGATCAGAGATTCCACTTCAGCCATGTAAATGGGGCTTTTGAAAGAATTTTTGCTCATAATAATTCTGATTTCGGTGGTACTTTGAGGTTTGTCAAATGCTTTCTTCGCACAAGTCTTGTTGAGATTGTCCTGTAAGTATTATTGTCCCCACTTTTCAGATGAGACTTAGAAAAGTTAAGTGACTCAGCCATCTGACAGAGCCAAGATCTGGAGGCTGGTGTCATGCCTCCAAGACCAGAGCTCTAAGGCAAAGTAGAGTAATACACAGGACATTGAACTTAGAGTCAGGAAAACCTGGGCTCAAATTATGCCTCGGATACTTAGTAGCTGTGTGACCCTGAGTAAGTCATTTACCTCTGCCTGCTTCAGTTTCTCAGCTGTGAAATGGGGATAATAATAGCATCCACCTCACACCCACCTTGCTGTGGGTAAGAAATGAGATAATATTTTTTAAAAAAAAACAGTGCATTAACTGGAAAATGGTAGGAGCTTCATAAATGCTTATTCCTTTTAGATGTACTCAGAAAGAAGATCAGAGATGACAGAATAAAGCAGAGGCCTGAGGAAACCGAAAAGCCTACTCCTGCATAGAGTAGCAGAAAGAAGCTCAGGGAAGAATTCTACACAGCCATTTGTACCTTATAAAGATACAGAAAGATAGAGCAAAGAGAAGGAGGATTGGAGGGCCTAGAGTATCCACAATCAATCAGTCAGCAAGCATTTGTTAAGCACCTACCATGTACCTCCATTTCTCATCTGTAAAATGAGCTGGAGAAGGAAATGGCAAGCCACTCCAGTATCTTTGCCAAGAAACCCCTATAATGGGGTCATGAAGAGTCAGACACGACTAAAACAACTCAACGACAATGGCAACAACAATGTGTCCTGTGGAACAAACTAGAAAAACAGCTTTTAAATTTTTAGCTGTTTTTAACTTTCAACTTTTTTAAAAAATCCAGTAACTCCAACGATCCATGCATTTGCATTGAGACTTGCAGCTGAAAAGAGCAGAGAAAATACCTTCGTCAGGTTGTTGATGGTTTTGCATTGAAGGGTATATAGAGATATCTGAAAAAAACAACAGTAAACCTGCCTCTGTCTCTGGATGAATGGTGACTATGGTCTTGTATTCTGGTTTTGTATCAAGTCTGTACAATATTAGGTAGGGACTAGAGCATGATCTTACACAGGCCTAAATGAGTTCGATGGCTATGGTAGGACCGGCTGGAGTATGGAAAAGAACTGGGGCAGGGGGAGTAAGAGAGATAGAGAGGGCACCTGGCCACTGCCCAAAGGATTCCCTGGCTGGAGTACATGATGCCTAGACTAAAATTCTTTCTGAGTTCTATTCTCATTAATCCTTGTAATACCTCTGAACTTTCTTGGACTTTTTATGTTCTCTCCAACTGCAATCCGCCCGATCCCAATCTAGCCAGTGTCTCCCCCATTTCCCACTCATCTTGCTCTTCCCTACCTCCATGCTTGTGTTTATTTTGGTAGCCTGGGCAGCAGTATGGTGCAATGGTAAGCGCTAGCTCTATGGTTCAAATCCCATCTCTGATGCATAATGCCTGCATAGCCCGAAGCAAATCACTTTACTTGTCAGGGCCTCTGTTTCCACCTTGATAAAATACAGTTATCTCTTCCACATCATGACTTTCCACATTGCAGTTTCAATACATCACAGGTCAGCATAAGAAATTAAATGAGAATTTTGGGAGAGTTTTGCAGAAGCCACAGACGACACATAGAGGCCAACAGATGACAAAGAGCCTATGACGAAATACTTAACTCAAATTTTACAATAAAGTACTGTAAACACCCCGTAAAAGAAAAAAAAAAGTAGACTTCTTCTCTGGTACAAAGAGAGGGCCAAAAAATTTTACATGAATTTTTTCCAGCTCATAGGGGTGACTTGCTTCTAATCCCCATGATGTAGAAGGGATAATTGTAAGGGAGTTGGGTAAGGTGGCCTCTAAGGATTCTGAATGCCTCTGAAAATGCATCTCCAAACTCTACTGATTCTCCCATGTGTAACTCAAGTTCCATTTCCTCTGAGAAGTCTTCCTAGGCTACTTCAGCCCATGCTGACAGTGACCCTTCTTGAATGCCCATGGAAATACTGCTTTGCCACATAAAATGACTCCATCTTGTATTGTTGTTTGGTTGTTTCCTGTATTAATAGTTTGTGTATGTGTGATCTTGTTTCTCAAATGAAAGTCTGTGGTTCTTAATGGCAAAGTCTATGTTTTTCCCTTCTCTTGTCTCTACCACAGCATCTATTTCTAGGCACATAGCAAACATTCTCATAATCCTTGAATATCAGCAGCACTAGAAGAACTTCAATGATTTTCTAGTCTAGCCTCCTCATTTTGTAGAAGGGAAAACTGAGACTCAGAGAAAGGAAGACACTTGCTCAAAATCCTATAGCTGCTATATGTAAGGCATGCCTTCTCCTGTCTGCCATGCTTGGGATCCCATTCCTATGGTACCTCTCTCCTCAGGCCCAACTTCCCTCATCTCCTCAGTGGAATAAGCCTCTCTGGTGCATGGGCTACTTCACCCTGGGGTGACTGCCCTTATATGACTCCTGGTTAATTAGGGTGCTTCATGATGCTTTCCCATAGGTATCCCCCGGCAGTGGATGGGCAGAGATGGCATAGAGTTCTGGCCACCACATTTTAGGAAGAATATTAACAAACTTGAGTCCAGAGGAGCATCACAAAGATAGTAAAGGGACTGGAGACCATACACAGGAAGATTAGCTGAAGGAAATGGGGATGGTTAGCCTGGAGAAGAGGAGATTTAAGGGAGGCATGATAGAAGTCTTTAAGTATTTGAATGACTGTCATGAATGTGAGGAATTATTTTACCCTTTTGGCAAGAGTAGGAACAATTGATGGAAATTGAAGAGAGATTTAGAATTGATACAAGGAAAAGAGAAACGTTCTGGTGTCAGGAAATCCCGTCCTCTGACAGGATGTTGGTGACCCTGGGGAAGTCACATAACCTCTGATTGTCCCCAGGCAACTCTGTAGGACTTCAAGTTTCTGAAATGTCCATGTACATTAATCAAGCACTTCAATGAAAGCTCCCTATACAGATGAAAACCCCAGTCTGGTAAAGCACAGTCACAAGAATGAAAAAAACTTCTTAGCAATTAGAATCATCCAGAATTGGAATAAACTAGCATAGAAGGAAGCAGGTTCTCTCTCATGAGAAAAGATTTTTGTTTGATAATAAATTGTAGTGGATGACCTCTGATAGCCATTTGCACTTTGAGATTCTGTGACTAATCCCCTCCACACAGGTTAGGCACTTCTTTCTCTGTCAGTAAGTCCCTACTGAGCACCTGGAGGGCTAAGCATTGTGCGAGTCTCTGAAAGGGATATCGTACAACAAAAAGAGAAGACATACATGAGTCAGTCAGCAGGGCATGGAGTTTTGGTCCAAACTATGTCCCCTTACTAACTGTTTGACCTTGACACTTCTCTCTGCTTCTTTCTGCATCTGTAAAAGAAGGGGGTTAACCAAGGTCCCTTCCAGTGCTAACATTTGGTGAAATGATCTGTCTGTGAGATCCAAGTGGAAGTGAGGACAAGGTGAGCCCTGTCTAGTCTCATTCGCTTGGCTCTGCAGTGGGAAACTGTCTCTCTTAAGAGCAAAATGTTAGCATCTCTGGTCAGTCGTGAAAACCTGCAGCTTACCCCCACCCCCTACTCACACTTTCTGAATCTCCTTCAGGTCTCAGTGTAGAATGCGGTTGAATCATCAGCTCTCAATCACTTCATTTCAGTAAAGGAATTGGGGAAACATAAATCATGTATCTGACATGTTTTGGATCTCTGAGTCATTTGTTGTTTATCTTCAGAAGTTTTGACTCATTGATTTGATGGGCTGGAGTTGTTGCTGGTGTGATGCAGGACCTGGAGAGAAGGGAGGTGGGGAGGAACATTTCTTGGGCCTATTAAATGTCATACTTATCTGGTGCATAAAGCCATGGCAGAGACAGCATTATAGATCCCAGCATCATCTCCCTTTTAATTGTCTCACAAATCATGGTGAAGAATACAAAAAAACCTATTGAGATTGCAAATTTGCAGTGGGATATGGGCCCATCCTGGGGAAGCTGCCAATCCCAGCTCTGCAGGCATACCCATACGCAAGCAAGTTAGTGTAGTGGAAAGAGTCCTGGGATTTGGAGTCAATAGACCTAGGTTTGAATTCCAGCTCTGTTGTTTACTATCTTCATGACCTTGCGACAAGTCCCTACCTCTCTGTGGATTTAGGAGTCAGAGAACCAGGATTCCAATCTCAGCCATGTCACTCACTAGCTATGTGATGACTTTTCTGATCCTCAGTTTCCTTATCTGTAAAATGAGTGGTTGGACCATATGACCCATAAGGCCTCGTTTACTTGGAGATCCTATGATCTATATTGGCCCATGTCTCTCAGTTACCAAATCTCCTCCAAAAGGATGTGTCAGAAGCTACACAAAGACCATCCCATGGTCTCATAACTGCCCTGGGATTCTCCCCTTTATTTCAAATTCTGTAGAGCCACCTCCACTCTTTCCTTAAAAAGTTTCCCATTCCCTTTCTGAGTAGTGGGTTGCTCCTAAAGCTCATGCTCATAGACCATAGATCCAAGCTGGAAGGGACCTTAAGAGTCACATAGTTCAACCCCTCTTATTTTTCAGGTAGAGACAGAGAAATCCAGAGAGTTTAAGTGATTTGCTAGCATCATATAGGGGCAGGTAGGTGGCACAGTGAATAGAGTGCCAGGCCTGTAATTAGGAAGACTCATCTTCCTGAGTTCAAACCCAGCCTTAGACACTTTCTAGCTATGGGACCCTGGGCAAGTCACTTAACTCCGTTTGCCTCAGTTTCCTCATTTATAAAATGAGCTAGAGAAGGAAATGTGAAACTACTCTACTACAGTTGCCAAGAATACCCCAGATGTGGTCAAGAAGTATTGAACATGACCGAAAAATGACTTGCATGAATGAATAAGCATCATATAACCAGCAAATGGCACATCCACACCCAGAACTAAGGTTCTTTGACTCCTAATCCCTCATTGCTCTCTCCACTGGATAAGATCACCTCTAGCATTCATTTTTCTCTGCCTGTACCTTCTTCTTTCTTTCTTCCCCCAGATTCATCTCTCCATCCTATCCCTGCACCAAGTTAAAAACCCATGTGTTCATTTTTTATCACCTTTGCAAAATGTCTTGTTTCCTTTAGATGTACTCAGAAAAAAGCAGAGATAGAAGAATAATACTTAGACCTGAGGAAGCTGTGAGTGGGCTATTTCTGCACAGTAGAAAGAGCTTCAGGGCAGGATTGTAGAGCCTGAAGTTCCAGAATCATGCTCTCATCTGTTCGTGGACCTAGAGCAAGAAGGGAACTAAAAAACCAGGTAATCCACCTTCCTTATTTTACAAAAGGTGAAACTGAGACATGAAGAGATGAAATGGTTTTCCCATGGTCATGCAGCAAGTAAGCATCAGAGGCAGGATTTGAATCCAGGTCCTCTGACTCCAGATCACTATTCCTGATTCTGCTATTTAATTTGCTATGTGACCTTAGAGGGGTTTTATCTCCTCGAGATCTCAGGTTCCTTCTCAGAAATTGAGGGAAGCATAGCCCAGGGAGGAAGGGCACTGGAGTTAGAGGATCTGGGTTTGAATCTCAGCTCTGCCTCTTACTACCTGTGTGGCCTCAGGTAAGTCATTTAACCTCTGTGCACATCAGTTTCCCCATTTGTAAAATAAAAACACTGGATCTGATGACCTATAAATTCCCTTCCAGCTCTAAATCTTAGATCCTCCAAATAAATGCTCTCTGAGCCTCTTTCCATTGGCAACATTGTATATTCTAACATCCGATCCAGCTCTGTCACTCTCTGTTCCAAGGGACCCCCTGGCTCTTGCTAACATTCTAAGGCTTGTGATTTACAATGTCACCTTGAACAAATAATTTCACCTCTGCATCTTGGGTGTTTCATCTGCACTCCAAGAGTAACAAGATCTTTCTAGCGAAGAATATTACCCTGGCTGGTTAATTAATGCCTGTACAACACTTGATTAAATCTGTTACCAAAAAATGCTGAATGCTCCTATGTGAGTCTGCAGCTTTGCTTTTCATGGGCAGCTTGTACAAACCAGCTTCCAACATCCTGCATGCCCATCCCTTCCAAGGCAGCTCTTTAGGAAGCCTGTGAGAATAAACGATGAAGGAGTGTGGAATTAGTGACAGATCATATTGCAATGCATGCACATTTCATGACACTTGATCGGGTGTGCATTTTGAGTCCCAGCAAAGCAGATTTCTGGCCAATGCAGCAGCAGGAAGCATCTTAGAACTGAAATGTTTGTTGCCAGTCACAAAGATCTGAGCCTCCAGCCTGAGTCCTAAAGGTCAATTTTATTTGTTGAAGTTTTGAGTTAAAAGATCAGGGAAACTAATTTATGACTCCCAAGAAGTTAATTAAAATGCTTACTTGTTAATGGTTACTGGGGAGGAGTAGGAAAACTTGTTCTAGCTTTGTGGTTGCCTTATCTGAAAATAGTGTTGCATAAAGAGCCACTAAATTTGGAGTCAGAAGACCTGAGTTTAAATTCCAACAGTGTTATTTACTAGTTGTATGACCTTGATAAAAATAACTTACCTCTCTGAGCCTTGATTTCTTCTCTGTAAAATGGGGAAAATAACTCATATTTTTGCTTTTTAGGTTTACAAAATCCTTTCCCCATAGCAACCCTGTAAAAGTTGTCAGTACTTCCAAGTACTATAGTTTTATTGGCATGGAAGTTCCTCCACTGACAGGTACAAGAGCCTCTCCATGTCTTAGTATACGAATCTTCATTAGGCTAACTAACTTAGGTTAACTACCTATCAGGCTATCTAACTAATTTAAATCTAATATAATAATCTTAATTAGGCTAACTAAATCCATTATCTGGTAGTTAATCTCTGTCTCCTTAGACTGCTCCTCAAAGGAAAGACACGCAATAGAATAAGATAATTATTATAGATCCGGAGGAGAAATTAGGAGGCATCTAGTTCAACAACACTTGTTTTATTTAAGGAAGGAAGGGAGGTAGGGAGTGAGGGAGGGAAGGGAAAGAAGAAAAAAGGAAGAAAGAAAAAGAAGAAAGAAGGAAAGAGAAAGAAAGAAGGAAGGAAGGAAGGAAGGAAAGAAAGCATCCCTATATCACATAAACACAGTGAAGCAAAATATATTTCCATATTGGTGATGTCCAGAAATGTGGTTTTTTCCCTGCATGTTAGTCCATCATCTCTCTCACAAGTTGGTAGCATCATCTTTATCAGACCTCCGGAATTATGGCTGACGATTTAGTTTATCAGAATTTGTAAGTATTTCAAAATTGTTTTTATAACATAGTTTTATTTAAGACAGCTCAAATACCAGCTTCTGCAGAAGGCTTTTTGTGGTGCCTCACCTGCTAATGCCTTCCTCTCTGAAATTGCCTTTATTTACACTGCATATACTTTGTATGTGCAATTTTTCATGTTTTCTCTCCCATTAGGATGTGAACTCCTTGAGGAAAATGACATGTTTTTGCCTTTCTTTGTAACCCCAGTGCTTAGCACTTTGCTTGGCATATAGTAAGTACTTCATCGATGCTAGTTCCTGCTACCGATCCTGAACCTTGCTTCTCTGTCCTCTTCTGGCACTGGACAGCATAGCCCTCTTGCAGGCAGTGACACCTATCAAGGTTTTGGTCAGTCATTCTCTCTCTGTCTCTGTCTCTCTCTGTCTCTGTCTCTCTTTCTTCTTCTTCTTCTTCTTCTTCTTCTTCTTCTTCTTCTTCTTCTCCTCCTCCTCCTCCTCCTTCTTCTTCTTCTTCTCCTTCTTCTTCTTCCTCTTCTTCTTCTCCTCCTCCTTGTTCTTCTCTTTCTTCT
>CM053625.1:137764437-137788738 GCA_028646595.1 Phalanger gymnotis | reverse complement strand
CTTCTTCTTCTTCTTCTTCTTCTTCTTCTTCTTCTTCTTCTTCTTCTTCTTCTTCTTCTTCTTCTTCTTCTTCTTCTTCTTCTCATGTTTCTCAAACACTATTCTTGCAGAGTACAGTCTCTGATAGATACTACCAGACTGAAAAGGTTGTGGGTTGAATCTAAGTTATGGAGTTTCTATTTGTTCAACCATTCCTTAATTGACAAGCACACCCTTAGTCTCCAGTTTTTTATCACCTTATAATATTAGGAAGTTGCCAGGGCTTCTTTTCCAGGACCACCTATCTATTACGTGTGGAAGTCAAGACTTAAACCCCATTTTATCTAATCATAAGCCAAATCTCTACTCATTACCCTACATTGCTTCTCTGTTGGGGTGTTCTGGAAAGAGCACAGAATCATCAGAATCATCAAACAAAGAACCTGGGTTCTAAGTCTGGCTCTGCCTCTTAGTACCTTCGGGATCTGGACCAAGTCACTTAATCTCTTTGGATCTAAGTTTCCTCATCTAGTAAATGAGGAGAGGTTGGACTAGATTTTCCCTAAGGACTCTTAGCTCTAAATCATATGGTGCTGGGTGTTATCCCTTTATATGGCTCACATGTACATACCCCAGGGTAGGTGCCCACAAAAGGAAGATAGACCTACACTTACCAGTCTCCATACCTCCCTGTGTCCTTGAGTCTCCAGAGGTATCCCCTCAGGGGAACATACTCAAGAATGAGAGGAACAGCAGGAAAACAAAAGAGATTTCTCATTCCCTTCTGGCAGCTTACCCAGGAACCAGCGTCATTCCACCTGAACAATGTGCCTTTTGTTGGGATCTCGGCAAGAACCAAAGAGACCAGTATAGCATCACTGGTCTGTCTGAGTCTGTCTGGTTTTTATGCCTGAGACCCAGAGAAGGCTTATTAAGGAAAAATAAAAGGACATCAGGCTTCAATTATATTTTAATGGAAACCTTGATTTCTTTTAGAGAGGAGCAGCTTCTTTCTTGAGCTGCTTTTTAAAGCACTGAAGAGACTTCAAGTGAATCATGCTCAAATAATGCCAATTGTGGAGTGGGGGAGAGGGGGACGGCAGGAAGCCTCCCCAGAAAAAGTCCAGAACCAAAAGAAGGCTGAGCAATGAGGACACAGATTAAAGTAGGGTTCAATTCAATTCAGCACAATCTTCTTCTGAGCCTTGCCCAGTGCAAGGTACAGTGAAACATACTTGACTTTAGCCTGAAACAATGAGTAGAGCTTCTCATAAAGAGGGATGGAGTGGGCATTCCCAACAGGGGGATGAGATACGATCTGAAAGTAGGAATAAGTATGACTGCTGTGGGGGAACAGTGGAGCCAGCCTGGACAGAGGGCAGCAATCTCTATTTACCTAGGTAGGCCACAGGTCATATCACTTCTTTAGAAATTCTTGCTTTGTTGCCAGTACTTCAAATACTAACCTTTTTCTCAATCACCCTTGAATGAGACTTTCCCGTTTTCCCTCACAGAGAACTTTGCTTACAACTCTCTGAAATATTGAAATGTAATAACATAAGGTGTAACGATATATATTATAGTTATCCATATTGATGACTAGAAGAGACTATGGGTTAACCTAAACCTTGTGTTTCTACTAATGCCTGCCACAATATTTGGCACAAAGAAGATACCAGTAGCCATAGAGAGCTGGGCTCAGAGCCAGAAAGATGCAGGTTCAAGCGTGATGTTAGACAGAATAGATAACCTCTTAATATTCTAGGCTGATGGCATCAAACTCAAATAGAAACTGATTTCTGCTGCTGTATATTGAGATCGAAAGCTACAAATTAACATTGTTTATGTTGTATCATATTTTTATTTATTTTGTTAAACGTTTCCCAGTTCCATTTTAATCTGCCTTGGATGCATTCAGGAGTATGTTTGGCCCCCAGCTGCATGTTTAACAACTTTATTCCAGGCAACTCTCTAAGTGACTCTAAATTTCAAAGAAGGCGCCAAACTGAATTGGGAAATTCCTCATCCAAGACTTCCTTGAAGTAATGAAATCACAGGCCTAGTCCCTTGTCAAATTAAATTGAATTAAATTGTGCAGGGATAACCACAGTAATTATAAAGGCATGAAAATATGTGATGAAGAGATGAAGGAAGAGCGATGAAGGAAGCCAAGGGTAGGAGTCTTCCCATGGGACTAGTAGTGGTTAGAGACTGGAAGAGCCCTGGACTTAAAGCCAGAAGACATGGTTCAAGTCCTGGTTCTAATATTTATTATGTATATTATATGTTCTTAGGCAAGGCATTTAACATCTCTAAACCTCAGAAACTTTCTGAACTTTTTCTGATGAGGATAGAGATAATAATACCTGTACTTTAAATTCACAAGATAATTTGGAAGAAACTCTTAAAATCCTCATAAGACAAAGCACAAGAGAAATGTAAGATCCTGGGAGTTAGAGCTGGAATTGATCTTTGAGGTTGGTGCCAGACACAGCCCATGACACTGCTAAGTATGGCCTGAACCAGATTCAAATGTAACTGGGAACTATTTAACAAAATAGATAAAACAAATCCAATATGACATAGGTGATATAACATTTTATTACTATCAATACACAGCCCACAGAGATCCTTATGCATGATTTGGTGATGCCCCCCTCTCTACCTGAGTTTGGTGCCAATGCTCTATTTCAATATCTTCCTTTTACAAATGAAGAATTTGAGGCCCCAGTAGGATTTTTTACCCAGAGGTAAAGTGATTTATCCAAGGTCATGCAGCAAAGTTACGGGGCAAAGCTTGGGAGTTAAGGCTAGGTTTGATTCCAGAATCCAGTATTATTTCTACTTTAGGACACCTTTTGTTCTTGTTGCTGCTGCTGCTGCCATTATTATTATTCCCTCCTATAGCTAGTTTTAAAGAAAATAGAAACCCTGCCATCCTGAAAAATGGGGGAAGGACCTTCTGTTCTCTCTTCTCTTTTTACGTCTCTCTCGTTCTATTTCTCTCTCTGTCTCTTTGTCTCTTGCTATCTCTCTGTCTCTGTCTCCTGTCTCCCCATCTGTCTTTTGTTGTCTCTGCCTCTGTCTCTGCCTCTCTGTCTCTGTTTCTCTCTCTCTCTGTGTGTGTGTGTATATGTGTGTGTGTGTGTGTGTGTGTGTGTGTGCGCGCGCATGCGCTCGCCTGTCTGTCTGTCTCTCATAGGAAAACAGTTTTTTTTTTGATGGAGATCTTCTCCTGCTACTTCAGATTCATCTGCATCCCAATGTTTCTAACATCATTGGAAATTGGAGGCAGTTTTGTCCAACCTGGAATGCCCAGGGAGGCCTCAGCCCTGCAGTTAGTATCACCTTCTCAGATGATGCTTTCACAAGGCCATGTCCCACTGTTCACTCTTTGAACTCGTCTTTCTTTCCTCAATATTGTTTCTAAATGGAGCAATGGGAGAAATGCTTCTCCCAGAGCCTGCCCCTTCGATGGCAATACCCAGTACCTGTGAATTGCTGGATGCCGAATTCCCTTCCTGAGTCAAAACTTGAGCACTGAGGCTGATCATAAAATATTCATCCATGAACCTAGGAGAAAGCTCCACTCCAGGGAGGGAGCCATGATGATATGCCTCCACATCCATGCTCCAGAAGCAGGCCCAGAGCAGAGGTGACAGCCCCTCCCTTTGACCATCAAAGCTGAGGTCTCTAAGGCCTCTTAAGAATGATAATAGCTGACATTTATATAGTGCTTTAATGTTTGCAAAGATCTTTACATACTAATTTGGCTCTCTGGCGAGGTAGGTACTAAAGGGATTATCACTCCCCTTTTAGGAATCAGGAAACTGAGGTTCCAAGAGGCTATCGCTTAGCTAGGATTATCAGAGATAGGTTTGGAGATCAAGTGTTTGCCTACTCCCCATCCATCAATCACTCCACTGCCTTCTTAGATTGTGAAAGAAAAAGTCTCCAACACACACACACACACACACACACACACACACACACACACACCCTCATTCTAACAAATTGTGTTCACATTCGGCCTCCCTTCTCCCTGTTATAAAGTCAAATTAGGTCTCTCACTAAAATGCAGAAATCTTGGCAATGTGGCTGCAAGTAGTGGGGTTTGGAAGGAAGACCAAGAAGAGAAGTGGGGGGAGGGGGGTGATCTAGGAGGACAAAATGAAATATGAGCAAGGAGGATTAATTGGAGGAAGTATGGGGAAGGAAGACAGAATAGGAATGTTTAGGGAAGAAGAAGGGCAGATCAAGACAGTTTAGGGAAAGATTGAGAAGAAACACTCTTATGGTCAACAAAGGGATTTTTAATCAAATCACGCTGAAAAATTAAGTCTAGTTACAGGGAATATGGCAGTAATTGAAGAAACCTCAAACTTTGGGGTATGGGAAGAGGAATAAGGTTATGACTTATGGAACAAAATCAATTCACTTAATGACATTGGGCAAGTCATTTTCCCTCTACAGGCCTCAGTTTCTGCCTTTGTAAAATGGGGGAGCAAGGTGGGATAAATGATCTTGTAGGATTTTTTAAGTTCTAACATTCTATGGTCCTGTGAAGTCAAGGAACTTCCTTATAAATCCAAAGTTGATGGCTCCTTTGAATTTAGGGTCTTGGTTTTCTGAACACACTAGTCACCTGCACTGCTTTGGGCTGAGCCTGGAAGATTCTTCTTTTAAGAAACATTTCCTTTCTTCAGTGATGTTTTCATTCAGAAAAGTCACTTGGAATTGGAGGAAAAAGGAAAAAGACCATGGGGCATATAAAAGGATTGATTATTTGGTGAGGAGGAGTACATTTTGTCTTCCTGCTGCAGAATAAAAGGCCAAGAAAGCAACCAAAATCCCTACAACTGTGCCCATCCTCTGAGTAGGTCAGCAACACTATACTCAGCTGCTCTTCCTGAGCGCAGCACAGCTCCCAAATACAGCGTGAGACATTTGTGAGTACTCATACTATTTGTGAATGACCGAATTATAGATACACAGCCTAGTTATGGAGTCCAACTTCATTCTATTTGGAAAATTGGTCATTATATGTTGGAAAGTGGTGCTGTGGTGTGCATAACTCAGTTCCAGATCATCCTGTCCACTTGGTGTGCATAGCGCAGCTTCGGATCATCCTGTCTGCTTGGTGTACACAGCTCAGTTCTGGATCATCCTGTCTGCTTCTTTGAACTAGATCCTTTCTGACCTGGATGCTGGATTGCCTGGATCCCAGGAAATTTGTATTCTCTCTTTCTCCTGATTGCTTCAATCTACATAGTTCAAGCCAAAGTGTTCTATTATTTTCCATTTGCCTCTGTCTCTTCTTCAGGTTTTATCTCCATCTCTTTGTGTCTGTCAGTCTGACTGTCTCTCATCCTCCTCTGATCATCCTGCTGGTCACTGGGGAAGCACAATCTCTTTGGCATGGCTCTCTAGGCCTTATCTAACTCAACCCACATTAACCAGGTAATTACGCCCGGCTTAGGGGTAGTGTTTCCAGGGACTTCCAGTGCTCTGTCTCCTGACCACCTCTGTCCAATGTTCTATTATTCCCAGGTCTCCATCTATGGGGCATATTCGCTGGTCTGCCTCATGCTTTGGGTGCTTATCTTTGAGGTACTCTAATGAAACCACAAGCTTACCTAACTTACTTCAGAAACTGACCCAACTGAGAGACTGAATCAGAACCTCTTGGGCCAAGATACAGTCTTATTTATTAAGCCTCCCTCTTCTCCTGAACTCCAAATTGGATTGTCTCAGGAAAGGGTTTATATCTTGTTTGATACACAGAAAAGATGAAAGTGCGATAAAGCAAACGCTCCTTAGTTAGCTAGTATGCTGAAAAATGGTGGAATCATCAAGAATTACTCAATGAGGATTTATTAATGACATTCTTTGTACCAGACATTGCACCGAGTGCTAAAGATACAAAAGCAAAAGTGAGATAATCTTTACCTTTAGGAAGCTTACATTCAGCAGAGTGGATATTACTTCAGAAAAATACAGAATGTCTTCCAAATGAATCCAATGTAGTTTGGGGGGAATATAAGGGTACTAACAGCTGGGGGAATTAAGAAAGGCCCTCTCAAAGGAGGGGGTGCTTGAGCTAAAAGGGCTAGGAGCTGTAAGAAGTAGAGTTGAGCCCGGAAATCATTCCAGACTTAAGAGGACAGCCAGCCTTTGTAAAGGCAAGGAAGCAATAGATGGAGTTCCATTTAGAGGAAACAGCAAGCAGACCAGTTTGCCTGCATCATAGAGAACATGAAGGGGAATGAGGTATAATCAGCCTGGAAAGGCAAGCCAGAGGCAGAGTGTGAAGGGCTTTGAATACCAAATGGAAAAGATCATATTTTATTGGGGAACAGGAGCTCCCAATCTTTTTTGGTCTCCATGTCCTTTGTCTTTCTGGAAATTTTCCCATGTCCCTTATTCAATATGAAAAGAAAAAATTCTAGAGGTTACCATGTACATACATGTGAAAATAACATAAAGTCATGTGAACATATTTAGTAAGAATGGGATATGAAATACAGAAAATTTTGCAATTTCATGGGTGGAAATAAATTTGGAAAAATAAAATAAACATATTCCCCCTCTTTCAAATCCTCTGGGGGGTACATATAACCTAAGTTGGGAGTGCCTATCCTAGAGGCAATGGGGACCCATTGAAGGCTCTTGAGTCACAGGGATGAGATGGGAATATCAATTAGGTATCTGCATTGATTGGGAGGGGAAGAGACACAAAGGGAATGAGGAGAGGCTCTAACTGCCTCCAGCTCACCTTACACACACACACACACACACACCACAGAGCTGTGGACAAATTAAATTGTTGCTATCTGACTCACATTTTAGGTGTACTTGGGGAATACATTATTAAAAGGAATCCTATGTGGATTTCAGTGGACTTGAGTGAAGTGAATAATGAACCCTTAATTTATTTTTACTGTATGTCAGGAGATGGCATGGAGTAATATAATTTGGTAGGAGAAACACTGAACTGGGAGCCAAGAGATCTGGGTCTAAAGCTTTTATCTGCTATTTACTACCTACATGGAAGCAGCTAAGTGGCACAATGGATAATGTCCAGTTTGGAGTCAAAAGGACCTGAGTTCAAATGCAACCTCAGCTGTGTGACCCTGGGCAAGTCATTTAACCTTGTTTGCCTCAGTTTCCTCATCTGTAAATGAGCCGAAGAAGGAATGGCAAATCACTCCAGTATCTTTGCCAAGAAAACCCCAAATGAGGTCACAAAGAGTTGGATTTGGCTGAACAACAACAACAACAACCTACATGACCTTGGACAGGTCACTTGACATTTTGGACCTCAGTTTCCTCATTTGTAAAATGAGGAGGCTTGACAAGATAAACATTAATATTCCTCCTGGCTCCAAACCTTGAGGTCTCACAAAGCTATGATTTGTACTCTCTGGGGCATCTTACACTAGGTGTCTTCATTGCCCCTAACTTCCTGT
The DNA here is from genome assembly GCA_028646595.1 of Phalanger gymnotis. NCBI lineage: Eukaryota > Metazoa > Chordata > Mammalia > Diprotodontia > Phalangeridae > Phalanger > Phalanger gymnotis. The sequence goes on along the minus strand of CM053625.1, from coordinate 137,781,290 downwards.
TCCCAGTCACCCCAATCCTGTAGGAAAGCAATGGAGACTACTTAGCTAATGTTTGTAAATCACTATGAAGATAAAACGTTTTATTATGTATACCTGCCAAGGAAGAAAGTGCTTCTGCAGCTAAGAGTGAACAGCATATGAGTTATATGGAGTGAAGATTTACTCTTCCACTTTGAGTGTGAATATCCAATTCCCTACAAATCTGCCACCTCTTTTGGACCTAGTTCCCTAATAAAAATTACCAAATCAAATTCATCATCTTTGGCTAGGTGGCCATTTTATGAGAAATCTCCTGCTCTCTGTTAATTACATGAAATTTATATCGTGGCTGGCAATTACATTAGTGGGTTCTTTAATTATTGGAACCTGAAAGTGTCAGTCGTGTTGAAGTTGGTTGAGCAAGGGAAAGACCTAGACCGAATTATACCCATCTCCAAGATCCCTTGACACTGAAACAAGGTATCTCCTAAGCTTGAGACCTCAGATGACATAGTTACTAAACATCACAGGCCTGATTAGCATCACGCTGGTCAACTGATAGATTGGATGGAAGTATTTGAAATGAATTTCAGCTATGATGATTATAGCAAAAGGAGAGAGAAATGAAGGCATAGGGGCACAGATTTAGAGCTAGAGGAGACCTTAGAAGCATTGAATCTGACCCCCTCTTCTTAGAGATGATTGAACTGAGACACAGAAACCAGACATGACTTGCCCAAAGAGGCAGAGCTGAGATTTGAAGGCTGGTCTTTTGATTCCGAATTTGGTGTTCTTTCCTGGTTTCAGCAGTTAATAGCGATGTTATCATAGCAAAGTTGCTTCACTCTGGGAGCCTCAGTTTTCCCATCTGTAAAATGGAGAAGAAAATACTGCCCACCTCGAAGGTGAGGTAAATTTTTTGCAAACCTGGAGGTGCTGTAGAAGTCTATTGTTCTTATTCAAGAGAGCTAAGTATACTGCAAAGAATCCTAAAAAGTCAGAGATGGAGGAAAACATCTTATCCATTCTGCTTTTTCATGGAGATGGAGAAAAAAAGACTTGAGAGAAGGGAAGTAATTTTGCCTAAGTGAGTTTCTGAGTATCTAGAACCCAGGCCTCCTGAGTCTTAATCTAAGTGGCAACTTTGGCTTTTATAGAATTTTATTTACTTTCCTTTTGTTGTTGGATTTTGTTTTTTTAGCATTAGCCAAACAGATAAATCCTGCCTGCCAAGGCCTGATCCTGTCCTGGCTCACATTTAAGAGAGAGAGTGTCTTTTGTATTTGGGAATGCAATAGGAAGCCTCTGCAAACTTCCTTTGAGAAGCTGAGGGGCTGGAGCACTGGAGAGCCTCTGTAGGTCACTGCAGGGGGAGTGCTGGGGTCCTTTTTACTGAGCTGACAAGATGAAGAAAGAGCTAAGACTTTCCTGGTTTGAAGCAAGCCTGGAGATGTGGGTGCCCTTCTCCCAGTCAAAACCAACACAAAAAGATTGATACTGAAACAAGTATGGTTGAAGGAGGAGCCCAGAGAAAGGCCGCTGAATAAACACACCTAAAAATGGCAGCAAAACAAGTAAACCCAGTCCTAATTAGGGAGCCCTGGAGGCCAGAAAGGACCTTCAGCCAAGCATAAACGAAAGTCTTGATATCAGCATGAATGGTGGGGGTTATAGGAGGAGGGGAGGGGCTGAAGGTTACAGGCAGCTGTTTGTAAAAATAAAAACTAACAATAATAAAAGCTAGCGTTTATGTAGTGCTTGACCATTTGCAAAGTGCTTTATGAATATCACTTCATGTTATTTTCACAACAACCCTGAGGGGTAGGTGCTATTATTATCTCCATTTTACAGATCAAGAAAAAGAAACTTTGAGATTAAGTGACTTGTCCAATATCACACTGTTCTGAAGCCAAATTTGAATTAAAATTTTTCTGATGACAGATGTAGCCTGAAGATCACAGAATTTCATAATAGCAGAGTGAAGAGGGACCATCCAGCCCAGTGAGAGAAAGCCCAGCAGCTCCCAAAGGCAGTCCTTTCCACTTTGGGGCAGCTCCAATTGTTAAAATATTTTCCCTTAATATCAAACCTAGATTTCTCTCTCTCTCTCTCTCTCTCTCTCTCTCTTTCTCTCTCTCTCTCTCTCTCTCTCTCTGTCTTTCTCTCTCTCTCTCTCTCTCACCACTCAGCAGCAGTATCTGCCAAGACTTTTAATTTAAATATATACATATATATACATACATACATATTTTTAGTTTCCAGCATTCACTTTTATAAGCTTTTGAGTTCCAATTTTTTTTCTCCCTCCCTCCTTCCTTTCCCCACTCCCTAAGACAACAAGCAATTTGATGTAGGCTAACCACGTACAACTAGATTTGTTTCTTAATGGTTTTCACTAGTATTTCCTTCTGAGGCCAAGTAGAACTGGACAACCCCTTCAATTAAATGACTACCCTTCAAATACTTAGTTGGCTATTCTATTCCCCCTTAAGGCTTTTTTCCCCTTTCTAATGATCCTCAAATGATATCATTTTGAATCCATTTTTGCCATCTTGGTGGCCTTCTCTGAATACAATTCACTTATCGATTTTAAAGCTAGAAAGGCCTTTTGAAACCATGTAGCTCAATGGCCTGATTTAACAGATGAGAAAACCGAGGTACAGGGTTCGTGCATGCAAATAGACCGAATTAAAGATGGATGACTGCCATAACCTCTTGTATGGGTGTAACTAAAGTACTTTTACTCATTTGGTCTCTTTTGAGCCCATAGCCACCCGGAGGCAGGTAATACAAAGTTTATTAACTCCATTTTATAGCACCAAAGATGAAGTAGTTTGTCCAGGGTCTCCTAACTAGAAAATATCTGGACCAGAACCAGAACCCGGGTCTCCCATCTCCCTTTCCAGTGCTTTCTCTACCATTCCATTACAGAAAATCAGAGCTGGGAGGGCCCTTAGAGGTTTTATTTATTTATTGCAGCATCTTGCAGCATCTTGATTTTTTTTTTCTTCACAACGTTTTATTCCTTGGGGGTTTTCTTCAATTTTTTTTTTTAATAATTAAAATTTTTTATTTTTAGTTCACAACACTCAGTTCCACATAATTTTGAGTTCCAGATTTTCTTCCCCCCTTCTCCTCTCCCTCCCCAAGATGGCATGGAATCCGAGATATTTTCAACATATAACTTCATATTGAGCTTATTTACACAATAGTCAAGTTGTAAAGAATTATGACCAATGGAATGAATCAGGAGAAAGAAAAAAGACAAAAACAAACAAAAGAGAAAAAAAACAAAGGGGAAAAAAAGGAGAACAAACAGTGTGCCTCAATCTGCATTTAAACTTCATAGCTCTTTCTCTGGCTGTCGATAGCTCTCTCCATCATGAGTCCTTTGGAGTTGGCTTTGCACCTTGTGTTGCTGAGAAGAGCAAAGTCTGTCAGGGTTAGTCATCACAGAATCTGTGGTTGTGTATAATGTTCTCCTGGTTCTGCTCTGCTCACTCAGCATTATATCATGTAGGTTTTTCCATGTTATTATGAAGTTTTCAGAGGAATAAATTAAAGATATCTATAGGCATATGAAAAAAATGCTCGAAATCACTACTGATTAGACAAATGCAAATCAAAACAACTCTTAGGTACCATATCTCTCCTGTCAGATTGGCTAAAATGACAAAACAGGAAAATGATAAATGCTGGAGAAGATGTGGGAAAATTGGAACACTGTTACCTTGCTGGTGGAGTTATGAAGTGATCCAGCCATTTTGGAGAGCAATTTGAGACTATGCCCAAAGGGCTATAAAAATGTTCATACCCTTTGACCCAGCAATACCACTTCTAGGGTTGTATCCCAAAGAGATCACACAAGTGGGAAAAGGACCCATATGTACAAAAATATTTATAGTGGCTCTTTTTGTAGTAGTAAAGAATTGCAAATCAAGGGGATGCCCATCAATTGGGGAATGGCTGAACAAGTTGTGGTATATGGAGGTAATGGAATACTATTGTGCCATAAAGAAATGGGGATGATACGGACTTCATAATAGCATCTTTATTTTTCAATTAATGCTCATTTACTTTTTTTTCTCCCTTCAAATCCCCACACCACCAATTTAAAAGAAAAATAGAAAAGCAAAATGCTTGTAATAAATATTCGCAGTCAAATGAAACAAATTCCCACAATGGCCATATCCAAAAAATATTTGACTTGTTCTGCACCGTGAATATATCACATCTCTGTCAGGTCATTTTACTTGGCCTAGATCGAATAGCTAGCTATCTATGTCTTTGACTTCCTAGACCACATAGTCACCAACAACGCCCCCCGCTCCGCGCTCCCCCGCGCTCCCCCTCGCTCCCCCTCGCTCCCCCTCCTCGCCACGCCCTCCGGCAAGCGTGCCTCCCTCCAGCCTCCTCCCTCTTGCTGAGCCTGTGCTGCAGTGCCTTACAATTCAAGGCCAGCGGCAGTGCCTGGAACTATTTATAAGAAAGTTCCTTTCCCGGCAGCGATGTTTAGTGACAGGACAGCAGCTTCACTGCAGTCTCCAGTGGACTGGCAACCTTTTCTCAAGAGAGAGAGGAGAGCAAGGTTCATCCATCCTTCGAGGTTGCTATCTTTCCTAGAGGAGTGTGAAGGGGAGACTTCTCTATCTTTTCAGAAAGAGATGGGGGGGGGAGGGGACGGGTTGTTTTCGGTTTTTTTTTTTTTTTTGGTTTTGGATCATTTTTGCTTTTTCTCCCAGGGAAACAAGACATCTCTAACGGTACCTTTTGTCCTTTGATATATTCTGAAGCCTTTCAGCCTTGGGGCCCCTGGGCCATGCAAAATCACATTCCCACCTCCTCCCCTCCCCATCCAAACTTCAGGGGGAAAGGGCACAAAGTTTCCATCTAGAAGACCCAGTTTATAGATAGCAGCTTATGATCTGAGTTACACCTAGAAGAAGAGATGGTGTGTTTTGGTGAAAAGAGGAATAGATTTGAGATCAGATTATCGAAGTTCAATTATTCCCTCTACCATGTGCTGTGACCTTGGGCAAATCACTTAACATTTATTTGTCTCAGTTTCCTCAACTATAAAAAGGGGGGGGTTATAAAAGCACCTACCTCATAGGGATGTTGTGAGGTTCAAATGAGATAATACTGATATAGGCTTAGCACAGTGCCTGGCACATAATCGGTGCTATATAAATGCTTATTCCCTTCCCTTGCCTAATGTATACATATACGTATAACAATATACAATATAACACGGGCTTCGAAGCTCATTCAAATATTGCCTCCTCTCTAAAGAAGTTCCTTGATTGTCTCAGCCAGAAATTCATAGATTTTTAGGATTTAGAGTTGAAAAATTTTAGTGTAGACCAACCTTCTAATTCAATAGGTGAGGAAATTGAGGCCCAGAGAGGGAAAATAACTTTCCTACAGTCACATAGATAGCAAGAAGAAGACCAAGGCTTTGAATTCAGGTACTCTGACATAAAAGGTAATGAGATAAGTGGAAAGTGTGCTGGAAGGAAGCAGAGGTACTAGGTACAGATCCCAGCTTTATTGATCATGTGCTTGGTCGGACATCAAAGACACCAAGGTCATCCACTGCATCTTGTGTCATTGCCAGTCATCTTGACTTCGTCTTGCCACTGGACTCCCATGACTCTGGAAAAGAGAATGAGGCTGATGACTTGGCACAACTCTGCTTCACTTAAATCCAATTCAGTCGAAAGTCAAGATATCACCCATCATGATGACATCAGCCCTCTTTGAAACAAAAGACAAACAACTATTATGACTTTGGGCAAGTCTCTCTCTTTGTACCTCAGTTTCCTCTTCTGTAAAATGAGAGGGTCAAACTAAATGACCCTGAACACTCCCGCACTGTGTCTGTGATCTCATGATCCAGCAAGTCCAAGTCAAGGGTTCTTTCTCTGTTTTGAACATTAGACTATTTTCCCTGATTCCCAATTGGTAATAAGCTTCCCGCTCAAACTTCAGGGACCATCTTATTTTGTAGATCTCCAGTACCTTCTTCACATATTATTGTATATTATAGTTCTTTTTATGTGTCATATACACAAATAAAAAGGTGAGCTCCAGGAGGGAAGGGATTATATAGGGGTGGGGAATCTGCAGGCTCCAGGCCACATGGGGCGTCTAGGTCCTTGGGTATAGCCTTTTGACTGAATCCAAGTTTTACAGAACAAATAATTTTATTATGGGGATTTGTTCTATGAAGTTTGGATTCAGTCAAAGGGCTGCACTTGGGGACCTAGAGTGCCACATAAGGCCTTGAAGCTGCAGATTCCCCACCCCTGGATTATGACTTTATTGTTTAAGGGTCTCGCACAAGGTTATACATAGTGTGTCCTTAATAAATGTCTTCCAAATGAATGAATGACATATACTTTGAAATTTCTATTTGATATTACAATTATTCACGTCCTTGCCTTATCACTGAAGTAGGTAGGTGCCACAGTGGATAGAACTCTAGACCTGAAGTCAGAAAGACCTGTATTCAAATCAATCAGTAAACGTTTACTAAGTACCGACTATGTACTCAGCATTGTGCTTAACGATACTAGCCCCTTGGGAACCTAGGCAAGTCACTTAACCTCCCTCAGCCTCAGTTTCCTCAACTGTGAAAAATGGAGATAATAATGACACTTAATCCCAGGACTGTTGTGAAGATCAGGTGAGATAATATTTGTAAAGCACTTGGCAGTGTCTGGCATGTAATAGATGCTTAATAAATACTTATTGCATTCCATTCCATCTCTAATCTATATTTCTCAACTGACTTCACTTTACTTCCTCTCATGTACACAACATTCCTGACAAACTGTCCTAATACTGTTCTCTATATGATACATTCCATCTCCTGTATGATTCATCCCATGTCTGTGCCTTTCCATAGGTTGTGCCAAACATCTGAGATGCTCTCCTGTCACTCTCTGTCCCTTGCAAACCCTAGCTTCCTTCAAAGATCAGCTCAAGGCTATCTCCTACAGGGGCCCTTTCCCCATCCTCTCATCTCCTCTCTCCCCTCTCCCCTCCCCAACATTGTTAGTATTTTCCTCTGCCCTGAAAATTACTTTGCTCTTAGTTTATCTATATTTTATATTTCCTTATCTATGTATAAGCTGATCTGTCTTTCTAACCCCTTACAGAAGGTAAGCTGATTGAGGGCAGGGATTATTTTGGTTTTGCCTTTATATAGAGATAGATAGGTATGTAGGTAAGTGGACAGATAGAGAGGTAGTTAGATAGATAGGTAGATAGATGCATCACCCCCCTACACACACACACACACACACACACACACACACACACACACATACAATGGTACCAAGGAGACATTTAAAAGTATAGTCTTTGATTAATAAATTAATTAAGCAAGTATTTATCAAAAGCTCAAAACAGAGCTTAATAAATGTTTGTTGAATTGAATTAAATCTCCTCTCTTAGCTTATAAGCTTCTTGAAAGCCAAGACTGTGTTCTATTTACCATCACGTCTTCCTGACTAGGGCGTATAGGGCTTCACCAAAGCAGGCACTTAGTTTGAGTGAATAAGTAGTGGGTAGTCAAGGACTACATGGTGAAATTATGAGGGCCCCAGGCATAGGTGTGGGACAAGACTAGGGGAAGAGTGAATAGAAGAGCACTGAAATGATAGAAAAAATGACTCGTATGTCATGATTTTGCCAGGATCCAGTTCAAATCTCCAAAGTCCACAATACAGCCTTTGGGGATTTGGACAGACTGGAGGGGATGATTAGAACAAAGGTGTGAAGACTCAAGTCAGGGGCTGAAGAGCTATAGACTTCATTTGAAAGACATCTGGATGACAAGACACTGAATCCAGGGTAGAGACTTACTCCAAAGAGGGGCCTCCCATTTCATTTCTGGAGGAGCCTGGCGGGCTTCTCATTCTGTAGCTGACTTTCAAGGCAAAGGTTAGGAGGCTTGGGAAGGTTAACAGAGGGAAGACCAAGCTGTGGTTGCAATTCTTCATGCGAACAGGTGATTTTCCAGGCTTCCAGTCAGCAATGTTGTGATGTTTCTGCTGATGTCTGTTTGTTTTTCACCTAATGTGGCTGTCCAAGCACCTTGGTAATCTATAAATAGAGTGACAGGAGCTCACCTGGGCATGCTCTTCCCTGTGCAAATCTAGTCTTGCCAAGCCCTAGCCTTACTCCTTTGATTCAATGTAGCAGACATTTATTAATCTCCTGTTATGTGCAAGATACTGTGTGTTCTTCCCTCCCTCCCCTCAACAACCCTGGGGGATAATATTAATGAACTCTCCCAAGAAGGACTGATCCTGAACATAAGTGGCCTTTTAAAGTATAATTTGTGAGGTGCTAGGTGGTGTGGAGGATAGAGTGGAATGGAATCTGGAAGACTCATCTTCTTGATTTCAAATCTGGCCTCAGATACTTACTAGTCATGTGATCCTGGGCAAGTCACTTAACCCTATTTGTCTCAGTTTCCTCATCTGTAAAATGAGCTGGAGAAGGAGGGGCAAACCACTGTCAGTATCTTTGCCAAGAAAACCCTAAATGAGATCGAGAAGAGTCAGAAATGACTGAACTGAAAAAAGGAAAATCCCATTCCTTCCTCCTACCCCCAATACTGAGAAGCAGGCAAGATGAGTGCTAGAGGATACCTGAGAGACCATCTAGGCCAACCTCATCATTGTACAGAAGAGGACACTAAGATGTGGACAGGGACCATTGACTTTCCCAAGGTCCCATAGCTAGTTAATGGCACAAGTGGTATTAGAAACCAGGTTTTCTGACTCCTAATCTACTGACCTTCTTACTACTCTAGACCACCTGCTTTCTGGATTTTGGCCTGTTTCATGTGTGTTTTGGCTCTGTCTTACAAATGAAGTATGAGATTCTCAATGGTAGGGACTGTGTCCTATCCCTCTTTGTCTTCCCCTAAGTACCACGCACAGGACTGGGTTTATAGTAGGCTTTTGGGAAATACTTATTTAATTTAGTTTATTAATTGAAGAATCTACTTATTAAATGGCTTTTTGGTGGCATTTGAGGGGTACCTATGTACTTCACCACATGTGTACGTACTTAAACACATATAAATCCATATTTTTTTTATAAAAATCACTTCAAGGAGCCATAATTTTGTTATTGTCAGTATTCCTCCATCGACCCCACAAGAGGATAGGGTACTGAACATGGAGTTAAGAAGACATAGGTTCAAATCCTGCCTTAGGCACTTGCTGTGAGATGTTGGCAAATAGCTTATCCTGTCTATATCTCACGAGGAGGTTTGGAGTTGTCCTTTCTAGCTCTGAATCTATAAACCTGTGATCTTTAGTAAGTGGACTTCATTTGTCGAAGTGGCAAACAAAAATCATCTCCTCATGGATAGCTTTCTGATGATGCTTCTCTTCATACTAAGCTAGTAAACGGTTTTTATTACTTGGTATGGGCAGTTAGGCGGCACAGTGGATAGAGTGCCAGGTCTGGAGATGGGAAGACCTGAGTTCAAATCTGGCCTCTGATACCTACTAGCTGTGTGACTCTAGGCAAGTTACTTAACCCTGTTTGCCTCAGTTTCCTCATCTGTAAAATGAGCTGGATAAGGAAATGACAAATTATTCCAGTTTCTTTTGTAAGAAAACCCCAAAAGGGGTCACAAAGAGACATAATCGAAAATGACTAAATAATAATAACAACATGGACAAAAAAGGTCATCTCCTGGTGGCCAGAAGGTAATCTTTTTGGGCCTCACCAAATAATAAGACCACGTATTAAGGTTCATAGGGTTGTAGATTCAGATCTGCCATGGCCAGGTGGCCCCTGGGTCCATACCTGAAAAATTCGTAGCTTAGTTGGACTGTCCAGAGCTTGTGATCCAGTGGCATGGCTTTCAAGAACCCAAGATCATCTCCACAGGCCCATGAGGCGACAGCAGCAGACTTTAGCTTTGGCTCATTCCCACAAACACTGCTACTAAAATGTTCAGCCTCTAAGATAGGTTTTCAAGGAGGTAGATGCATTAGTTTGTTCCTTCTACAGGTTCCCTTGTGATCACTGATTTTCCTAGAATCATAGAATTTCAGAGTTTGAAAGGATGTCAGAGGTCTAGTCCCAACCATACTTGGACAAGAATCCCCTCCAAAGCGTTTCTGGCAGGTATTGAGCCAACCTCTGCTTGAAGACCTGCGATGACAAAAGAGTAGGTTATTGCACAGAGACTCCAGGGGTCTAGAATTTGATTTGGAGTTGGCCGACTTTCTCTGGTAGCTATGTAGCCACCTTCTCTCACACTGATAAGAAGCATCTTTCTTCTCCATCTCTGACGCAGAGGGTCCTGGAAAGCTGAGATGCTAAGATTTCTTTTGCATCTCCCACTTTTTTGGTGGATCTCAGATAACTTTTAGGGGGTGACTTGGAACAGGGAGAGCCTAGTAATAGCTGCATAGTCATTTAACATGATCGGTTTTAATTGCTGATGGAAGTAGAGCCACGGATGAATCCAAATAGCTTAATTTATCAGCCTCATATCCAGCTCATGCTTGAAGCAACACAAATTTGGCAGGCTGTGCTAGAACATCATGTGAAATTTGCTCAAGTGGGAGGCTGGTTCTCAGAGGCCAACAGCTGTACTTTAGTTAATGATCTCACCAGCAGGCCAGTATTTCATGCATCTTCTCTCTTCTGTTGCTGGGGCAAGCCAACATAGATTGCAGAGAGGTTCTGGCTTATAGTATACTTAAAGAAGGCTTCAAAGCCCTCCTGGAACCTAGGCTTAGGTCAGGGACTGACTGTCTTTTGCCTTTTATTTTTGTATATCCAGTGCTTATCGTGCTGCCTGGCACGTAGTGGTAGCTTCATATTTATTGACTGACTGATTGACTAGCTTACATTCTACTGGAAAAGTATAACATATAACAACATCGTACAAATAAACAACCTTGAAAGATTTAAGAATTCTGATCAACACAATAACCAGCCATGATTCCAGAGAACTGATGATGAAGGATGCATCCTAGCTCCTAACAGAGAGGTCATAGACGAAATATGCAGATTAAGACAAGTATTAGACATGGACAACGTGAAAATGTGGTTTGTGTGGCTGTACGTATTTGTTATGAAGGCCTTGTTTTTTTGTTCTTTTTTTTTCCTTCAGTGGGATAGGGAAGGTGTGAGGGAGAAAAAAATACTAGATAATTGGAGGAAATTTAGTTAAAAAACAGATGACATAAGACAATTTGAGGAAGAAGGCAGCATTAAGAACTGGGCAGGGGGCAGCTAGGTGGTGTAGAGAGTAGAGCATCGGCCCTAGAGTCAGGAGGACCTGAGTTCAAATCCGACCTCAGACACTTGACACATTTACTAGCTGTGTGACCTTGGGCAAGTCACTTAACCCCAACTGCCCCGTCTTCTCCCCTACAAAAACAACAAAACAAAAAAAGTACCAGGGGGATCAAGAAAAGCTTCATACAGGAGGTGACACCTAATCTGAGCACCAAGGGAAACTTGAGGTTCTAAAAGATAAAGGAGTGAGCACAGAGGGAATTACAAACATAAGGGATAACCTATGCAAATGCACGAAAAGTAGGGGATGGAGTACTGAGGTCGGAGAACTCTTCAAGTAACCACTGCATTAATCTGGAAAATAAGTCTACACCCAGGGAACTAGATGTGAAAAGACTTCAAATTATTAGGATGAGGAATTTGTCTTTTATTGTAGAGACTGACTGGGAGTCACTGAAGATTTTTGAGAGAAGTCATAACATGGTCAGACCTTCCTGCAGGAAGTTTGTTTTGGCGGCAGTGTAGAGGATACATTAGAGAAGAGACAGAGTAGAAGCAGGAAATCAATTAGGAGGTGACATATAATTGGTATATTCCAAGTGGAAGGTGATGAGGAGGTGATGAACTAGGATCAGCCTAGAATGGAATGGAGGTAGAGTCTATAAGTCTTGATGGCTGATAGAGTGGAGTGGAATAGAGGTGGGGAATGAGTAAGAGGTGAGAATCAAGAATGGCTCTGAGGTTGAGGCATTAGATGACTACTAGGGTGATGGTACCTTCAAATAGACATAGGGAAATTTAGAGCAGAAGTCAGTGAGACAAAGATAAATTGCATTGTATTCTATTCCCTTCCTATCTATTCTAACAAATGGAAGAATGTATGTAAAAGGCTTTGAAGGACTTTAAAGGACTATCTGAGTGTCAGCTATCGTTTTTATATTATTATCATTATTGTATTTAACTAGTATTTATTGTATGCCAATCATTGTAGAAAATAAAACATAAAGATGAGATACAGTCCCTGCCATCGAGGAACTCATAATTTATCTAATAAAGCTTCATACAGGAGGTGACACCTAATCTGAGCACCAAGGGAAACTTGAGGTTCTAAAAGATAAAGGATTAGAATTATAGAATTTTAATTTATCGCAATCCCCCATTTTGGGGGGGTAGGGCAATTGAGGTTAAGTGACTTGCCCAAGGTCACACAGCTAGTAAATGTGCCAAGTATCTGAGACTGGATTTGAACTCAGGTCCTCCTGACTCCAGGACTGGTACTCTACTCACTGCACCACCTAGCTGCCCAACCCCCTATTTTAGACGTAAGAAAACTAAGGCTCGAGAGAATAAATTATTTGTCCAAAGTCACACAATGACATAATACATGACAGTATAACATAAAATGCTAAATGAATGTGATAAAGTACTCAAATGAGTGGCACAGATGAGAAGGCATAGTTAGGAAAAGGAGAGAGAAATATTGATTAGAATTAGAGGATTGTATTGTTTTAAAGCTGGAATGGCCCTTAGAGATTATCTTCAGTTTTATTCAGTCATTTTTCAATTGTGTCTGACACTTTGTGACCCCATTTGGGGTTTTCATGGCAAAGATACTGGGGGTTTGCAATTTCCTTCTCCAGCTCATTTTATAGATGAGGAAACTGAGACAAACAGGGTTAAGGGACTTGCCCAGGGTCACACAGCTAGGAAATGTCTGAGGCCAGATTTGAACTCAGGAAGATGATTTTTCCTGACTCCAGGCCTTGTACTCTGTCCACTGTGCCACCTAACTTCCCCTAGAGGTCATCTAGTGCAACCTATTTTACAGAGGAGGAAACTAAGGCGTTGATTTACCCAAGGTCACATGGGTAATGCATGGCAGAGACAGAATTAAACTCAGGTCTTTGGTATCCAGTTCAGTGATCTTTATCAGGAAAGGCTTGGCTGAGAAAGTGTAAATTAAGATGAGCCTGGTGGGATTTACATGTACAATGAGGAGAGGGGAAATTAGTGCAGTTAGATGAACAGAATAAGCAAAGGCAGAAATGAGGCTAGTGTGTTGGGGCCCTGCATCACCTTTCACTTAGAATATACCAATTATATATAGCCTTCTAATTGATTTCCCTGCTTCTGCTCTCTACCATCTCCAATCTATCATCCAACTTGGCTGGAGCAGAAGATGAATGTTAGTGAAGAATAGGAGAGAAGGTTGAAAAGGTCATGGTTTTTCCTTAAATTTTTAAAAATCCCTTTATTGGTGGCACAATTAAAATACTGTGATATATCCTCACCTTAGATAAGAACAAAGGGTATAAGTTTCCCTAGATTCAGAATCAGTAGCCCTGGGTTTGAATCTTGTCTCTGTGTGACTTTGGGCAAGTCTCTTCTCCACTTTAGGCCTCAGTTTATTTATCTGAAAATTGAAGGATCAGACTAATTTTTGGAGGCAATTGGGTTTAAGTGACTTGCTAAAGGTCACATAGCTAGGAAATGTTTGAAGCTAGATTTGAACTCAGGTCCTCCTGACTTCAGGGCCAGTGCTCTATCCACTGTGCCACCTAGCTGCCCCAGACAAATTGACTTCTAAGGGTTCTTGCAGTTCTAATAGTAATAGTAGCTTACATTTAGCATTTTAAGGTTTATAAAGCACTTTACTTACATTATCTCATTTGAATCTAACAATGACCCTGTTAGATAGGCACCATTACTATTCCCATTTTGTATATGAGAAACTGAGGCACACAGATATTATGTGACTCGTCTAGTGTCCGATAATCAGCAAGTAAGTGTCTGAGAAGGGATTCAAACCCTGGTCTTTCTGATCCTTAATCCAGAGTTCTAGCCACTAAACTTGCTCCTAAATCCTCTGATCCCTAAAGTTCCTTTAGGTAAAAAAAAAAGGTCCATTTTTTCTACCAGAAGAGTTTGCTCTGGTAACTTGCTCAGAAAGTTAGCATTTTTCTGTTCTCCTGAAAGTTACCTGACCCTGGAACCAAATTGCCTCTTAGAGACCATCCTGGTAAACCATCCGACTATCTGATAAGCGATCCAATCATCCAGGAGAGGGAGAAGGAGACAGGGAGATAGAAGCAGGAAGAGAGGTGACAAGAGGAGAGAAGAGGAGGCAGGGAAGTGAGTGGAGACATGGGCTGCTCCCTGGCTGATCCTTGACATTCTGAGAACTCCTGATGACAAGAAACCTGTCCTAATAAAAGATCAGCTTGGTTAAAACCTTTACCAGGCTCCTCCCCACCTTAGCCCCAAACACCACCCAGCAGCTGTCAGCCCTGTCCTCTTTACCTGTGGCTGTCTGAGCAGATGCTGTCGAAATATGTTCTTGGGTCTAAATGGTACAACCACATGATTGCTTACCCCAGGTGGAAGATGTCATTTTTACTGTCACTCCTGACATTTAGCCAGAAAATAACCACCATATAAGCCAGCTTCCCACTCCTACTTTAATTCATACTTCTGCATTTATCACATTTTTTTAAAAAAAAAAATCTAGCTTGTTTGGGTAGAGTGGACAAAATGCTCTCATTCAAGACAGATGCCAGTTTGCCAATAAGGTGGCCAACTTGTCCAAAATAGCTTTCTCCTCTGAGATTCACTCTTTGATGCTTAGACCATCAGAACAAATGCAAAGGCTAATATGTGAGCCATTTGCCCCCAATCTCCTTTCTGTCCTCTACTGCAGTTTTTTAAGTATCTATCCTTTATGTAGTCCTATAATCTTTCTCAGGTCTCTCCATGGCTTAAGACAGCTTCTTCTTTCTTGTTTGCGTGCAGAATGTGCCAGTGACCTCTCTGGAGGTAGCTGTCCTTGAGCACAATGTTGGCAGCTATGTGTTCCCTGCGTATTTGCCAGGAGCCCCAATCAGAACGATCCGGGGATATTTGGCCTGAAAAAGAGAAAGAAGACTTCTGGAGACATGACCATTGGCTTCAAGCATCTGAAGGGCTGTTATGTGGGAGACATATTTGATTTGTTCTATTTGGCCCCAGGAGACAGGAAGAGGACCAGTGGGCAGAAGTTTCAGAGACGAAGATTTTGGCTTGAAGCCAGTACAGAGAAAAAAATCTTGCTGACAATTAGACTTATTCAAAAGCAGAAAGGGCTGGCTCAGAAAACAGTGAGTCCCCACCACCTGTCTAGGGGATAGTATAGAGGAGATTCTGGGTAAAGATGAGTTGCTAGCTGCTCTCTGGGGTGCCTTTCAACTTTGGATTTCTATTATCCTGTGGTATTATCGGTGCAACCTTGGGCAAGTCATTTTATTCTTGTCAGTTTCGTTACCTGTAAGACTGGAGAGCTGACTAGAGAAACTCCCAAGTCCTTTTTTGTTTTAAAACCTATCATCTATCGGATCCATTTGCCCCTCAAATAATTTTCTGATTGCTTCCATTTCATCATATACCCCACTTGCAAAGATTCCTTGATCATAGGCTCCCTTTAGCTCTGCCAGAATCTTGGAGGAGAATAGAGACCCCAACAGTGCAAACAAGCAATGTAAAAAAGAGTGCAGGATACACAGCTTTGCCCTCCCAGACACAAAGTGAAGCTGAGTCCAAGGGCCCTGAGGGCTCCAGCCCAGGGAGAGGTGCCCCCTGCCTATCAGGATGGTAGCAGTATGATTCCAACTTCCTATTTGCTGTCTCAAGTTTGGAAGATCCTGTCCTGGGCCTTTTCTTTTCTCCTTCTGTATTGTCCCTCACAGTGATCTCATCAGCTCCCATGGGTTTGATCATCTTCTCTATGCAGAAAATTCTGAAATTTAGTCTTTCTTCAGGGCCCCAGTTCCCTACCACCAGCCTCCAGTTGGACATCTCAAACCAGATGTCCTGAATGCATCTCCAACTCAGCATGTCCAAAACAGAAATCATTATCTTTTCCCCCAAACCCTCCTCTCTTCCCAACCTCCCTGTTATTGTCAGGGCACTACTATTCTCCCAGTTAACCCAGGTTCCCAAACTGTGTCATCCTTATTATCTCACTCTAAACCTATGTCTGTCGTCACATTTGTCATTTCTATCCTCACCTCAGCTCTCATATACTTCCCCTTCTCTCCACACCAGACCACCTCTTACCAGGACTATTACAATAGGCTGCAAGTGGATACCCCTCCCTCATGTCAGGTTGATCATACCTCCCTTTCCCCCCAAACACTCTCTCTCTCTCTCTCTCTCTCTCTCCCCCTCCCTCTCTCAATAAACTCCAGTGGCTCCTTATTACCTTCAGGATCAAAAATGAAATCCTGTTTGGCATTTTCATAATGGGGACCCTTCCTACCTTTCTAGTTTTCTTACATTGTATTCCCATCCACGTACTCTATGATCTATCCACACTGGCTTACTTGTTCTTCCACACACATGACCCTCCATCTATAATTCCAGACCTTTGTACTGGCTGTTTCCCATTCCCGGAATGCTTGTCTTCCTCATCTCTGCCTGTTAGATTCCCTGGGTTCCTCTAAGACTCAGCTCAAATCCCACCTTCTTTGAGAGGCCTTTCCTCTTCTCTCCAGCAGCTAGAGCTTGCCTCTGAGGTTACCTTCTGTCTACTCCATACATTTCTTGTATGTATGCAG
>CM053625.1:137743350-137763937 GCA_028646595.1 Phalanger gymnotis | reverse complement strand
CTCCCTCCCTCCTTCCTTCTTTCCTTGCTTACTTGCTTCCTTCCTTCTCTCCTTCCTTCTCTTCCTTCCTTCCTTCCTCCTTTCCTCCATTCCTTCCTTCCTTCCTTCTCTTCCTTCCTTCCCTCCCTCCTTCGTTCCTTCCTTCTCTTCCTTCCCTCCTTCCTTCCTTCCTTCCTTTCTTATTTCCCTCCCTCCATCCCTCCTTCCTTCTTTCCTTCCTTCCTTCCTTCCTTCCTTCCTTCCTTCCTTCCTTCCTTCCTTCCTTCCTTCCTTCCCTCCCTCCATCCCTCCTTCCTTCTCTTCCTTCCTTCCTTCTTTCCTTCCTTTCTTTTGCTTTTCTCTATATCTCTAGTCCTTATCACAGTGGTTGGCACATAGGAAATAGTCAATAAATGTTTGATGGCTGATTCTGTTCCCAAATGGAGAAAGGAATGGCAGAAGCAATAGGATTCCTTTTTTCTATTTCTCATGTTTCTTCTTCACAATGAATCTGTGAAAAAACAGCATGTGGAAATGCTGACAAATATAATGGAAAGAACACTGGACATAGGGGTAGAAGAGCCTGATTAGACTCTTGCTCCAACACGTACTATTTGATGATGGACAAGTGACTTAATGTCTCTGAGTTAGTTTTCCCATCTGTAAAATGGGCATAATAATACTTGTACTGTCTAATTTAAATGGTGGCCCATGAGGCAAGTGCTTTGTAAATTATAACACACTTAAGAATTATAGTTATGGGGCAGCTAGGTGGTACAGTGAGTATAGCACCAGCCCTGGAGTCAGGAGGACCTGAGTCCAAATGCGGCCTCAGACACTTGACACATGTACTAGCTGTGTGACCTTGGGCAAGCCACTTAACCCCAATTTCCCTGCCAAAAAAAAGTTATAGCTATGTTTGCATATCCCATGGCCTGAGTATCTAGAATGTTTGGGGGCTTCAGCATTCGGGGGCCCTGTGAGCAACCTGAACAGAAAGCCTAAACTCTACCTAGGCACATCTGTGTCTGTTTGGGGCCTTCCATGTTCAGCTGTCAACCACAGGACTGAGGGTAGCAGAGGAGGGAGCGTTAAGAACTTGAAGGAAGAAACCTGGATTCAAGTCCAGAATCTGCCATTTCCTAGGTTTGTGATCTTGGGCAGGGTATTACCCTCTTTGATTCTTAGCTTTTTCCTCTGCAAAACAAGAGGGTTGAACTAGGTTAGGTCCCTTTCATCTCAAAAGTCCAGTCTAGGAGGAATAAAACCCAGAATTGTCCCTAAGGCCTATTGAAATCCACAAGCTCACAGGGCTCTGCTGCATTTGGAACAACTGGTCCAATTATAAGCTTTTAAAAGAAAATAAGCAAACTTGGAAACTGATGGCATAACTCATTGGCTGCATGATGTGTTTGTTGCATGGCATTGGATCAGTTCTCTATCAACCTGGCTATGGAAGTCCATTTGCCCCAGTCAAGAGACAGGCTGAAATATGTGCGCTTACCTTTTTGGGGAAAAAGACTTTTCAAACGATCCCCATTGGCTTCTGCCCGAGTTTCCTCTAGGACTAACTATATCCGTAATTACATGTTAATAAATCTGGTACCCCATGGCTTCTCTCCAAAGTTAGGATGTTTAGAAAGAATAGGGCAAGTAATAAAAAGTTAAAGCCATGTAACCCTATTATGTTACAGCATGTATCTTCTGAGTTAATTGGATTCACACAAGCTGAATCTCCTTTTTTCTCGGGCTAACCTTTCCTAGATGTGGTTTTCAATCTGACCTAGGCCTCTGCTGACCCCAGGGAGTTTTGGTCTTAAGGATGGGAGAGGGAGAGCAAGAAACCCCCAGAACGATTTTTCTGCAATTACCCCTAAACTCTGTTATTGCACTGTCATTTCTGGGACAAGAATCTGTCTTTATCACAGCTATTTTATTGCCCTTAGTAGTATAGTCAATTCTCAATAATACATATACTATCTACCTACCCCACAGGGTTAGAGCATTGCAAAACCTTCAGTTACTATGAAAAGGTGAATTCTTCATTCATGCATAAACATTTAATAAGTGCTTACTGTATGCAGAGCAGGATACAAGTTGAAAAGAAGAAATAAAAAATTTAGGTTATAGAACCATGGAGATGGGAAGGGGTCATGGGGTCATCGATGTAGAGTTGAAAGGCATCTTAGAAGTCATATAGTCCAAAATCCTCATTTTACACATGAGGAAACTGAGACCCAGAGAGTAACTCACCCAAGGTCACAAAAAAAAGCATCACGGATGATGTTCAAAGCCGCATTCCCTTGACTTCACCTCTTTCCATCAAATTACACTGCTTCAAAAGCTGTCTAGTCCAATTCCTATCAGGATAAGAGTCTGCTCTACAATATTGGTGACAAGTAACCATGCATCCTTTGCTAGAAAATCAGTCATAAGGGATAACTATGATACGGTGGAAAGAACACTGGCTCTATGAGGACAAGGGTTCAAGTCCTAATTAGGATGCTTGAACTTGAGCTTGAACATGTCACTTGTCACTCTTAGGTCTCAATTTCCTCACCTGTAAAATGAAAGGGGTTGTGTTATATGAACCTGTTAGATCTCTTCCAGCCCTAGATCTATGAATCCACCATTCCAGACTCCAGCTCAGCCAGCCTTTCTACTAATAATAGCCGGCATCTATATAATGCTTTAAGGTTTGCAAAATACTTTACGAATCATATTTTATTTTATCCTCACAACAATACTGGGAGGTAAATGCTGTTATTATCCCCATTTTACAGATGAGGAAACCAAAGTAAACAAAGGTGCCCAAGGTCACACAACTAAAAAGCATCCGAGGCTGGATTTGAACTTGGGTCTTCTTGAATCTAGGCCCAGCAGTCTAACCACCTTGTTTTCTAATGGCCTCTGCCCTCGTACTTAAAATTTAATTGGGGAGTAAGATACAAGTATAGAAAATTATTATGTATACTGTTAGGTGGTAAGTGCAATGTGTAAGTGTTATAAGAGGTCTTAATCCGGGAAGATTTCATGGAGAAGGTGGGATTGATGAAAACAGTTGAGAGGGGGGGACATTCCAAGGTGGGGATGGAGGGTGCAACCTAACCAAACGGAAGAATATGTGAAGGGGCAGGGTGGCATGAGAGCCTGAAACACCTTGCATGCTGGGCATGAGCTTGACTCATCAGACATCATCAGGGAAAGAAATAGCTCATGCCCTGACTCCTCCCCACGCCCACTTTTTAGGTAGTGGTCTCCATGAAAGAGATCCAAAGCAAACTTAGCCCTTAAGACCCATTTGCTTTCTTTCTCTCTCCCCATCTGTTTTTGGTTTTTGTCTCTGTCTCTCCCTCCCCCACTCTCTCTGCATCTCTGGCACCATGGATCCCTGTCTTTGTCTCTGTCTATGTAGGTCTTTGCTCCTATGTGTCTCTGCCTTGGGCTCTGCTTGTATTTCTCAGTTTTTATCTCTCTGTATCTATCTGTCTCTCTTCCACCCTTCCCCTGCCCCCTCTGCCTTTCAGCATCATTGTCAATGGTTGGGCCTCTCTCTCTCTGTCTCTGGTTCTGCCTCTACCTCTGTCTCTCAGTCTTTTTCTCTCTGTCTCTCCCTATTTACCTATCGATGTGTCTCCTAGTGTTATTGTCAATGGGTGGGCCTTTCTCTCTCCTTCTCTCTCCCTCTCTCTCTCCCCCTCCTCCTTTGCACAGCACGACAAACTTGCTTTTCCAGTCTCCTTGCCTTGGTCTGCAGTAGAGCAGCCAGGATGGGAGGAAGTGAAGCCGCAGGATTGATGGAGTCTGCCAGCAGTGCCTGCAGGAATTGCAGTCACCACCACTGCAGCTCCGCTTGTGCAATCCCACCACTCAGTCAAACACCTAGCATTGCTCCATGCTGCCAGGGCCTGAATGCCCTCTCAAGCTTCTGGGGTACAAACAGCCAATTGGGTGATGATGGTGGCTGCCCTTTTTTCCTTTTAAATAGATGTCCTCCCCACCCCGACTTTTCCAGTAAAGGAGCATCCAGTGCATTAGCAGCCCCTTCTTTCCAGAACCCTTCACCCACACCGTTTCTCAAACTCCTGTTTCTGCTCCTGGATCCTTTAAAGGTCATCTGCTTGGTAGTCTCAGAGTAACCTTACCTACCTCCTCAAAGTCAGGCTGAGGCACTTTCCTTTCTTTAGGATCATAGAATCATAAATCTAGAGCTGGAAGGGACCTTGTTGTTGTTTGATCATTTTTCAGTCATGTCAGGTTTTTCATGACCCCTTTTGGGATTTTCTTGACAGAGATACTGGAATGGTTTGCCATTTCCTTCTCCAGCTCATTTTATAGATGAGGAAACTCAAGCAAACAGGGTTAAGTGACTTGGCCAGGGTCACACATTGACTGTCTACGTTTAAATTCAGGGTTTGAATTCAGGTCTCCCTGACTCCAGGCCCAGAGCTCTGTCCACTGTTCCACCTGGCTGCCTGAAGGAAGGGATTTTAGAGACCCTCTAATTTAGCCATATCATTTTATAGATGAGAACAGGATCTGGGGGCCAGAGCAAAGATTTATATCCAGGTCCTCTGATTCCATAGAGAATATTCTTTCTGCCATGTCACACTGGATCCTGTTCTGGTCTGAAGAAGGGCCACATATCACCCACTCATGCACCCTTAAAAATGAGAGCATTCTTAAAGGCAAAACAAACCAGAGAGGATTACATTAAAAAATAAACCCCTTAAGTTACTATATAAAAATTACCTGGACTTGAGCATTGTAGAATCAGAAAAGAGCTTAGATATCACTTAGTCCCACCCCTTCATTTTACAAATGAGTAAACTGAGGCTGGGAGCAGCGGTAGTGACTTATCCAGGGCAACGTAACTACTAAATACAGAGCCAGAATTCAAATACAGGCCTTCTGATATCAAACACCAGAGTGTTTTTGCCCTATAGCACTGTGGAGGGTTTTTGTTTTTACTTTTGCTTTTTCCCCATTTCTTTCAATTGAAATAGAGAAGCCTTATTCAGCACAGCCTAGTGAATAGTGAGCTGGCCTTGGAGTAAGGAAGACCTTGGTTCAAGTCCCACCTTTGATACATGTTGGCTATGTGACCTTGGGCAAGTCACTTAACTTCTCAATACCCTAGCAATTCCTTAAGACTTTATGTTGCAGAGGAGGTGCCCATCTACACTGGTAGAAGGAATGTCCTCATCTGACTCTCCTTTCTACCCATGAAATCTCAGGTTCATCTTGTTGGTGTTTTGCCATTATAGCTCCCTTTGTCCGTACCACTTTCATTGGCATTCTGCTGGGCTTAGGCTGTATGCGAGTCAGACTTGGGAGAGGTCATCGTAGTCTATATTTGGACTAAAAAGGCATTATCATTGTCTGCTGGTGTTTCACTTCTAGATCCAGTGACCCAGAAGCAACATTAGAGATCATCAACCCCAACCAGAGAAGTTAAATGATTTCCCCAGTTAGTCAATCAATCATCATTTATTAATCACTTACTGTATGCCAGGTAATGTGCTAAGTGCTAGAGATAACACAACTAGTGGCCACGTTGGGAACTAAGCTTGGGTCTGTTGACTTTCTAGTCCAAGGTCTTTCTGTGGTATTGTCCTGCTTCTCCTCTCTTTTCCCATTAAAAACAAAAACCCAAAAACCCAGAAGCAGAAATAAATCCTAGGATGGGAACGTCAGAGATTAAGACTTATAGCAGGCAGGGATGAAGAGACCTATCCTTAGCTGGACAGGTCTCCCTTAGTCCTGAGACCTACTATCCTGTTCTGCCTGTGTTTTCCTAACTACTATTTTCAGGGAACTTAACCCCCGAGTGAACTTTCTGATGACAGAGTCCCTCAATATAAATCTGGTAAGCAGGGTTTCCCCCCACCCATGACACACAATAAACTCTTTTTCAGAAGTGTTTGTTGCCTTTGGATAAAGTAAGGGCCAAAACTGATAATCTTTTAAAATAGATAGGATAAGAAAAAAATCTGTTCAGTGGCTTTTTTGTTTGTTTTGTTGTCAGAGATACTGGAGTGGTTTGCCATGTCCTTGTCCAGCTCATTTGACAGATGAGGAATGGAGGGAAATGGGGTTGACTTGCCCAAGGTCACACAGCCAGTAAATGTCTGAGGTTGGATTTGAACTCAAAGATAGTGAGTCTTCCTGACTTCAGGCCTGGCACTCTATGCACTACACCACCTAACTGCCCACAAGAAAACATGCTAGATAATGATTATTTCCTCATAGAAGTTCGCTTAACTTTCATTGATGCATCCTCTTGTCTCTTGGGGCTTACTGTTACCTTTCAAATAGGTGCTCCATCGGTCCTGGCCAGATTGGTTTGAAATGGATTGGATTGGATTGAATTGGAGCAGATCACATTTGCCTACAGCCTGGGAATGGATAAACCTTTAATCAGATAAAGTGATTCGTTTAATCAGATAAAGTAATTAACCAGATAAAGAACAAAAATACAGAATGCCCTGTCACCTCATCACAGGCATTCACAAAAAATAACAGATTGAGATTTATATGCCAGTTCAGGCTGATGGTGACTAGAAAGGTGGGAGGAGGAAAATCGTCTGCATTGGTGACCATTTTGATTCTTAGCAAAATACATTTATATTCTCTCACCTATATACATGAATTGCCACTAATGGCTGAAAAGTATTGCTATTAGAGGCCCTAGAGGACCTCCTTTAATGAATAGATAGGACTCCATTGTAATTAGCAGCATCTATTTGCATGAAAGCATTTAAATGTGCTAAGATCCTCCCCCCACCAATTGCTCCCTTGAGTAGGTTAAATGCCCAGCCTTTACCCCACCCCTCATTCCCTCATCTTGTTTCAATCACTAAAAGGTTTATGAAACCCTTCTTTTAAGTACCTGGTGTAAAGGTCAACTTCAGTGGAGTCCCCTGAATTAACTACCACAAACCTCAATTCTGTTGTTGTTCAGTCCTTTTTCAGTCATGACTGAGTCTTCATGACCCTATTTGGAGTTTTCTTGGCAAAGATCATGGGTGGTTTGCCATTTCCTTCAGCTCATTTTACAGTTGAGGAAACTGAGGCAAGCAGGATTAAGTGACTTGTCCAGGGTCACACAGATAGTAAGTGTCTGAGGCCAGATTTGAACTCAGGTCTTCATGACTCCAGGCCTGGCACTCTATCTGTGCCACCTAGCTGTGTTTGGGGGAAGTACAAGCCTCAGTCTTGTTATCTGTAAAATGGGTGTGATATGGGCACTATTTACAGGACCATCGTGGGGAAATTATTTTGTGAACCTGAAAGTGTTTAGAAGTATGAAAGGGGATCATTAGTGCAGCACAGCACTAATGGACTGTTTTAATGAATTAATTAGGCCCCCCTTTCCATGGCATTTCAAGGTTTACAAAATGCCTTGCCATAACAGCTCTGTGAGGGAGCCAAGTCAAGTTCTCTCCTCCTCATTTGTCAGATGAAGAGGCTAGGAAGACAGAGGAATTGATTTAGCCAATCTCACATAGCTAGAAAGTACCAGTGCTGGGATTCAAAGTCAGGCCTCCTGGCTCCAAGGCCAGGGCTCTCAGAGCTTGTCTCTGCCTGATTATTGAAGAAACTGGCCTAATTGACTGGTTCTCCTGAAAACTCTACCAACACTTGCCTTAAAGTTAAAAAAGAAAAAAGAGGATCCTTTTCCTCTGCTTTCTTATGTAATAAATTTGAACTGCTCCTCCCAGGTGATCTGGCGGTTGTATTGGCTGCTTCCCAAAACAGCAGGTGAGCCCTGCCTAACAGGGTCTCTTACATTCAGCATGTTTTCTAGCGATGCCAGCTTTTAGGAGCACTCTGTGATCCTGGTCCTTGGCTACCCCGCTGTCGTTAAACTCACTGATCAGAAGTGTCAGGCGCACTTACTCAAAGAGGCTATAAATAAGGCAAAAGAGCTTATCAAAGCTGCCCAGCTCCCTGGGATGTTTTTAGGGATTGAAGCATTTGCAGAGAAACTTTCTTTGTTCGACTTTATTACTGATTTCTCTTGACCAGAGATTCAGGTCCGGGGTGTAGGAAGCCACGGCAGGCTCTGACTGCCCCCCCACCCCTTACTCTGATGAATTGTTTATATGATCAAAGAAAGAATGCAGCAATTTGGAAGGGGGCTTTTTGGAGAGTACTGGAGATAGTTTAGGAAAGGAGTTCTGAATATGGGGTCCATAATTTTTTCTAACCTTTTGATAAGTGTATTTATTTCACTGTCTTCTTTTATAATGCTATATAATTAGTTTTATGCATTTAAAAACATTATTTTGAAAGGGGGTTCACCAGGCTGCCAAAGAAGTCCATGACACACAAAAAAGTTAAGAATTTCCGATATAGAGGGATGAGCATTAATTCTGGCCTCAAATTAGCTTGCGTCTTAATGCTGGCTCTCTTCTTTATTAGTTGTGTGATCTTGGGCAAGTCTATTTCCTCTCTGTGGACCTCAGTGTTCTCATCTAAAATATGAGAGATCATAAAATTTAGAATTGAAAGGGACTTTTGCTGTTCAGTTATTTCAGTCTCTTCATGACCCTATTTGGGTTTTTTTCGGTGAAGATACTGGAGCAGTTTGCCATGTCCTTCTCCAGCTCATTTTACAGATGAGGAAACTGAGGCAAACAGGGTTAAGTGACTTGCCCAGGGTCACACAGATAGTAAGTGTCTGAGGAAAAATTTCAATCCAGGTCTTCCTGACTCCAGATCCAATTCTCGGTTTTGGGGGTTTTTTTGCTAATACTTCGGATTCAGTATAATTGGACTCAGTATAATTCAAGAAGTGTTTGTTCCTTTTCCATGGGCAAGGAACATACTAGGTGCTGGGGGAGGAAGAAAACCAGACCTTTTGGTAAGTGTTTTATCACATTTGATCTTCACAGCAACCCTGGGAGGTAGATGCTGCTATTATGCCCATTTTACAGTTGAGAAACTGAGGCAAACAGAAGTAAAGTGACTTGCCTAGGGTCTCACTGCTAGTAAGTGTCTAAGAGTGGATTTAAATTCAGGCCTTCCTGACTCTAGACCCCCGAACTCTTTCTACTTTGCCACCTAGCTGTTCCTAGAGGAAGGGCAAAGATGAAATATGCTACTGTCCTTCCTCTTAAGAAGCTCACTTTCTAACAGTCAACATACCCAAAAAGCATGCTTTAAGGCACTGATGTAATAAGTATAAAGAAGCAATCCAGACAGTGGATTATGAGAGCTTGGAGGAGGCAGATAGCACTTTCAGCTGGAGGGATCAGAGAAGGCCCCCAAAGGAAGAAAAGACCTTTTGACCAGAGGAAGTGGAAGCAGAGGAGAGGAGTCTATCCCAGGCCTGGGAGACAGTGTGACCAAAAGCACTGACTGAGTCTGGAAAGGCAGCATAAGAGGGGAAGACACAGTGCAGTTTGGTTGGCTGTCTCTGAACCTCAATTTCCTCGTCTCTAAAATAGAGAATTTGGATTGAGTGTCCCTTCCCGTTCTAACTCCTATGATTCTATAAGAACTTGGACAACTAATAAGTCTCATGGTGTCCTGCCCTTTTGATCCCAATAACTGTAATTGGCCAATCCAATTAACAAATGTTTATTAACTACTGACTACGTTCAAGAAACAATGTCTGGCATTCTTTCCATCCCTCCCTCTGACTAATCCCCTGGTGGGTGGAGGGAATAGGTCAGGAGTATGACAAACTTGGAATATTGCATAAAACAAAGACAAGGAGGGCAGCTGAGTGTAAAATCATGACATGAACCACCGTTCACAGAACACTTAGAGGCCATTAGTCACACATTGCTAAAGAATGTGACCTTTCTGTGCTAAGATCCTGGTTCTGCCTAATTATAGCACCTAATACCATGTGCTCACACAAATCAACCAGCAGGAACATTCTATGTAGGTCAACCAAAATCAGGACCCACCGGGACTTAGATCAGCTACTTGTGTGACCATTCAGACACACTTCCACACTTTATCATGGAAGGGCTAATGTCCCTAGATCTTATCATGACCAAGATGGAGAAATTACAGTCCTCCTCTCATCATCTTCTTCCATCTCCTTACCTCTTTTCTTCTCTTTTTTCTCTGTCTCTCTGTCTGTCTCTCTGTCTCTGTCTCTCTTTCTCTGTCTCTGTCTCTGTCTCTGTCTCTGTCTCTGTCTCTCTCTCTCTCTCTCTCTCTCCCTCCCTCCCTCTCTGCCCACATACACACACAAACTAATACACACAAACGCACATAATTTTAAAAACCTATAACTTGAGGTGTACCTCACCCCTGCTGTATGTGACAAAATTCTGAGGGCTTCTGGGGGATTCCAGTCATTTTGACTGAGATTCAGGACACCACAATCAAGGGACAGGAGTCATGACAGAATGCCATCACTCCAGGCTTGCTTTCTAAAGTATAAATGTATTGAATCCAGGAAAAGAGAAAAGAGGGTTCTTCTTTTTTAACTTCAAAAGCTTTTGTTATTTTTACATTTGTAAATTGCAACCATAAAAGTATCTGAAATTCCATTTTGTGAAAGCAGTTGAGATCTGAGGGATTTGAGGAGTCTAGTCCTCAGCTTGCTTTGGTTATTCAATAATTTTTCTCTCATCAGTGATAGTGACCATTAATAATGATTTCCAGCATTTCTGCAGCACTTTTCCAGGTCCAGAGATCTTCTCCTAAAGTCCTCCCACTTGTCCCCACCCTGCTATGGGGGAGGTGGGCTTTTCCTCAAATGGGAAAATGAAGCTTTACATTAACGTGAGGTGACAATGTTTCCTCTTCTCTTCTGTTTGGCATCCATCCACCTCTAGTCCCTGTTGATTTCCTTTAGCTGTTTAGCAATGAGCCTGAACTCCTCGGGGCTGATGGACAGGTCCCTGTCAGTGTCCAGAGAAGAGAACAGAAGTTGGCTTTCTGGCCCCAGAGACTTCAGCACTGCCTCCTGCCGTGCCCTAATCTGAGCCTTGAGGCACCACATATGGCCCCAAGTGGTAACAGTGGTAGCAACCCCAAGGAGGGCCAGGTACAGTGCCAGACTCCAAAGCAAGCTTGATGCGTAGACTGTGGGCTCTGGGGGTCTGTGGCCTGGGCACATTTAATTAAAACTCTTAATTAGTTTAGTAATGACCAGAGATGTTCAAATTATCTCAGGCCCTAAAAACAGCTCTGGCATGCAGTGGGTTGGGGTAGTAGAGGAAATGCCAGAGCCAAGAGGAAAACATCAGGGGAGTCAGTTTCCTATGGCTGCTCAGTCTCAATAGCATCCTGGGTTCAGAGAAGTCACTTTCCACCAGTGAATCTTACAGAGGCCAAGCTTCCCCAAAATGCTGTGGGTTGTTTCTGTGGGTTCATGTTGTACCTTACTAAGAAAAAAACAAAAGTGAAACCATACAGAATGTGGGTGATATAGTCATTTAAGAAACACCAACAGTAATGACTATTGCCCCTTTTATATAAAACATTTCATAGGCATCATAGTAATCATATATATATGTATATATACATATAGTAATCATATACATATACCACAGAGATGCCCATACAAGTTTTTTATATTGTCCTGGTACCTTGAGCAATTAATCTGGTTCAATATTCTTCTGTCTACGGTATGCAAGACATTGTGCCTGGGGTGGGGAAATGAATCCTGAATTCAGTCAAAGGGCCATGCTTGAAGGACTTAGAGGGCCACATGTGGCCTTGAGACCACAGGTTCCATACCCCGTTAGACATTAAGGTTCAAAGGTTTGCTTTTTCCCCTTAATAATTCAATTGTAGTCCTTGGTTCGAGGTTTCATTCTAATAATGAGGAATATGGCATTGAGTTCATTAAATATAATGATTATAACTTGATAGGGGCAAAGGAGAGATCTCAAGAAAATTATCTAGGAAGATTTGAGGGAGATCCCAGAGTAATGGAATACTTTCTTCTGAGGTGAACAGAGAAGAATCCAGTGAGGAGGCGGCAACTAAGTTGATACTTACTGGAAAAGAACGCCTTCCCAAGGTAGAGATGAGGAGTGAGCACTTTCCAGGCATGGGGATTTGTGAGACAGAGCTGTGTGATAGTTAGAAAAAGCATGAGAACTGGAGTCAGGGTGGCCTGGGTTCCCTGCTTCAGATAATTACTAGGTATGTGATCCTTCCCCAAGTCATTTAACCATTCCAGGTCTCAGTTTCTTCATGTCTAAAATTAGGATGGACTTCATGACCTCTAAGGTCTCTTCCCCGTCTAATTCTATGATCCTGTGAGTTTAGCAGAACAGCTAATGGTTCAGTCTTGTTGGAAGCAGGGGTGTGCTAGAGCCCAGGTGGACCAGCTTGTGAGAGCTAATTGTTAAATTCTCAGTGTCAGCTTTTGAGTCTGAGAAATCAGCAAACACTATAGATCAGGGCTTGATGTATTGTTTTGTTGATCGTCTTGACTTAAGAAAGCTACCAAAATTATTATAATGCAGATTAAACTTAAAAGTGTCTAAGGTGATTGTTAAATATTTACCATCAGACCTCTGACAAGGAGCTAGAATACATGAAGGTAATTAATGTGATATAAAGCCAAAAGGCAGATTGGAGACAAATTATAGAAAGCCTTTGTTGCCTGGATGAGGAGTTTGCATTTTATCTTTTCTTTTTGAGGCAGTTGGGTTAAGTGACTTACCCAAGGTCACATAGCTAGTGTCTGATGTTGGATTTGAACTCAGGTCCTTCTGGCTCCAGGGCCTGTACTGGGCCACTTAGCTGCTCCTATATTTTATCTTATACATAGTAGAGAGTCACTGAAGATTGCTAAGCAGGAGAGTATGGGCAGACGAGTGATGTTATGAGAAACTTGGAAGTTTGTTCCTTGTTACTTCTAGGTTCTATTTGCCTTCTAGGTTCAGGGAAGTGTTCTCCCATTAAATTGTACAGAAATCAGGTTTCTGAGAAGTGCTGTTCTTCAAGCAGTTGGCCCATAATTGTCTTTTAGCAAACAACAACAAAAATGAATCCTGGGATATATGTGATATTGTGGTTTAAAAGGCAGCTGCTGTCTGTGAAAGCTGACATCTCTCCATTGTGTATTGGGTGTTTTATGAGACTGCAATATTGATATCCCCTATGTCTCATGAATTGTCATTGAAGTTTTCATATGATCCCTGTAATGGGTCCATAAAGAAGAAAGTCACCTCCAGCAGTGACAGGGTAGGTTGTTGATTCAAGGAAGGAATGTTGGAACTTCACGCCCCTAGACTGCTAATCTCTCCTCACTCTTCATGATTCTAAATGGCTGCTTAGCTAGGCTTCCAATGAGCAGTTTCTTCCATTGTTTCTTCCAGAAACAAATATAGGCATAGATCACAAAGGCAAGAGTCTTGTCCATTTTGTCATACAGCTAAAAACTGATCTGATGAAAAGCAAAATTCCAAAGTGGCAAAGATAACCTTAAGACTCCATTTGGAAAGTTGAAATGATAGGCCACTGGTACTGATTGGCCCTGGAAAAATTAATAAAGGCATGAAGAAATGAAAGATTTTTTTAAGAAAAAACATTTATTTTTTTAAAAAAATTATTTATTTTTAGTTTATAGCATTCATTTCCACAAGCTTTTGAGTTCCAAATTTTCTCCTCCTTCCTCTCCTCCTCCTTTCCCCCTCCCCACGATGGCATGCAATTCAATATAGGCTCTACATATACATTTGAATTAAACATATTTTCACATTAGTCATGTGGCAAAGGAGAACTAGAACGAATGGAATGAACTATGAGAAAGAAGAAACAAAAAAAAGAGAGAAAGAGCAACTAGTATGCTTCAATCTGCATTCAGACTCTGTAATTCTTTCTCTGGATGTAGATAGAATTTTCCATCATGAGTCTTTTTGAGTTGTCTTAGAACCTTGCATTGCTGAGAAGAGCCAAGTCTACCAAAGTTAGTCATAGCACAATGTGGCTGCAACTGTGTGCAATGTTCTCCTGGTTCTGCTCCCCTCACTCAGAATCAGTTCATATAAGTCTTTCCAGGTTTTTCTGAAGTCTGACTGTTTATCATTTCTTATAGCACAATAGTATTACATGACATCCATATACCACAGTTTGTTCAGCTGTTCCCCAATTGATGGGCATCCCCTCAATTTCCAATTCTTTTCCACCACAAAAAGAGCTGCTATAAATGTTTTTGTACATGTGGGTCCTTTTCCCATTTGTATGATCTCTTTGGGATACAGCCCTAGAAGTGGTATTGCTGGTCAAAGGGTATGCACATTTTTATAGCCCTTTGGGCATAGTTCCAAACTGTTCTCCAAAATGGTTGGATCAGTTCACAACTCCACTAACAATGCTTTAGTGTTCCAATTTTCCCACATCTTCTCCTGCATTTATAATTTTCCTGTTTTGTCATATTAGCCAATCTGACAGGTGTGATGTGGTACCTAAGAGTTGTTTTAATTTGCATTTCTCTAATCAATAGTGATTTAGAGCATTTTTTCATATAACTATAGATAGCTTTAATTTCTTCCTCTGAAAACTGCCTGTTCATATCCTTTGATCATTTATCAATTAGGGACTGGTTTGCATTCTTATAAATTTGACTCAGTTCTCTATATATTTTAGAAATGAAGCCTTTATCAAAGACACTAGTTGTAAAAATTCTTTCCCAGTTTTCTGCTTCCCTCCTAATCTTGCTTTCATTGGCTTTGTTTGTACAAAAACTTTTCAATTTAATGTAATCAAAATTATCCATTTTGCATTTCATAATATTCTCTATCTCTCGTTTGGTCATAAATTCTTCCATTCTCCATAAATCTGACAGGTGAACTATTCCTTGCTCTCCCATATTGCTTATAGTAACAGCCTTTATATCTAAATTGTAAACCTATTTTGACTTTATTTTAGTATACAGTGTAAGATATTGTTCTATTCCCAGTTTATGACATACTATTTTCCAGTTTTCCCTGCAGTTTTTGTCAAATAGCTATTTCTTATCCCAGAAGCTGGAATCTTTGGGTTTATCAAAAATAGATTACTATAGTCATTGACTACTGTGTCTTGTGTACTTAACCTATTCCACTGATCTACCACTCTATTTCTTAGTCAGTACCAACTAGTTTTGATGATTGCTGCTTCATAGTACAATTTAAAATTTGGTATGGCTAGGCCACCTTCCCTAGCATTTCTTTTCATTAATTCCTTTGATATTCTTGACCTTTTATTCTTCCAGATGAATTTTGTTA
Source organism: Phalanger gymnotis (assembly GCA_028646595.1). Lineage (NCBI taxonomy): Eukaryota > Metazoa > Chordata > Mammalia > Diprotodontia > Phalangeridae > Phalanger > Phalanger gymnotis. Next base: position 137,748,761 of record CM053625.1, on the reverse strand, counting down.
TTGTTTATCCTATCTCCATAAAATAATTTTTTGGTAGTTTGAATGGTATGGCACTAAACAAGTAAATCAATTTAGGTAAAATTGTCATTTTATTATATTAACTCCGCCTACTCATGAGCAATTGTTTTTCCAATTATTTAGATCTGTGAAGTGTTTTGTAATTGTGTTCATGTAGTTCCCTGGTTTGTTTTGGCAGGTAGACTCACAAATATTTCATAATGTCTACAGTAACTTTACATGAAATTTCTCTTTCTATCTCTTGCTGTTGGACTTTGTTAACAATATATAGCAATGCTGAGGATTTATGTGGGTTTATTTTATATCCTGCAAGTTTGTTAAAGTTATTTATTATTTCAAGTAGTTTATTACTTGATTCTCTAAGTATATCATCATATCACCTGCAAATAGTGATAGCTTTGTTTCTTCTTTACCTATTCTAATTCCTTCTATTTCTTTTTCTTCTCTTATTGCTAAAGCTAACATTTCTAGTAACAGGGGTGATAATGGACATCCTTGTTTCACCTCTAACCCTTTTGGAAATGCTTCTAGCATATTCCCATTATATATAATCCTTGCCAATGGTTTAGGTAGATGCTATTTATCATTTTTAAGAAGACTCAATTTATTCCTATGCTCTCTAGTGTTTTTAATGGGAATGGGTGTTGTATTTTGTCAAAAGCTTAGAAAAAGCATTTATTAAGTGCCTACAATATGCCTGGCCTTATGCTAAGCATTGGGCATACAATACAAAAAGCAGATGAAGTAAAAATCAAGACAATCTATCCATATTTTTTCTGACATCTTTGTTTATAAATTGCTCTATTGTTAAGATTACCCATAAACACTTTCATTCGCTAAGTTTTTTAGCCTTGCTTGGTTAACACACTCCACAGAATCAGTAAGAGATAATACATGCAATTTACCCTTGGAGGTCTAGTTTTAAAGATTCAAGTAAATTTTCCTCTTCTCTCAGCCAAATATTTCACCTTTTTAGGTTTTAATCAATCAATTTAACAGGAATTTATCAGGCATATATCTAAAGGAGAACCCCAGGCAGAGATAGATCATCAATCCCAGCTGTTCCCAGCTGCTGTTACATCTGGAACTCTTGATCACTTGGCTCTTTTGGGTGAAGAGTGGGGAAAGTCCACTTTCCTCTTATGCAAACCAAGACTTGAGATTTTTTCATTGGTAACTTTATTAGAGAATGAAAGGAAAAATGAGTCCTACTGAAGTCCTCAAATGTCTCATTAGAGCATGACAGTGATATTGGGCTCATGAAGGCTATGCCAGTGGACCACATGCTCTGGCTGATACAGAGTTTTTCCAGACTGAAAAGACCCAGGACAGAACTAACCCAAGCTTGAGCCTATGTCTGTCTACAGACTAAGGAATAGCACAGTTCCTGTTAAGTTTTGGAGGCTTATCACTAGAGAGTTAACAAGCAAGTAATGATTTCTTTTGACCACAGAAACTCAGGAAGAGCCTCTATTAAGACACGGAGGGGTTGGAATCTATATTAATGGGTAGAGAGCATGTTCATTCTGCTGGAATCATTGTTCTTTTAAAATGTTAAAGTAAGAAAAAAGTGATTTAAAAGCACAGAAATAACTATAATGAGAATCGAGTGCTTATCCTTGAGTGGGGGAAAGTTAATCTTCTTCGTGTGTCATGGACCTTTGGCAGTCTGGTGAAACCCTATTTTCAGAATAATGCTTTTAAATATATAAAATAAAATATTGCAAAGGAAGTTAATTATATTGAAATACATCCTCAAAAACAGTCTTTAAGTTCATAGATCTCAGAACTTCTATCCTAAAGTTACTATAGGAAAGCTACAAATTGATCTGGGTGGCACACCTTATAATTCAACTCAATAAGGATTTATTAAGTGCTTATCATGTTTCAGGCACTGTGATAAGCTCTGGGGATGCAATAAAGGACAAAAAATAGCCCTTGCTCTCAAGGAGCTCTCAGACTAATGGAGGAGGCAACATGGAGATAGCTACAGTATGTACAAACAAACCACATACAGGAAAAATTGGAGATAATCCTAGAAGAAGGTGACAAAGTTAAGGAGAACTGAGAAAGAATTCCAATGGAAGATGGGATTTTAGCTAAGATTTGAAGAAAGTCAGGGAATTTTGGAGATGGAGATGAGAAGATAGATAGTTCCAGGGATAGGTAACAGTCTATGAAAGTGCCCAGTCAGGAGATGGAGTATCATGTGTGAGGAATAGCAAGGAGGCAGTGTCACCAAATCTTGATGTATATGAATAGTAGGGTTAGGTGTAAGAAAACTGGAAATGTAGAAATGGACCAGGTTTTGAAGGGCTTTAAAAGCCAGAGGATTTAATATTTAATCCTGAAGGCAGTTGATTGTGATTGAAATTTACTCCATAAGATCTTCCTGGGGAATTCCTTGGTAAATCTCAACTTTAGCATTTCTGGGGGATCTAGAAAAGCCACATGGGGTTGATAGCAGGAGCTGCCATTCCTGCAACCTTGATACATTACTACAGCTCCTCCCTAAAACCCAAAACAGACTTTTTTCAATGTAGGTGACCCCTATTGGATCTCCCATTAAGTTCCTGGGTGGGAGAAGACACCTCTAGTTTATAACTCATTTGCAAAACAGAAATGGTAGCCATTTCCTCAACCCAATGATTGATCAAGTTTCCATTACCAATTCTACCCAATGTTCCAGATTATTTTCCGTGACTCACCCTAATGGTTCCAATGGTTACTGTTTTCTTGATTTACAGATTTGTAGGGTTATAATAGAAATCTACCTTGCAAACATGCCATGATGATAACAATAAACAATTTCCACCAATCCCATGGTAGGTGGATTGTTCCCATATGGGCTACTACATGACCAGCTCCATGCTAAGGGATACAGGTGGAAAATCAAGAGTGACTGAAACTCAGAGTTGGAAGGAACCTCAGAGATCATCTAATCCAACCCATTTCTGAAGTAGGAATATCCTCTATAACATCCCAGGTACAGGGTCATCCCACTTTAAATTAAAGACTTTTTTTTAGTTGAACATAATAGACTCACAGTTTCATGCACAATCATCTTTTTTTATTATTGTTATTATACTATATTATGGAAATGCTTGCTTGATTCCATAAATTTAAAAAAAATAAATTTCTTTAAAAGACCTCTCATTAGAGGGAACTCACTACTTTATGAAGTAGTCCATTCTACTTTTGAAAACGTTCAGGTGTTTGAAGGTTTTTCTATATGTTGAACTGAAATCTGCCTCTCTACAACTTCAGCTCATGACTCTTAGTTCTGCCTTCTGGTGCAGAGCAGAACCAGTCTGATCCCATACTTATTTGATAGTTCTTCAAATACTCAAAAACACATTTGTGTTGTTCCTCCTGTAAGTCTTTTCTTCATTGGACTGAATATTCTCAGTCCTTTCAACCAATCCTTTTCTTGGCACATTTTTCAGTACCTTCGCTATCCTGGTCACTACTGTGGATGCCCCCAGTATGTCCTTCTTTATATGTGATGCCTAGAATGGAATATAATTTTTTATTTTTATTTGTAGATTCAATGCAATTAGTTAAAGATAGAATCCACAGGACTTAGCCACAATAGGAACACCTGCAAAAAGTAATAACTCAGGGCAGGGGTGGGGTGGGGTGGAAAACCAAAGCTCTGCCCCAGGGCAGTGATATATGAGCATGAACACAATATTTTATAATCTATTTGAGAGATAAAATCAGTGTTCATAAATGTAATAGTTCAGGGCTAAGTGAGGGATGGCCCCTAAGTGCTGTAGGTGCCTAAGGAAGTGAGAAAGTAAAAGGGGCATCTCAAGGACAAGAACTTTCATGGTGTTTTAGAAAAATGACATTCTCTCCATGTCTCTGTCTCTGTATCCCCCTTGTTTCTCACTAATTCTGCCTCTGTCTCTTTGTCTTTGTCTTTCTGTCCCCTAAGCCCTTTGGGAGCAGGTAGAAAAAAGTCCATGCTGACTATTGCCAGGGTTCAGTCTAGAAAGTTGGTTCTAAAAGGCAGCTCCATTAATGAGCTCCCACTCAGCAGTTTTAGGACAGCTCCCAAGAGAGGCTAGACCTCTAATTTCTAGTCCTAACTAATTCCTAGTCCTTAATAGTCTTTGACTTAAAGGAGGTTTCACCAAAGACTCTGATGGACCAGTAATGTATAAAATGATAGGCCTTTTATTATGTGCATTTTAACTTTCACAGGAAGTTCAGGACCCAAAGCAAAGCACCTGGGGCAGCAACATGGGTAAGCCAAAGCAATGAAGGACATGGTCATGTGGGTCACCAGGACCCTACTGACACTGGCCTGTGACTGGCAAACAGAGTCTATATCACTCCTCCCAGGAAGCTGGGGAGGAGAAAGGCAATAGAGGAAAGCCTAGAACTTAGACAGTTTTATACCAGAACAACTCTAAGGGGCAGGAGCCAAAGGCTATTTTATAGGGAAATGGCAATCCTCATTCAGACACATCTTGCTGAATTCTTGTCTCTGATGTCATAGACAGGGACATGGTAGGTATTGGTTAACACAGGAGCCCCAGTGAACAAAGCATTGGGTACGAAAGTTTCCAGGGAAGTGAGAGCTGAGGGATGTCACCTGGAAGAGGGGATATGTCCATTCTCTAGAGCAGAGTCAGCCTGAAGCTGGACCCATAGGTCCTAGGTCATTTTGACTATCACAAAGTCTTTGTTCTCCCTCTTTTTTTAAAAAAAGTTTTATTGATGTCTTTTGTTTCTATATAACATCTTTTCCAAATATGGTCCTCCAACCTCTTCTACTTAGTACCCTTCCCTTCTAACAAAGATTTGTATGTGCATACACATACAGCATGCAGATATACTCACATACGTGTTTCATAAATGTCAAGTGAAATGTATACATTTCACATGTACATATGAATATATTTGAAACAACTCAGCAAACCCAATCAATATATCATACACATCTGAGAGTATCTCCAATTTTCCACATCTTAGCTTCCCATCTCACCTTTCCAACAAAGGAAGGAAGTGTATTCTCTTATTTCTTTTCTGGGAACAGTTTTGGTGATTATAATTATACAGTATTTGGTTTTATTTAATTTGTCTTTTTGCATACATTGTTAAAGTCACTGCGTATACTGTTGTCTTGATTCTTTTTGTATGCTATATATGCTATAGTTCCTATAAGTCTTCTTATGTTTCTCAGAATTCTCCATATTCTTTGTTTCTTATGGTATAATAATATCTCATTTTGTTCATGTACCATAATCTTTTTAGCCACTCCCCAATCAGTGGACACCCAGTTAGTTTCCAGTTCTTTGCAACCACCAAAGGCCAGCTGTGAATATTTTAGTTTATATAGAGAGGACCTTTCTCTCTGATTTTGACCTCCTTAGGGCATATGC
>CM053625.1:137724149-137742850 GCA_028646595.1 Phalanger gymnotis | reverse complement strand
AAGACCCAGGCCCAAATCCCTATTAGGTATAAAACGTATGTGGGTATGGATTGGCGACTAAGGTGGGGCCCAAGGTGGGGCTAACTCCAGGGAAGGCCTAGCTTACATGTCTGGGACAGCAGAGGCTCTTAGACCACATGCGTTTAAGTCACCTCTTTGTGACGATTTTAGGTCACGTGGGTGAGTCGCATGTGTGACTCACCCCTGATGCTGAAAAAGATATGAAAACCAGGGGTTGGCCTCCTCTTCTTTGGAGCTCTTTGCCACAGCAGTGGTGGCGCACGTGACTCTGGGCCAGCCCTTGTTCTGAGCTCCCGGCCTGAACCTAGATGTTGGTAACTATGAATTGTATTGGGTCTGTCTGTTGATGTTTGTAATTTGTTTGTATTTTGCTCTGAAGTTCAGTGTGCTGGCTTTTCTCCCTGAACTAAGTGAATGATATTTGTGTGCTGAATTAAAGTAAGCTTGCCAACCCCTTCACCTTGCTTTCCTTAGTTAAGCAGATCAAAAGAACCTGTGTTTTCTGGGTGCTTGCAGCTTTCTGGGTGCCGGCTGTGGGTGGATCTTACACCCCCACAGCAGCTGCTAGCCAGATTGTGGAAACAGAGACCAATCATCCTAATCAAGGTCACCTCTAAACTCAAAAGAATGAGAAAGTATAGCAACATTTCCAACTTATGGAGTGCACTTTTCTATATGTAATAAGTTACTTAGTGCTGATAATACTATATGTATTGTATAAATGTATAATATGGCATATAAATACTATATATGATATAGTATAGTATATGATATATATACTATATATGATAAATACTCAAGAAATATTTGTTGTTGAATTATAGGATTTCCCTGTTATAAGGGACATCAGAAATCATCTAGACCAACCACCTTACTTCATAGATGAGGAATGGGTCCCAGAATGAGACAATGAGTTGCTTAAGGCCATATAGCTGCTCTATGGCAGATCTGAGCCTTTATCTCAGCTCTTCTGACCTCTATTCTAGTGTTCTTTCCACCCGTCACTGTTTCCACAACTTTCCTTTCCTATTCCCTTTTAACTTCATGAAAAACCTATTGGATATTTGAGGGATAGACGTGTGGTGCTGAAGTAAAGTTCTCCTTTAGGTCCTCTTAGGTCAGATTCCTTAGGGATCTGGGGAGAGAATGAAGTATCTAATCAACAGCTAGAGTGCTGATAATGAAATTGCTTAATTATGTACGATTACATAATGGCTTAAAAGTACACAAGTGTCACGAGATAGCAATTCCTTCAGAGTCAGTCACTGAATAGTCATAGAGTCTGAGCCCACAGGGGTGGAGGAGACCCCAGAGGTCATCTCCTTTAATCCTTCTCTGTTCAAGAATCCTCTGTATGATACCCTGCCAAGTGCTTGAAGACTTTTAGTAAGGGAGAAGCCACTTCCTTCCAGGGCAATCCATTCCACTGTGGGACAGCACGGATTGTTAGGAAGCTTTTTCTTATGTGAACCTAAATCTGCTCCTTGGCACTCCATTCCATTGATACAAGTTCTGTCCTTCATGGACAATCCCTGTCCTACATGACCTGATCAGACCTCACTTGAGGAAAATAACTTTGGCAGCCAAGGGAAGGATGGGTTGAAGCAGGATCTGGGATGTTGTAGACGGAATTCCTGCTTTCAGCAAGGATTGGTCCACATGACGTAGAGTTCCCTTCAAACTCTGACATTCTATGATTCTGGGGTAGAATTTCAAATGTCTTTGGTGTAGGATCCTTCCCAGTGAGTTTTGACTTATACCAGGTAGATAATAACCTAATTGCACTATGGATCAGTCTAGACCTGACACTGTCTTATACAACCTGTCCTTGGGTAGCTGCAGGCAGACTTGGTCTTTTAGCCTCCCCCGAATTCAAACATTATCGCCTCAACAAGCCTGTTATGTATGCACATAAAATCTAATTCTGTGCTGGTGGTTGAGGTCTCTTGATTTTTTAACTTATTCCAGGTAGACTCATCTTCCTCCCCCCCCCCCAGGGGGGGGCTCTTAATCTTTTCTATGTCACAAATTCTTTGGCAATCTAGTCAAGGCTATGGACCTTCTTAGAATAATGTTTATTTTGTTGTTGTTGCTCAGTCACCACCCAGCTGCACCACCTAGCTAGCTGGTAGCTAGCCTAGAGTCTATAGTTCCATGAGTGAACTATAGTACTGTTTAGTCATTTCGGTCAAGTCCAACTTTTCATGACCCCATTTGGGCTTTTCTTGGCACAGATATAGAATGGTTTGTCATTTCCTTCTCCTGCTCATTTTGCAGATGAGGAAACTGAGGCAAACAGGGTTGAATAATTTGTCCAGGGCCACACAGCTAGTAAGTGTCTGAGGCTAAACTCAGATCTTTCTGACTCCAGGCCTGGAGCTCAATCCACTGAACCACCTATCTGCTCATATAATGTTTATAAATCCATATAATAAAATACACAAGTTTACAAAAGAAACCAATTGTATTTAATTGGAGTTATTAAAATAGTTTTAAACAAATTCATAGTTCCCACATTAAGAAACCCTGAGTCCTTTGAAAAGTTTGCAAATGAAAGAGGTAAGAAATAACAGAAAAGTAATAGGATAGACAATGCAAAAAATAGATTATCAAATAACTTTACATTTTGTTTCTCATTTTTCCAACTGAGAAAGTCAGAAGAAAAACAGTTAAAAGAATTGAAAACCTAGTGGAGGACATATGACAGAAATCAGCTACTAACAGCCTACAAGTAATCTCTCTTCCCTCAGGTTTCTGTCTGTTCTCCAAGCTTCAGAGTCTCTAGATATGTATTCCATTTGAAGAGTAGGGGAAGGGGAGAACTAATGTCTAGTTATCATAGCCTTACCCAAGGCTTTGGGCCCATTTACAGAAAAAACTTCACCTTCTCACTCATTGCAAGGAAACCATTAAGACAAGGCACCAGAGTGCTAGATTTGACTTTAGGACCTTGTCAGATAATAAAATCAGTTGGAAAAGGATGGACATTGGAGCCAAAAACCAAAAAAAGAAACAAGAAGAAGTTATCAGGAGAACTAGAAGTCGGGGGTAGGTGAGAAGAAAGGAGAACTTTTTTTTTCTTACTCTTAATGCACTTCTCCCAAATGTTCTGCAAATTCCTGGCTTTGATACATAGATGTGCTTGTTATCTCATCAGTGTGGATTCATTTTGGTAAGCTCTTATTAAATCTTTATTAATAAATGCCTGTTGAATTGAATGCACCCTCCACTGGGACAAATGACAGGTCTTCCATGTCTGGATTTCCATCAATCCTCCATCATGCTAAAAGCTTTCCACTATTTCCCACACCTACGCTTCAGCCTACCTCAATGGCCAATGTTAACACTTGGGAAAATGTACCAATCATTATGCATGTTACTTGTAATTATGAACCAATCTTTTGATTCTTGCTACATGACCTACCCACCTACTTTTCTGGCTATACATATTCTGGTTTCATTAATAGTGAGAATGTCAATGAAGATGTAGTTAGTTCCTCCAGTTGGTTTGTCATTGGACAAAAATTGGACATTAAATGCCGACAGTTAAATTGACTTTATAGGTACTCTGAGAACTAGGGGATCCTTACCATGTTCTGACCCCTTTTTATTTACTTGATCAATATCTATGTACCAGGAACTATGCTGGGCTTTGAGGAGATAAGACATAAAATTCGTGTTTGTCAAAGACAGAAAAAAAAAATCCCTGCCTGCAAGGAGTTTATATTCCATCACTGCAGAAGTCAAAGGATGCCATCCAGGACTGAGAGCTGCATTATGCTTTTATCTGTTTCATGGGTTCCCATTGTTCAATCATTTTAGCATCTATAATAATTGCATTGACTTTGAAATTCCCACCACAGATTATGTTACCCACTCTCTCTGAATTAGGGGATAGTCTTCAGGTGCCACTGTGACTGAAAAATTCATCACCCTGTGGGTAACCTAGGGATGAGCCCTTTGGGGGCTTAGCTGGCCTGGCCCTTGAACAACAGTCACATATTGCATTGCCTGACTTGCACTCCCAAAGCCTTCCCAGATTGGTAAAGCCTGCCAGAGCTTGAACTCCACTGGCATAGCTTTCAAGAGCTCAGGTAACTGCTATACTATAATGAGGCATCAGAAAGAGATTTTTGTGGAGGTTGCAAACTTCAAGTCATCCCCTCCTCCCAAAAAAAAGTTTGGAGACAGTGCAGGTGAAGATAAACCAGGACAACCTCATTACTATAATAGATAAATTTCATTGTAGAAGCGTTTACCAGAATATACAATAAATGGCTCTCTGCAGCTTAATTTATCTTGCCTTTTATTTTGGAGGGCATTTTCATTAGAAATAGCTGGCAAAACTTCAGCATATATTAAAACATTGAATATTCTGACTGGGCCTTTAATTTATTGAAGTCAGGGCAGCTGACTCAGAAAAAGCAGGCCATAGATTGTGCACCATGTCCCCAGTGCCTGCATTGGGCATACTCTTAATTTCAGTGAAAGAAATGATTCTCTGTGCTCATTTCCAACACTTGTTGTGAGATCTCCTTATATGCTCTCATCTTGCCTTATGAGGCCATTTACTGCTTTCTGGAAAGCTATAGCTTCTGGGAACTGCTCACTCTGGATTCGTTGTCTCCAGAGACATGTGTCTTGCTCATTGTGTATTCTGAAGTGGGGTGTTATTGGTGGTGCCCTTTGTTGCTATTTACTGACAAGACTGAGACTGAGCTACCCTAGACCGTTTACAGAGGAGTAAACTGGGGAAATTCATTCTGGATGCTGAGGCCATCGTGAAGAATTTGATTTATGCTGCATCTCGCCCTTTGTAGGGTTCCTATCAATGATAATCATGACAATAACAGTAATAACGACAGCTGGAGTTTATATAAAACTTTAAGGTTTACAAAGTGCTTTATCTCACCTTTTTTCTCACTTGACTTACCCAGACAACCTTGACAATTTGGTAATATACTTAAATGATCAGATTGGCCATGGAATAGCAAATCCTTTGGCCAGAATCCTTGAGTCTTGGTCTGAGAAAATGTAAGCCACAGGTAGTCTTCAATCAGAGAATTGTCTGTCACTTAGAGACTACCTTAGGAAAACAAATGAACAAACCAGAAGAAACATTGTTAAGTACAGAGCTGAACTAGGCAAAGAAGAGCAACTCTGGTCTTGCTCCAGGGCACCAGAATTTTGAAGTCCTAGGAATAAATGAGAGAGCACTTAGTTAGAAAGAATAATTACTTAAAATAGGAGCACAGGGCAAGAGATCTTAACTGTTTTGGGGTCATGGACCTCTTGGAAATTCTAGTAAAGTTTACGGCCTCTGTTTTCATGATGATTTTTTAATTATAATTTTAAGAAGTACTAAATTTCACTTAGAGGTTAGTGATAATAAAGATACATTTTTTCCCATCTAAGTTCATGGAAACCTGAAATATATCTAGAGACTTCCAGTGGTACCAGGTTAAGAACTCCTAATCTAGAGTTTTAGAATGCACCTTATTAAGCCAACCCTCTTGCTTTATGGTTGAGGTAAATAAAGCCCATAGTGGTTGTGACATATCCAAGCTACCATATTCTTCCTCCTTCCCTTTCCATACACACTAGATCGAACTCTGCTCCTTTCCATCCCCAGTTTGCTCCAAGCCAAAAAAAAAAAAAGTTGTGACTTCCATTAAGTATCTCCATAGTTCTTACCTGAGGGGGGCACCAGAACCCTGTGAGATATTAATGTCTACAGGTGTCCTGTGCTTGCGGGTGGAGCCTGACGTGTGGAGGTTGGGAGTCAAGGGAGGGAAAACTACAAGGAGTTTCTCCCAGGCTATACAATCTAAGTGGAGTGCTGTGCAAACAGTAACAAACCAAGCTGGTCTGATGAGCACTTAGAGTTTTTTTTTTTTTAAGATACAGTTGATATCCATGTTAACAATGGCCTCAGGGTCATGGCAACAGGTAATTTATGGGCTCCTCCCAAAAGGCTGCAGGAGGTATATTATATTGCATCATGTTCCAGGAACACAAGGTTTGTTTTTTCAGTAATAACCAAGTAATAACCGATAACCAATAACCCAGAAAAAAGGGCTTCATATAAATTCATGTTTAAAGCTTTGCTGATCATGCCTGGAGGATAGCAGTAATGTTTCTCTAACTAGTGATTAGATGTGAGAGTTGATTCATCCTTGTGTTGCAAATACCCAGCCAAACATAATTCTTCCTGATTTGTGTTGGATTCTCAGATTTCTATTGGAAATGGGATATTATAAAAACAGGGGAGTCCCTGTCAAGAGCCCCTCCAGAAGAAAGAATAGAACTCTCCTGACCTAAGAGGCTTTCCAAGACATGATAGGATACAGCAGAGGAGCTGCTTCAGTGAATCCAGATTTCTAGTCCTTCAGCTCTGGGTCCCCATTGCCTAATCAGATTTGGTCTGAAAATGCTGAGCAGAGAATAATCACAATAAATACCACCAATCGGAAGATGGGCACCCTTATTTCCAATTCATGTTTATCATCTGACAGGTTCTAAAACCTGAGCCCAGTGCCCTGGAGATTTGCTTTAATAGTCTCCCTGTAGTGCAAACGTAAAAATATTCTTGTAAATGAATGCATTGTCCTGAGTGTGGCTATGAAAATTAGAGACAATCCTCTCATCCCCCTTCTGCCCTCTTGAAAGTCAATTTCACAATCCAAGGCCCAAGACCTGGGAGAGAAGGCAGGGACATGTGGAAAGAGGGGCATTTGTCGACTCTGCAGCCAACTCCTGCCAGGAATTTCCTAGGCATGAAGCGCAACTGACTGAATTTTTGTTTGATGAAGAAAATGAAGAGTTAATGAATGATGTATAATTATAATGACTAAGCTAGGCTCCAGAGAGGAGTCAAGAAAATAAACTCTCCCCCACCCTTTACAGAAGTGAGGGACTATGGTTGCAGAATAATGCATATGTAATCAGACAAAATGGATATGCCAGTTAGCTTGGCTAAACTTCTTTCTCCCTTTCTTTTTTTTAATCTTGGTTACAAAGAATGGCTTCCTGGGCATAGAAGGATAGAAGAGGAGGGATATACTTGGACATATAAAAACAGAAGAGATCAATAAAAAAGAAATATATTATGATATTATTATTTATATATTATATAATGTTATTTATACAATAATAGAAAAAAGAAACAGTTAAGCTGAACCAAAACTAACAGGAATCAAATAGGCTCAGGGCTAATGCAATGATTTGAAGGAAATTGAGATAAAAATGAATATTCTTCTTCCTCCCCTCTCCTACCCCTACCAAAAGACAGAAATATAAAAATAAAAATTTTAAAAATGTAGAATTGGAAATGTGCAGACAAAAGAACAGATGCCAAAACTGTAGCTTTTGTCAATGCTCTGAATGACCAACAGACTTGGTTATACCACTTACCAGCTATATGACCTTCATTTATTCACTGAACCTCTCTGGGCCTCAGTTTCCCCATCTGTCAAATGAGAAGGTAAGATCCACTGATTTCTAGGGTCCTATCCAGATCTAACAATTGGTGTTCTAAGGTCCCTTCTAGCTCTAACAAAATGTGATTCTATGGTCTAAGCCTCTTGCCCTCTCTGCTGCATCTATAAAATAATGGTGTTGGATTGAATGACCCCTGAGGTTCTTTTCAAGTATAAACTTCTACGAAGTCATTAAAAACCTGCTTATTGTTTGTCCTTTGCTCTGGAAGAGGACCATGACATCAGGAAGGTGATGTCATAACTTGCAAATGTATTTAAGTGAGGCAAGGCTGTGCAAAGTCACTAGCCTCACTCTCTCCTGTGGAGCCATCTGGGGCCAGTGGCAAGATACAGATAAGGACAACTGGATATGGCCCCAGATGCATTGGGAGACCTTGGCCTTTTTAGCTTAAGGGAAAAGGAAAGATAGGAAAAAATCTCCTCCTCACTTCTCATTTGCTTTTCCTTCCTGGATGACTCAGGAGGAAGATTCCAACATTACTGCCTATTCAATCAGCTACAATTAAGAATGGGGCTGGAGGCTTTTAGGTTTCTAGATCAAAACAGATCTAGTAATGAATATGTTCAAAAAGGCCCCAGACAGCACCGAGTAAGCTTCACTGAGCTAGGTAACATGTTTACTTCATTCAGATTTTAATTATTCATGCTTCAGCACGATTCACCTAAAAACCCTGGTGTTTTTCGTCCTGTAATAGGTTGTCAGTGGCAGTTTTAGTTCCAGCTCCTGGAAAAAGAACCATCAGTCCCAGTTTGAATGAGAAGCCCCTGGAGGCTAAGTTACCTAGGGATATAGAACATTAACAGGACCGTGTGGGGATTCATGTTTAGACCCTGTAACATTTTCAATATGGATTTTCTGAGTATATCATTTCCTCAAAATTAGCTTTTTGGAAATTTATTTAGTACTTTAAAAGATCCATGATTTCCTCCTACTCAGTCTCCCTGTTTCCTCTCTCTCCCCTTTCTAATGCATCCTCCAAACAGCTGACAAAACAATATTCTCAATACTAATCTAACCATGGCACTCCTCTACTCTAAAATATTCAGTGGCTCCCTATTGACTTTAGGGGAAAAAAATACAAACTCTTCACCTTGGCATTTAAAGTGTTGTATTACCTGGCTCCTACTCTAAACTCATTCCATATCACTCTGTGTCCAGACAAACAGAACTATTGGCTGTTCCCTGACCTCCATGTGTGACCACCCATTTCCATTCTTTTGCATAGTCCCTTCAGCTCTTAGAATCCTTAGCTTCCTTTAAGACTCACCCTAGATGCCACATCCCTTAAGAAGCATTTCCCAACTCTGCAACTATTAATGTTCTCTCCCTTCTGATATTACTTTATATTTTTTTCATTCTGTTATATTCCTCTAATGGAATACAAGCTTCTTAAGGTAGGGATTGCTTTCTTTTTCCATCTTTATAATTCTAGCACTTAACATGATATCTTGAACAGAACAGATACTTATTATTTGTTGAATTGGCTTTCTTCCAGTGGGTTAGTGAGGTAACTAGAAATGGAGCTTTGTTCCAGGGCTCTACCACAGGGCAATGGCACAATTTCTTCTTCCCAGGTAAGTGCAACTCCCTTTCTGTGACAATCCAGAGACCGCTGTCCACACATCTCACAGTTTCATAGACTTAGAGCTCTAGGCAAGAGTGTGCTGGGAAATATTTGCCAACCAGCCGTTCAAGACATACTTCTAAGTTTAATCTGTATTATTAACACTCTCTCCATCACTTTTTAAACTCTGAACAATTAACATGTCAATCAATTGAAGCCTTTTGTGGATTTCTGAGATGTAAGGGCTTATACTAAAAATTCAACCATTATCTTTCACAAGCTGATCAGAGCTGGCTCCAGTACGTTACTTCCTCTAAGGGACATTAAAGACCACCTAGTCCCCCTTCTGTATTTTAATAAGGAAACTGAGGCCAGGCGGGGGTGCTATTAAGTGCCTAAGAGGACATAGGTAGTGAATGTCAAAGGCTAGATTTGAACCAAAGCCCTTCCACTTCAAATCTGGAGGTTTTTCTGTATTTCCCCAGGACCTCATAGGGTCACATAGGCTTAGAGCAAGAAGGGAACTTAAAGGCCATATATCCTAACTCTCTCATTTCGCAGAAGAGAAACTGAGCCCCAAAGAAGTTACTCATCCAAGGTCCTAAAGGTTGTAAGTGACATAGACAGGATTCAAATTGAGGTCCTCTGACTCTAGATAGAACTTCTTCATGCCTGTGCTATATCAGTTCTTAGTCAAGGCTCTGACATGGGTTCTTCCTCTGCCTTTGTAGATCATGGCCTCTTTACACCCCATCAGATGGGTTTGTGAATTCCAAAATATTGTCACCTGGTAGGAAGCCTCTCTGAAAGAACTGGTCTTTGTGTGATAGATCAGCAGTCCTCATCCAGACTATTTTCCAAGAGGCAGCTAGGTGGTACAGTGGACAGAGCAGAAGGCCTAAAATCAGAATGTTCAAATCCAGTCTCAGTTACTTCATAGCTGCATGACCCTGGGCAAGTCACTTAACCCTTTTTGCCTCAGTTTCCTCACCTGTAAAAATAGGAATACTAATAATAGCACCTTCCTTGATCAAATGAGACAATAATTGTGAAGCATTTAGCACAGTGCCTAACACATAGTAAGTACTACATAAATGTTAGCTATCATTATCACCATCAGCCTACTTGGCAGAATCTATCAGAGCTTATGCTCTATTGTCATAGACTTTGAGAAACCAGGGTCCCTGTCATAACTGTGAAATATGTTAGTGTAGGTCCGTGGAAAATGTTGGAATAAATTGTTCTCTTGCTATAGCTCAGTCTTCTGTCCAAAAGATTTTGCTCCCAGGTGGCATCTTCGTGATACTGTAGGCAACTTTTAAAATGTAAATGGTAGTGGGGGTGGTGGGGTATTATAAGGGAAAATGGAAGCAAAGAGGCAATAAAATTAACCTGTAATTTAGCTAATCTCCCTAATTGAGCTAATAGCCTTACTGAACCTTTGCCTGTTTAAATAAAACACTTAGCCCTCTTTGCTGGCCAAATCCTCCAGTGAAATTAGGGTATAATAGGGTTGATTATGCCCCTGAGGCCACACTTGGAAATGTTTTCAGATTTGGGGAAAGCAGCTCCCGCAGGCCTAGTCCTCACCCCATTAAACCAGAGGCAACCCCATTAAACTAGAGTTCTCAACTTGGGAAACAGCAGAGGCTTTGCCAGGACAACTCAGAAGTTACAAATGAGCATCATACCTTCAACTGGCGTGGGACCACCATGGCTGATGGGGAAATGAGTTGTAGCTTGTGGAGGAATAACAAAGCACAGATCCCTTGTCAAAGGATTAGCATCTTCGAGCAATTAGTAATTCTGGAAAAGAGAATCACTAGCACAAAACTGGATATTAAAATGTACCAGCTTTGCTTGATGGCATTTACCTCCTTCCAGGATTGAACCAACATGTTGTTTAGGTGCACTTCTTCTCATTGTTCAGTCATTCAGTTGGGTCTGACTCTTGATGACCCCACAGGCCATAGCACACCAGTATTGTCTATGGGATTTTCTTGGCAAAGATACTGGAATGGTTTGCCATTTCTTTCTCCAGTAGATTAAGGCAAAAAGAAGTTAAGTGACTTGCTAGGGTCACACAGCTAGTAAGTGTCTGGAGAATAGATTTGAATGCAGATCTTCCTCACTTCAGGTCCTATTCTATCCGCTGAGCCACCTAGCCTTCTCCTTTAGATGCACTTAAGGATGCTCTGAGGAGATGATCCAAAAAGATACCATGTGAGTCCAACATCCAAAAACTGTTATAATTCCAAAATTCATCCCTGACTATACATACTAGAGTAGCCTCTATAAGTAAGCCTGCTGATCTAAAGGACAGATCTTGACACGACTGTGGAAAAATTGGAGATGAAGACTTAAGTGGCTTGAATCATGATGACACTCCAAGATGCTAACAGAAAAGAAGTTCATTCATTCAGTCAATCAATAGGTATTTATTGAGCACCATCTGCACCTACGACAGTATAAACACGATGATAATTCAGATGCTAAAATTTTTGTTTATGAAGTTTCCCAAGTATTATTCCTTTTTAATCTAAGGCTCCAAAAGTCTTGACAGCGGTAATCCAATCCAGTTCAGCAAGCATTTATCAATACATTGGTGTGTGTTTAGTGCTATTCTTGAACAATGGATCATACAGTCATAGATTTGTAAAATTTAGGAGCTGAAATAACCATAGGTATTATATCTTCAAGATAAGAAATAAAAGAGCTTTGTTTCTTCTTTCCAGATTTGGGTAATATTACAGAATTTCTTAGACTATTTCAAAAAGGACCAAGAAAAAGGAAACAATACAATCAATTTTGTGGAATTGAATTGAATCTGTGACCTCTGACTCCATAGGGGCTAGAATTTTGGGTCCTATTTTCCTGTCTTTCCTTATCCTTCCAGGCTGTTATGGCTCTGGGAGGAGAGAGAAAGGGGAATTGGTAAAATCTCACAGGGAAGTGATGAGGAAAGATGTTACATATGGGATGGGAATGGGGGAAGATCAACACACTGGCACCAGGGCAAGGTTACATTGACGGCTTTTCAACTATAGGAATGCAATCTGTTCACTTGGGCTCATGGTGCAGTAGTGAAGAGATTCTTATGTCTATAAACCTGGATCTACACATGAATGAATGAATGATGAATGAAAAAAATTATCAAGTGCTTACCGCTTATGTGTAAGGTACAGTTCTCAGCCCTGGGATACAGATGGAAAATCAAGACAGTCGTCGTTCTCAAAAAGCTCACATTCTAATGGAGGAGACAGTATACATAGTCAGATGGAAAGATCCCATGGTCCTTTGGGTGTAGTGGCAAAGCAAATGGTAAAGCATCTTCTTCAATGTTATTTCCATTGATAAAACCTTATCTAAAACTAAAGGACCTGACTAATAAAGCAAAGGGCTCATGGAGAGGACATAGAGGAAGCCTGAGTTGTATTGACATTCTTCATCACATCAAGACATTGATTACAAACCAAACCACAAGTCCAACAAGGCCCTCCCCCTTCTCCCTCCCTCCACATGGTAAGGGAATGTACAAGTTTCTTACTCATTGTTCTAAGTCTCTCCATCTTGAAAATGGTTATCTAAAGCAACAAAAAATGAAAGCATTGCAAATTATTTTGAAAACAAGAGGTCCCACAGCACACTGGATATTGTAATGAACTGAATTTACAAAGAGATAAGGAAGTGATTCTTCCCATTATTAGAAGGATCACCAAAGAGTTCTTTTCACTGCTCAGTTCTCTGGATGTTTACAAGCATTTATTTACAGGCTACTGTCTGGCAGAGAAGCTAGGTCTCTGGATAAGGAGCTTAGAAATTTCAGGCTAAATTGCTAGGAGCCACTGAAACTGATGAGCAAGCTGAAATTAATTTAGCACAACTCTGAAATGATAGTGTAAGTCACTGAAAAATTAGGATTTAATTTACATAGATCCAATTTGCATGCAACATTTCAGGGACATATCTATTATGCCTCCACTAAAGCATTCTTTTGTGGTACAAGGAAAAGAGTGTCAGATTTAGAGCCAGAGGAGCTGCTATTACAATTTGTGTGACCCTAACCACAAGTCCTTTCCCATCTCTGGATCACATTTTCACATCTCTGAAATGAAGGGGGTAGATTATGTGACTATGAAAATTCTCTTCCAGAGATCCTATGATGTGTGATCCTATGATGGCTTATGATGTACAACAAGGGTTCTTAACCTTTTTGTGTGTCTCATGGTCCTCTTTGGTGGGCTGGTGAAACCTACGAGCCCCTTCTTAGAATGATGTTTTTAAATAAGGAAAGGAGATGCTAAGTTCCAGATAGAGTAGTAAATATAAAGATAGTTGGGTTGTTGCTGTTGTTTTTAATCATTCAAGTTCATGGACTCTGTAAAATCTATCCACGGACCCTTTGATGATCTGTGGATCCCAGACTAAGAATTCTTGTCATAAAGTGACATTGAATTTTCCAGGGTTAGGACAGGGGAGCAATAGCTTTGGCACATCCTATCAAGCTGGAAAGGACTCAAGATACTTGGGAAGTACTGAGTTCACCACCACTGGAGGTCTCCTAGCAAAATCAGATAACCAATTGTTGGGGATTCTTGTTCAGTTATGAGTTATAGGAATAGTTATGGGAATAGTTATGGGAAGTCTCTTCCAGGTCTGAAATTCTGTGTTTTTGAGTAAATGCCTCACAACAGTGTGTTTGTCATCCAAATATTAGCCCAGCTGAGTGCTGAGAGGTATAACCCTAGAAGATTAGTAAATAATCCTAACTGATAGATATTTTTGGCTACAGTAATGAAAACTGTCCACTAATGCATTGAGGGAGTCTTCACACTGATAAATTTACATATATTTTGAAACATTATTATTAGTTATGTTAATTTTTACATCATACTTTATTCCTCATCAAAATGCCCTAGGAAGTAGGTCATGAAAGTATTATTATCTCTCATGTTTAAAGTAAGGGAAATAAAGCTCAGAGAGGTTTAGTGACTCACCGAAAGTCACACAGTAAGGAAGAGTTGAAATAGCAGTTTCTTGCCCAACATAGTGCTATGTAGCCACAAAGGCTCTGCAAATTTTTGTTGAGTAAATAAATGGAGATGAACAACTGGATAAGATTCCCTATCAAAGATTAATCTGAGCAGACAGTGAAATGCTTCCTCCTTCTAGAGGCTGAGAGGAGTTAAGCAGGGCACTGTGGCTCAAAGTCTTTCCCTGCAGAGTCAAGGGTAGAGCCAGTATTTGTTCTCTGACAGAAGCTGCCCACATGTACTCATGTTCACTCAAAAGTTCCTCCTACATCACTCAGTGAAACAGCAGTTATCTACTCCCTGCTCTTGAAGAAACTAAATGAAAGTAGCTGAACAAAGCAGACCATCCACAGAGAAATGTAAAGAATCATCAAGTGAGTTTCCTAAGGAGAAGGAACCTTAAGGATCACCTTGTTCAACTTTCTGGGAAGGGAAATCCTCTTAGCAGCAGTAGGGAAGGGAGCAAAATCCTAGTCCTGTATCTTCTCCCTGTGTGTCTCTTAAGAAAGAAGGAAGGACACAGGCACACACAAAAGTGCCTACTATGTGTCAAGCACTGTTCTAAGTACTTTACAAATATTATCTCAAGCAGTTTAACTTCTCAAAGCCTCGGTTTTCTCACCTTTAAAATGAGATGGTGTGATGCCAATCAGTGATTAAAGATCTTTCCCACCCATTCAACAGGCCTCAGGTGGAGCCAGTTAAGGGAGGCTTGATTAGAGGTGGGCCTACACCTTTTACTTACTTAGTGCTAAGTCCCAGGCCTAGACCCTTTTGCTGACTGGGCATGAGGCCCTCTGGCCCTAAGAAGAGTGTATATATCCAGAAGGTAGCCATTAAAGTTAGAATTTCAGCCCAAGGAGAAGAAGTAAGAACTCTGAGATGACAGAGCTGAGAATCTGCAGTCTGGCGAGCTACAGAACTCACTGAACTGCAGAGAGATAATAGAGCTGCAGAGAGAGTGGAGAGTGGAGACCAGAAAACTGAGGGGGGAGAGAATTCAGGCAAGCAGATAGTTAGGATTCATGAGTGTTTATGGGAAGGCCCCAGCAGGCGGGGAAGGTTAGAGGATGACTTGGTTCCTTGCTGAAATACTCTGTTATAATTTCCTTATTGTTACATTGAGGTGGACTTACTGGTTTTGGAATATAATTACTGCTATGTCAAATTGGAATTATTGGTTTTGGGATCTGATCCTCTGGTGTCTAAATAAATGTTATACCTCCCCTGCCTTCTACCTAGAGAATCTCTTATACTTTGTGATTCCCAACTATACAGGCATGTTCATGGTCATCTTTGAGGTCATGAATCTTACCTTACTGATACAGATGGTGTATGACTAGATGACCAAAAGTATCCTTCAAGCTTAACTAACCATCTATGATTCCTCAATTACTCTATATACTTGTCCTTCCTGTGTTTTCACTTTTCTATGTGCCCCAATACCACTGGTTCTTTCTAGGATACTAAGCTGGGCTGGAGGTTGACACCACTTTTAAGAGAAAACACTCTCTTTTAAGAGAAGTTAGCACCAAGAAGCTAGGAGGAAAATTTTAGAATGACTTTTTCCCCTCTTTTGGACAGCATTGCTTGACTGGTAGACCAGAAGAATGCTGTACACTGAGTATACATTAATTTCAGCAAGGCATTTGACAAGATCTACTATGCTAACCTAATGGACAAGATGGAAAAATAAGGGATAGATGAGAATAGAGAGCCCGAATAGCCAGACCAAAGGAATAGTTATTACTGATCCAATGTCAGAGAAGAGGAAAATCTCTAGCGGAGTGTCTCAGGGATCTGTCTTTGATCCCAAGGTCAATATTTTTATCAACATCTTGAATAAAAATTATATATGTCATACTTATTCTATTGACAGATGACAGTTTGGAGGGTTAGCTAAAATATTGGATCATAGAGCCAGGAGCCAACATATTCTTGATAGATTATGAGAATAAACTGAATCTAAAAAGATGGGATGTAATGGGGATTAATGTAAATGCCCATATTTTTTCACAGGTATAGGGTGGGAGAGACATTGCTAAACAAATGTTTATATAAAAAAGCCGAAACTTTTAATGAACTGCAAGCTTACTATGAGTCAAACATTACATAGCAAGGGGCAAAACTAAATGTGTTGATTTCAATAACAGAAGTATAGTGTCTAGAATGAAGGAGGTGATAGTCCTGCAACACTCTAGCCATCATCAGTCCTTGCTGATGTACTGTATTCAGTTTTGGTGCCACATTTTTGGAAGAGCATGGACAATTTGGAGTATGGCCAGGATTATAAAAGGGATACTGTGCCATAATCTATCAATCAACAGCCATTTATTAAGCACTTACTATATACCAGGCATCATGCTAAGCACAAGGAAAAAGTAAAAACAGTCTCAGCTATCAAGGACCTCAGATTCTAATGGGAGAGACAACATGAACCTGTATAGGCACATACAAGAGAAGTGATTGAAGGAACAAGGAAGGTTAGGTTGAAGAATAAAGGATTTGGTCTGGAGTGGTGAGGAGAGGGGATAGTGGGTATATGACAATTGTCTTCAAGTATTTGAAAGATTGTCTCGTGTAAGAGGGATTAAAGCTGTTGCCAAATGGGATCCCCATCTTTGGAGTTCTAGCAGAAGCAGGATAGCTATCTGTCAGGGATACTTTGGAGATGATTCCCAGTTGGACATAAATTGGGTTAAATTACCTGTGAGGTCATTTCCAATACTAAGATTTTTTTTTTGTTCTTGGAAGAGAGAGGCTGAGAGAATCAAGGGCGGGGAGAGGGTAAAATCTCAGGAGAAAAGAATTCTAAGCATGAAGAACAGCCACAAAATAAATGTCCAGAGCTGAGAGAATGGAGCGTCTCATTCTTGGAACAGTCTACAGGATCAAAGAGTACATGGTAGGGAGTAAGGTGTGAGAAGACTGGAAACATAGGAGGGAACTAGGTTATAAAGGACTTTGAATAAGTGTTAAGCTCCTCCCTATCGTGCTTTCATTTGACAGATGGAGAAGCAGAGTCAAATTTGTTGATTAATGGAAAGGCTGTATAGTCTAAGGGTGCTAGATTGGGCCCCCATAGAATAAGTCCCATTTGTGACATTAGCTAGCTACATGACTTTGGGTCAGTCACATATCCTTTCTGGCCCTCAGATTCTTCGTTTTCCCCAAATCTTATCATGTTTTATCAATCCTCATTCTCCTTGACCTCTCTGTAACCTTTGACAATGTTGATCACCCTCACCTGCTTAATATTTTCTCTCTAGCTTTGAGGACACCACTCTCTCCTGGTTCTTCAACTGTCTGACCTATCTCAGTATCTTTCGCTGGATCCTCATTCAAAGCATGCTCACTAACCACAAGTATCTCACAGGGTTCTATCCTGTTTGTTCTGGCCCTCTTTTCTTCTCCCTCTATACTATTTTGCTTGGTGACTTCATCAGCTCCCATGGATTTAATTACCATCTCTATGCTGATGATTCTCAAATCTACTCATCCTGCCCCAACCTCTCAGATGACCTTCAATTTTAAAATCTACAATTATATCTGATATCTTGAATGGGATGGACATCTTAAATTGAACATGTTCAAACTCAAACTCATTATCTTGTCCTCTAAACCCTCCCCCCCCTTCTACCTTCCTTATTACTATAGAGGGGAAACCCCACCCCCACCCCCTAGTATCTCAGGCTTACAGCCTAATTGTTAATCTTGACTTCTCACTTTCACCACCTCTACCTCTATCCAATCGGTGGCCAAGGACTATTGCTTTCACCTTTGCAACATCTCTCAAATATACCTTCTTTTCTCCTCTGACATTGCCACCATCCTGGTGCAGGCCCCTAGCATCTCATGCCTGCACTATTGCAATAGGTTGCTGGTGGGTCTGCCTGCCTAAAATCTTTTCCCCACTCCAATCCTTCCTTCATTCAGCCACTAAAGTGATTTTCCTAAAGCACAAGTCTGATAATGTATCTCCCCAGTGCACCCACCCACCCACCCATTCAATAAACTCCAGTGATTCCCTTTCACCTCTTGGATCAAATAAAAAAAAATCTCCTGTTTGGTATTCAAAGTCCTTCATATATCTAGCCCCCTCCTATGTTTCCAGTCTTCTGACACCTTACTCCCTACCGCATACTGTTTGATCCTGTGGACTGCTCCAAGAATAAGACATTCCATTCTCTCAGCTCTGGATATTTTTTTTCTAGCTGTCCTTCATGCCTGGAATTCTTTCCCTCATCACCTCTGCCTACTGGTTTCCCTGATTTTCTTTAAGTCCCAACTCAAACCCCATCTTTCATAAGAAGCCATTGCCAAACCCCTTTTAATTCTAGTGCCATCTCTCTGGTAATTATTTCTTACTTATCCAATACATAACTCATTTGTACATATTTATTCATTGTCACCCTCCTTAGATTGTGAGGTCCTTGAGAGCAGGAATTGCCTTTTGTTTCTTTTTATATCCCCAGCATTTAGCTTAATAAATGTTTGTTGATTGACTGACTTCAGCAAATAATAGTCAATAAATATTACTAAGTGTCTACTATTTTCTAGGCACTATGGTAAGTTCTAGAGAT
>CM053625.1:137696284-137724049 GCA_028646595.1 Phalanger gymnotis | reverse complement strand
AGAAAGGAAGGAAAGAAGGAAGGAAGGAAGGAAGGAAGGAAGGAAGGAAGGAAGGAAGGAAGGGAGAAAGAAAAGAAGGAAGGAAGGAAGGAAGGAAAGAAAGAAGAAAAACAAATATGTTATAATTTGTAATATAAAGGAGATTGAACCAAATGACCTCTAAGATTTCTCCCAGGTCTAACTTTCTGTCTTTGCACTCCCCTAGTTCCTTCAGTTGTTTGCTTATAGGTCACAAAGTAAACGACCTGCCAAAGTCATTGTTGATATTGTCATCATCATCATCACTACCATTGTCATCATCATCTTATATCTTACATCATACTTTAAGATTTTCTAAGTACTTTATATGCATCGTCTTATTTGATACCCACAACAAACCTGAGAGTTAGGTGTTATTATTATTATGTTTATTTCACAGGGCAGGAACCTAAGGTTCCAGGAGAGGTTAAGTGAATAATTTAGGGTCACACAAATAGGAAATGACTGAGGAGAGAACAGAGCCCAGGCCTAGCAAACACCAAATTCCATACTCCATCTTTTGTGCTATGCTGTCCTGATGTGGTAAATTGGTAGTAGAACCTGAACTGGACATAAGCTTCCAGGTAAGTTCCATGCTAATCTTCCCTGACCCAGAAAACAGGATCCAAGCCCAGGTCAAAGCTTTCTTTTCTTTTAATCCCTGCTCTAAGAGGAATCATTTCTGAATATAAATAATTGATCATAATGTGCATGAGCTCAGAAGCTACCATGTGGTTGGACCAGTGGCTTAGTTGGGAGGAAGAAGCCAGGGAGCTCATGCTTAAACACAGCCCATTTGGTAATGAATAGCAGGGAGGAGAGTGAGCTAGTGAAAGGTATGGGGCATGACAGCTTAATGGTGTTGGGTTAAAAGATTTTCTAAATTTGCTAGGGAGAGGGAGAAGCTCTAAGTGGAGAAGGTCCTACAATTACTCTTTCCTGGGGATGTTTCCACAGGCACTGGGGGGCAGAGGCTGAGCTCTGTGCACAACTGATGAGCTGCAAGAAAGAAATGCATCCGTTCATTTCTATTCAGAGGGGGCACTTGTGTGGCGCCTCATTCTGTAATGCCAAAGCACTCAGACAGAGATATTGGACTAGGACAGGAAGGAAGGGGGGTTTGGATGGGGAGAGCGTCTCCCGCCCTCCTGTCTGGGCTGCGCTCCAGATGAGACTATACCTTGCCTAGACCAGGCTTCTAATAGCCACGGGCTGCTTGCTCTTAAGCCCTTACCCAAAATGGTGTACCGTTTCATCATTTTTCTCTAACTCCCATCCTCCATGCCATAGCATCTCCTTTCCTCCCCTTTACCATTCTTTCCAGGGCATTAATATAGATACATAGGATATCACTGGGCAGCAGCCAGAGTCCAGAAAAGTGAAGGACCAGGGCTTTGCGTCTTTTTTTATTTGAGTTTAACTTAATTTTAATTTGAAATTAACAATTTAATGCTGAATTCTTTCATACCCTGAGTTCTGTGGCTCATTTTCATTTCTATGGTAAGACAAGAGTTCTGCTTAGCCCTGAAGATCAGAGTAGGGGCTATGAGTGTGTGTGTATGTGGAAAGAGGGTGTCTAGATCAAGGAATACAACATTTAGCAACTGTGGCCATAGAAGCAGCACTCCATAGCATGAGCCTGTAAAGAAACAAAAAATTTTAAAGGTACCTTGGAAAGAGCTTTAGACTTGAAGTCAGAGAACCTGCATTTGAATCCGGGCTCTACCACTCACTCACTACGTGTGGGACCCTAGGCTAGTAGACATAGTCATTGAAGCTTTCTGAGCTTCAGTTTTCAGAGGGCAAGAATATTTTATTATTGTCTTTGTATTTTAATCTCCAAAGCCCAGAAAGCTCCCAGAGGACAATGATCTTACTCAAACTTTGTTTCTCCCTTAGTTACCAGAATAGTGCCCTGCACACAATAGCTACTTACTGAATATTTCTTGAATTTTAATTGAAATGAGTTGAACTGGCAGATCTAAAATGCCTCAGTATGATAAACAGAAGAAATGCTCGGAATTTCAGAGGGAAACGACATATTTGGGTATATAGTCATTAATGATGCAAGTTGTGTGGCATAGTTAATGTCATATAATTTTGTCCTCTCCTTATTTTTTGGAGGGAGGAAGGCAGGGTAATTGGGGTTAAGTGACTTGCCCAAGGTCACACAGCTAGTACATGTGTCAAGTGTCTGAGGCCAGATTTGAACTCAGGTCCTCCTGGCTCCACAGCAGGTGCTCTACTCAGTGCACTACCTAGCTGCCCCCCTGTCCTCTCCTTTTAATAGAAAAAAAAAAAAGGTTACTTGTATAGGGTATGTTTGCTCATCATGTATTTGACTGAGGAGGAAGATGTCAGTTAATAATCAACAAACATTTATTTATTTATTAAGTACTTACTATGTGCCAAGCACTGTGCTAAGAGCTAGGGATAGAAGAAAAACCAACATTAGTCCCTTCTCTCAGGAAGCTCACAGTCTAATATGGAAAAAAGCCCTGAATTTGAACTTGGACCTCCTGGGTTAGAAATGTCACTTTGCTACTTACTTCCTCTGTATATGTGACTTTAAACAAATCCCTTCCCTTCTCTTAGCCTCAGTTTCTCCATTTATAAAATGAGGAGATTGGACTATGTGCTTCCTTAGGTCTATGCCAGCCCTAAATAGCTTGTTTTGATCCCTAGACTACACACACGGATACAGGCAGCCTTGCACACTATGAGAGCTAAGCCAGCATTAGTACCAAGACTGGTCTTGTGACAGGGCAGGTGATGGACTCATTTATAGAACTGGGATGCAGAAATGGAACCAAAGGATTCAGCTGTGGCAAAGTAAACCAGGAGAGTTCTCTTGGGCTCAGACCTTAATTCTGTTATTTCTTATGGATCACTTTCCTGCTAGTTGTCTTAGACTGAGCATCTTTAACCTGGGGCCCATGGAAAGATTTCAGGGGGTCTGTGAATTTGGGTGAGAAAAAAGCTTACTTCTTTATTTTCACTAACCTCTAGCTGAAATTTAGCATTTGCTTCAATTATTTAAAAATATTATTCTGAGGAGTTCACAAGCTTTACCAGACTGAAAAGAGGATCCATGACAAAAAAGGTTAAGAATCCCCGCTTTAGTTGTTAACCAATATTCCTGAGGTCAAGTTGCCTCATCCCTGAAAAATAAGGATGACCTATACTTGCTTGGAGTGCTCTGAGATCACCAGCTTACATTAGTGAAGTGCCAAGTCATCTTGGCATGGAGACAGCCTAAATTGGGAGGGAGAGGGGATCTAACATGTGCACTGTAAATCCAACATATGCTGGTCTCCACCCACCTCTTTACCACTCTGCACCTAGCTACAGCCTCTTTTATCCTGGAATAGCTTTGAACAAGCACAAAATCATATTATCTTATTACTGGAAAAGTCCCTTGAGGTCTTTTATATAATGCCCTTATTTTGTACAAAAAGAAACTGAGGGTCAAGGAGGAAAAACATTCCAGGTCACAAAAAGAGTGATTCACTAGCAAAGTCAGGACTAGAACCCCAATCTATCTGACTCCTAACCTAGGGTTCTTTATGTTATGCCAAGTGTTCTCCCTGTTTAAGCTCAGCCTATGTCCTTCCCCCCACCCTACTCTGTTTCTAGCCTATTGTCCTTGATGACAAATTAACTCATCTTTGACTCAGTCAGTCTTTTCATAAAGACACAGTTACTTTGTTAGCATCCTTTGAGAACTTCAAATTTTGTGTCCCCCCCCCACCAATAACATTCTCTGTGTGGCTGAGAAATAAATAAGAAAAATGGAGTGACATCAATGAATCTGAGATTTTGGAATGGATTCCTGGAGTCATGATGACCTAGGTTCAAATCCTTCCTCAAGACACTTGCTACCTGGATGACCCTGGGAAAGTCACTTATCCTAAGTCTCAGTATCTTTTTTTGTAAAATGAAGAGACTGAGTTTGTTGGCCTCTAAGGATCCTTCCAGAACTAAGTTTATGATCCTATGACCTAGTTTAAATTGAGCTAGGAAAATCATTATTGCTCCCGTAGAGGCTGACCGTAGGAAGTGAGATGTGAGAGACTATGTTATTCTTTGTTATCAGACTTGTTTGACAGTGTCTGTACCAGCCTTGTTCAAGCCTTGCATACCTTAGTTGGAACCCTGAGGTGCTGATTTCAGACAAGTTCACAGCAGCTTAAAGTCCCAGGCATTCTCTTGAGATAAAGACTCATGGATACCCACTCTTTCTCAAGCCATGTTAACCCATTTTTGCATAAAACTTTGGAGCTGGAGGGAACATTAGAAATAATCAAATTCCAGAATCTAAATAGGAAGAGCCACCACAACAAAACAAGAGTTAATGTTGCAACGTTACAAAGAACTAGCATGACCCCAAAGAGAGATAAGAAAAGATGTCCTCCCTGCACATTTGCAGAGGTGGGATGCCTACAGGTGGGGAACACTGGATATGCTTTCAGAGCTTTTCAAAGTGTTGAGCAGTTTTGTTGACTTCCCCCCTTTTTCTTTCTTCGAATCTAGCATTGTGAGCCTGGGAAAGGCACTGGACCTCTGCCTGCCTCAGTTTTCTCAACTGTAAAATTTGTGGTTTTGTTGTTGTTATTGTCATTTCAATTGTGTTTGACTCTTTATGGCCCCATTTGGGGTTTTCCAGGCAAACATACTGAAGTAGTTTATCATTTGCTTCTCCAGCTCCTATTACACATGAGGAAACTGAGGCGGACAGGGTTAAATGACTTGCCCAGGGTCACACAGTTAGTAAGTGTCTGAGGCCGCATTTGAATTCAGGTCTTTCTGCCTCCAGGTCCAGTGCTCTAGCCACTGAGATGCCTAACTCCCCCCCACCTATAAAATAGGGGTAATAATAATACCTATACTTCCTTAGGTTGTTGTGAGAATTAAATGAGACGACA
Organism: Phalanger gymnotis; assembly: GCA_028646595.1. Taxonomy (NCBI): domain Eukaryota; kingdom Metazoa; phylum Chordata; class Mammalia; order Diprotodontia; family Phalangeridae; genus Phalanger; species Phalanger gymnotis. Next base: position 137,719,106 of record CM053625.1, on the reverse strand, counting down.
TTTGAAAAGTGCTTAGCACAGTCCCTGGCACGTAGTTGGCAGTTAATAAATGCTTGTTTCTTTCCTTCCTCTTTTTTTCTTTTTCTTCAAAATAGATTTGTTATGTGGAATGGCTATGGGCATGGAGGGGCAGGCAAAGAAAGTAAGGGAGAAGTTTTGATGATATAAAAACAAAAGATAACAATTAAATTTTATTTTTTTAAAAAATCATCTAATCCAACCCAGTCATTTTATAGAGAAGGAATCCAAGGACCAGAGAGGGTAAAGGGTTTGCTCAAGATCAGAAACAAGGTCATAGCAGATGTGGGACCACAATCCTTATTGCTCCTTCTTCTGTCCCCATGGTTTACTTGATGTTATGACACAGAAGCCCCTACTTTGACCATACATGGCATATTTATAATTGTATTCATTTTAGAAATCTTGATTAAATACAAATAAAGGAAAGTTAAGAGTGATTTTGGAGATTTTTCTGGGGAAGGAGAGGAATTTCAAAGCAGCTTGATTAATAATTGGGGAGGAACTGAGAAGCTGAAGAGCTGACATTTGGAATCTATGCCATAAATGAATACACACTCCCTAACTGTGATGTTTATGTTGCTAAGGGGATATCAGCCTTCTATTTCTTGGGCCCCATAGATTCTAGCCCCATTTCTGGGATAGCTTTGATTCCTGGGGTTCTTCAATACCTAGCATCAATCCTTTCTTCTCCAAAAATAGAAGGGTGCATACTATACTCTAATAGAAAATACAAATCAGGCCCTTTACTTTTGAAAACAGCTTGTGCCATGTGACTGGGGGGTAGTTTTGTGGACAGGAGAGAAGTTACCAAACAGCTCTTTAACTTACTCTTCCAATTTGCATAAACAGATATGGAATGAAGTAAACAAGGCCAAGATAGTAAAATATATAAATATAATAATATAAATGAAAAGAACAGTTAAATGAAGCCAAACACTGAGTATAATGACCATTCTTGGCCCCAAAGAAAGTATGAAGAGGCACTTCCCTCCATTTGGCAGAGAAGTGGGAGTCATTGGTGCAGAATGCGGCATACATTGTCAGACACATAGGTGGCCAGATCTGTGGTTCAGCTAAATGTGTTTTCCTTGTAGAAAGAAAATGCTCATTTCCTGGAGGAGGATAGAGATGGGTCGGTATATAATATGTCCATGTCATTGTGATGTAAAAACAAAAGACTTTATTTTTGAAAAACCACAACATTCTCTTATAATTCAGGGGCTTAGATTGTTGGTGACAAAATCTAAATATCTATTTTCCTTCAGGGTCTACATTTGTTTGGCCCATGGGCAACTCAGGGGCCAGTGTGTGCTCAGCCCGGGTTCTTTGTTCTATAGCTTCCTGGGTGATATCTACAAATGACTAATTGTAATACTTTATTATTCATTGTATTAATGATAGCGTTTATTATTAATGGGCCATTGGCAAAGACATGTTCATCATTAGTATTAACAATATTATCTTATTATTTATTATTAACGACTTCCTCATATGTCACTTTATGGCCTGATGAATAAGTGGTTCTGCTATCCCCATAGACATTTGCACAGTAACTTTTCTGTGAAACATATTTGGGAGCAGCATTTGGGAAGAAATGTACACACCCTTGTCTGCTAAGGTTTTCCTCGATTGCTTTTCATAACTTACTTTATCATGCACAAATAAAGGATATTGCTGCAAGTGGAAATCATTTCATTAATAATGAATAAAGCATTTACAAATGACACCTTAATTTTAAAGTGATGATTAACTCATTTGGTTTTAATTCAAATGCAACACAGTTATCTTTAATTCCATGGGGTGGGGGAGGGGGAGAAGAGACACTATGCTGGATGTGTGAACTACAGAGAAAAACAGGAACCTTGAACCAGATGAGATTTCTCCTCTCTAAGAAAAAAAAAAGAACACAAACACATCTTTGGAAAAAATAACAGAATAGCAAACAGCAGCAAAAGGAAAAGGACCATGTTCAAGGAAAAATGAGTGGGAGGGGCAGCCAAGGATGCCAGGAGCTACTCAGCCTCTAAGGGTCCAATCAGTGACCTTGTGCTGGCAAAATCTGGGCCCGAGGCCAGAAAAGCACTCTCCTAAGTTGATAGTAGGCCCGTTTTGTAACTGGTGTTATTTCATTAGCAATTTTATTCAGCTAGTTGGCAGTCCACCAAGACTTGGGTTAGCCTTCCTGCTTGGAATAATATGATGCTTTCTGCATGGTTCCCCAAACCGTTGGATATTTACCTGTTTAAAATGCATTATCAAATCTGAGTTCACCATAAACACATCACTCTTCCTCATCAGTGTTCTGGGAAGAGGACTTCTGGAAGAATTTCTCCAATCCCATAGGACTGCTGGAGTCCCCCTTCATTGGTTCCATGAATCTGTAGTCTTTCCCAGCCCAATAGAATACTATTAGCTTCATATCGTGATCAAGGCTTTTGCCACATTTATGAACTTGCCAGGTTAATTTTAAGTTGAAGGAGAGAGTAAAGCTGGTACAATAACATTTGCAATAGCTTCAAAGGTCAAGAAACCCTTGACAATTTGCTGAAACACTGGGCATCTCTAACATTCTGACTGATTCCACTAGAAAAGCCACATTTGTTAAAACAGCTCAACCTTGGCTAATACAGATTCTTACCAGGTCAGCACTAGACACATGATCAAATGTTGCATATTATGCCTTAAAACCAATCCTGACTAATTACGGCTCAAAATGTGCTCGGCAGAGAAAAGATGCACTAGACTGGGAATCAGAGAACCCCGAGTTTGAATCAGCTTTTCTACTATACTTCCCATGTGACTTTGGGCAAGTCACCTAAGATCTCTGGGTTTCAATTTCCTCATTTGTAAAATTAAGGGTTTGGAGTAGATGACCTCTAAGGCCCCTTTCAGCTCTAATTCTATGATTCTCTGAAGATCTCAGAGAAGAGAATACTGATTTGCTGTTCAGAGTATGTCCATTCCCATTTGGATTAATTCTAGGTAATACGGCATTCCCTGGGAGGACCATCCAGGGGAACTAGAAAACTGTCACTGCTTAAAAGGAAAAGGGCATGATGTATTAAAATGGTGCTCATAGGGCAGCCTCTGACAGCAGCATTGCCCACATTGCCAATTATACTCTTAATGTGCATTCTGTCATCTAGGCCTAAAAATCGAGTGGCTTCCTTAAAACAAGGAGAGATTATACCAACAGTTCCAAGCCCAGGAGACTTTATTGCCCCTTGCCTTGAAAATTATAGTGGAAACTCAACAAACTGCTGCCCAAGCCATATAATTATCAGAGAGTGGCCTAATAAAACGTCCCATAAACCTAAAAGAGATGCTTCAATAATATTTGTTTCTCTTCTGAACATGTAGAACATTTGTCTAGAATTCCAGGTCCAAAGGCATAGGATGAAAACAGCAAAGAGGGAATATCCATTGAAGGTTTTCTTCTCTGTGTGTATGTTAGGCCTGTGGTCATCTCTGGTATGTGTCGCATGCGTCGAAGTGCTCATTTAGCTGGCATGGAAATTTTCCAAGGTTTCCAGTCTCACATGCCAGTTCATTACACTTAGTTATCACTCGTAATATTAATAGATCTCTGCTTTTGAGAGGCAATGTGATGTCATGGAAAGCATCTTGAACAAGAAATTTAAGACCTAAAGCGTCTGGCCCCAGCTCTTTTAATATAATCCAGGAGTCCTCAAAATGAACTTGTATTGGATGTGGTTATACAGCCCTGTAATCCCTTCCACTAGGGGAGACTGAGACTGCTGGATCAATTGAGTTCGAGAGTTCGGAGTCATAGTAAGGATAAAGCTATCTGGGTATCTCCAAGCTATCTGGCACAAATATGGTGAGTGTCTAGATGGAGAAAGCCACCAGGCTGCCTAAGGAGGGGTAAATAAGACCAGATCAGAAAAACACAGAACAAGTAAAATTTTCCATGCCAATTAGTAGATGAATCAGACCTGTGAGTGGCTGCTATACTGCCAATTTGAGAAAGAAAGAAAGAGAGAGAGAGAAAGAAAGAAAGAAAAGAAAGAAAGAAAGAAAGAAAGAAAGAAAGAAAGAAAGAAAGAAAGAAAGAAAGAAAGAAAGAAAGAAAGAAAGGAGGGAAGAAAGGAAGGAAGGAAGGAAGGAAGGAAGGAAGGAAGGAAGGAAGGAAGGAAGGAAGGAAGGAAGGAAGGAAAGAAGGAAGGAAGGAAGGAATCCCTCAATGAATATTCCCTTTTTTGCTATTTTCATCCTCTGTCTTTGAATCTGGAATTCCAAACAAGTGTTCTATATAGTCAGAAGAGGAGAGGGAGAGAGATTGAGAGAGAGAGAGAGAGAGAGAGAGAGAGAGAGAGAGAGAGAGGGAAAGAAGGGAAGGAGGGAAGGAAAACTTTTCTCTGGGCCTTCATTTTCTGAAATAAAATAAGGGATTGGCCCAAATAATCTCTAAGGTTTCATCCAGATGTAAAATTATGTAACTACATAGAGGAATAGTTGAACAATCTATTCTCCACCTATGGCATAGTAAGAGGCAGCATGGTGTGATAGATAGGGACCTGGACTGGGTATCAAAAAAGACTTGGATTTGAATCTTGCCTCAGATGCTTTCAGCTATATATCTCTGGGTAGTTATTTACCCTCTCTGTGACTCAGTTTCTTTATCTGTAATATGAAAAGGTTGGTTCTGAGGGTCTCTAAGTTTTCTTCCAGCTCTAAGTCTATGATCCTATCATCTTAACCAGATACAAAAAGATTTTATGATTTCATGGGTATAGAAATTCCCTACCCCAATGCAGACTAGTAGCTCATCTGTCATGTAAAATCTTTGAGGTTTGCTTAGGGGCACATAGAGATTGAATGACTTGCCCAATGTCACCTAGCTAGTATATATCAGAAAGAAGATTTGACTCAATTCTTCTTGACTACAAGTCTAGCCCTATAGCCACTATGGCACACTGTCTTCCAAAAATGCTTTCTAGAATCAGAAGTCTTATTGGGTGAAAGATATTAGATTTAACTTAAGAAAAGTTAAGAAAAAGACTCATCTTAACTTAAGAAAAAGACTTTATTATCCTATGCCAGGAACAATATTGTGGTAGTGACATCCAGGATACACGTGTAAAAATGGTAAAAAAAAAAATGGAATTGGACATCAATGGTTTAGCCATCCCATGGAGAAGGGAGATAAACGACCTATATAAAGGAATCAAATAAAGTCAACAGAGAGATTCAAATGGATGGAAGGAGAGAAAGACCCCAATAATCCATTGGTGTCAGGAAGAGAGATGAGGTTCTTCCCCACAGCGGTGAGGCAGAAACTGAGAGAGAACATAAAGGAAACCCTAGGGCCAAGAGAGGAAATGAGTATGGTGCCTTAATTCCTAGGAAGATCATTGGAGGCAGCAGGGACTGACTTTCCACTCGAGGGAAACAGACTGAAACAAGCAGAAGATTGAAAGAAAAGGTCATGGAGCGGAAAGAAGAAGAGAGGAAAGGAGAGGAATAAGGAGAAAGACAGAGATAGAAACAGAGACACAGAAAGAAACAGAGACAGAGAGAAGGAGACAAAGAGACACAGAGAATGAGACAGAGACACAGAGACAGATAGAAAGACAGAGAAACAGAAACAGTGACATAAGATGTACTTATGGGGCTTCTACCTATTACTCTTTGCATCTGTGTATATATTCAGTTGTATGAAGAAGCCATGCCTTGTATACTGGGGTTGAAGAAACTACTGAATATAGGGCTAATTTTCACCTTGAGCAAAAGATTGGCTGTTCAGAAAAATGGAGTTGTTAGTGGCTAAAATCTGACCTGCCTATCCACTTCAGTCATCCCCTGTACTCGTTGAATTCAATTCAACAATTTTTTCCTAAGCACCAACAATCTATAAGGTACTATAATAGGCACTGAGGATACAAAAAAAAATTCCAAACCCCCCACAAAAAAGAAACAATAACAACAACCAAACAGAACCACCCTCAGGGACCTTCCATTTCACTGGAAGATATAGGTGAGGGGACTTCCCCCACTAAGACAGATGTCATCCACTCTGCAGCTTCTCATCCCATAAGATTTTTGTCTATCCTTCTGAGTCCTCCATGAAGCATCTACCCAATAAGCTTGAGGTCTTCCTCTGGTTCTGTTTAATATCAGCTGAGTATCAGTGTAGTAGCTGGACCTACTCACCTCTTACTTTGACTAGGGGATCATCTCACCTCGTTTTCTGATCATACATGCTCTTGAGGGCATGAGTTCATCACTGTGTATTTATACCGCAGTGGGGTGTAGAGGTGCGTAGGCTTCCTCTTCAGACCTTCACATAATCAGACACCCAAAGGTCATATCATGAAAAAGAGAATGCTCATCCATAATATTCTCCAGAACTCAGCACAAAACATTAACTGCACAAATGAGGAAGGTATGAATGACACTTAAAGTACTAAGACAATCCTGCATGACTCTGAGACTTAAAATATCTCCTCAATGTGGTATCAGTAAACATGTTAGGTCAGCTGAATTTCAAAGCAGGGGATTGGGGCTTTGAACCCATGTCCTCTGACTTCAAATGCAGCACTGCCTCCACTGTACCACACTGTCCCTCCAGTTTGCTTGACAAATAAGAATGTTCTTTATGCAAAAAAACAAAAAAAACAAAAAAAACCCCAGAAAAACATGTTAAGTCCCCAGTAGAATGTAAACTCCTTGAGGGCAGGGACTGTTTTACTTTTGTATTTGTATCCTCAGTGTTCAGTGCAGACCTAAAACACAGTAGATACATCATAAATGCATTGATTGACACTGTACTAATGAACTGGTTTTGGGTCATCTCCCTTTTAGAGATTCGCTACCACTAGTCACCATCTCCAGAATAGGAAACTAAGTGTTGGAGATTATTCTTTTAATCATAAATTCTCATCCCAGACTGGTTTCCAAATCACAGGAGCACCTCTCATTGCCGCTGTAGCTGATATGAAATTTATTTATTAAGGTTTTTAGGCATTTACCGAAGGGTCTGGGTGGCAGCCATTTCATGGGGTTTTAAAAATTCTATTTCCTCAGACAGTCAAAAGTATAAAATGCACTTTGAAAAGTGAACTATAACATTTACATTTTAATCTTATCCAATGCTTTGATCTCTGACAAGGTGGGTGTATATTTTTTTTCCTGTGAGAGGTAGTAGTAAGACTAGCATAGGTGATAGAAATCATAATGGCAAATAGGGAGGAAAGTCAAAAACCTGGAGGTAAAAATTCCATCTGCAGGACTTCCTTTGTGCATGATCTGGGAACAGAACATCCTAGAGTGCGCTGTTTAATAAAGAAATTTAAAATCCTGTTGACTCAAGAGGACCGAGGCCCCAGAGTTTATTAAAAGGAGGGCTGTGGTAGTCCTGACATCTAGTAGTCAAAGATGTGCCCTATAAGTCCAAGGCACTGAATCATATCTGGGGGTGAAATGGCTAGTGGCTTCACCCTCTGATAGTCATCTGGAGTATGAGCATGGCCAGCTGAGAACATGGAAGAAATTGTTACACCCAAACTGAAGCCCACCGTGAAGCCCACCATTAGAAGCCCACCATTAATCCCCTTTGAGCTCACCATTAATCCCCTTTACATTCTTGTCTTTGTCTCTGCCCTATACCCTGAAATGGCTTGAAACAGCTTAAGGCGTAGTCTGAGTAGATTGCCCAAGGCTAGTCCTCTAACCACACCCCCCCCTTCCTCATGATTCAGCATTCCGTATATTCTCTTTACATCAGCATTGTGTGCAAGGATCAGTTGCTAGAGTAAGGTATGGGTTTATTTTGGGGAGGAGCCCCCCGGTTGCCAGGTGGCCCCACACACTGGTTATGGTGCAGCCATTCTGCTGACCAAGCTAGGTCCTTCCACCCAGACTCTAGCTGATCAAGTTAGAGGTTACTTTCTGGGAAATTCCACCCTGAACCCTCCACCCAGTTATAGGAAACCGATTACGACCTAAGAAGGCCACTCATTCTAGGAAGCTGTGTCACAGGATGGTCGCACCCCTGAATCTCACTATATTCCCAAATTAGCTCTGAGCTGATGAATTCAAGCAATGGCTGATCTTTGTTTCTGTACATCATTGCTTCTGCTAGCGACCCTCCCTAATTGTGTAATTGTGGTTTTTGCCTTTATGAGCAATGTAGTCCCTGCCTGATTTGAGTATACTTTGGGTATGCACTCCAAGTAGTTATGCGCTTGGCCAATAAATCCACACCTAAATTTACCACAGACCCAGGTCTTATCTCGCCCTTATTTTCCACGCTACAAAATCAAAGGGACAATGTATCCAGGATGGACAATCCCTCCACCAATACAAATTGTAGCCTACCCTGAGTACATAATAATAATAGCTAGCATGTATAGAATGCCTTCAGGTTTGCATAGCCCTTTAGAAATATCATCTTATTGTATTATCCTCATAATATCCCTGACATTTAGGTAATATTATTAACCCCACTTTACAGAGGAGAAAAATGAGGCAGACAGAGATTATGTGGCTTTCCCAGGATCATGCAGCTTATAAATAGCTAAGCTGAGTTTGAATTCAGTTCTTCCTTATTTTAAGTGTAGGACTAGAGGCAGCTGGGAGGCGAGGCAGATAGAATGCTAAATCTGGAGTCGGGAAACCCTGAATCTAAATCTGACCTCAAACTTCTAGCTGTGTGACCCTGGGCAAGTCACTTAAATGCTATCTGCCTCAGTTTCCTTAACTGTAAAATAAGGATAATAAAGAAATCTATCTCCCAAAGTTGTTGTGAGGATTGAATGAGATAATATTTATGTGCTTAGCATAGTGTCTGGCACCTAATAGGTACTAAATAAATCCTTCTTCCTCCCTTCCTTCCTTCCTTCCTTCCTTCCTTCCTTCCTTCCTTCCTTCCTTCCTTCCTTCCTTCCTTCCTTCCTTCCTTCCTTCCTTCCCTCCCACTGTTCTACAAAGCTGCATGAGTTGCTATGGCCAAAAATAAATCCACCTCCTGGTGGTGAGCCTTCCAGCAATCAGCCTTTCTCTATTTAGTCAGACTTGTCCTCAGATAAGCAGACGCATCAGTCCATTACTGATCCAGCACCCAAAAGTCAATGAGGCCTGGCAGAGATGAGATTCTATCAAAACAGCTTTCAAGGACTCAGGGTGGCCACCATGCCAGAAGAAGAAATGGAAGGAGGTCTTGAGCAGGAGAACTAGAATATTTTTGGAGAAGAATGGTGCTAAAGCCCTCAGCTACAACGCCCCTCCTCTCCTTATCCAGAAGGGTGGAGGCTTGAAGGTTCCTACTTCCAGGGGCCTGCTGCTGCTGGCAGCTGAATGGGGTGGGGTAGATATTTGGGAGCAGGTGGAAAGCCTAGGAAAGGTATCAGCCTTTCCTTAGCCCTAGAATCTCAGTTGTCTCATTTCTCCATTTCTCAATCCCAACTCACATATACACAGAGAGGTACCTTCAACTGCCTCAAAATAAAGAAATACACGTGACAACAGAGAGATTGGAATTGGAAAAGAATTGCAGTTCCCACTCAGGTTGCCCCACTGGGAAAGGGGATAAGGCAGACACACAAATCAGCTGGGGAACCTCAGACCCAGAGGCAGAAGGAAATTCAATCTCATTCTGAGTAAGCTGGCACAAGAATGAACATCAGAATTCTCTGCCAGTTTCATTCTCTCCCTTGGGGGATGGATGCTCCCCTGCATTCAGATATCTTGTGACTATCTCAGTGGCAAGGGTGGGGGAAGGGGGAGCCCATTCAAAGCATGTAGGGAGCTCTGGGACTTCTTTTGTAACTGCTCTGCAAAGACGGAATGAGGTGGTTTGGTGTCCCTTGCACCTGAGAGATCCAAGATACATGTCGGAGCTCTGAGAGCTAACTGTGCTTACAAATTACTCCCTGGAATCAGATCAAGTATTTCTCTGATCTGCCCCCACTGTCACTGCACCAAGAATAAAGCACTGCCCAGGAACACCAAGAAAGATCAAAGACAATCTCTAAGAAGCAAAATGATGTGAGTACCCAGCCCTGAGTCTCCCACTCTCCTTAAGAGCCCCTCAGAAAAGCAGGCTCAGGAACTTTGGCAGATTCTCTGCCGTAACTGTGGTTCTTGTCCCAACCACCAATAAAGCTGCTAATGGACTTAGACGGAAAACAGTGGAGTTCACATCCCAGCCCAGTCCTTAACTATGAGCCATTTGGACACGTCACCTTAATCTTTCAGGCTTCAGCTTTTTCATCGTCTATAAAACGAAGAGGCTGGCCTCGATCAGGACTTCTTAACTTGGAGACCACAGGGGTGTGTGTGTGTGTGTGTGTGTGTGTGTGTGTGTGTGTGTGTTGGGGAGCTATGAACTTTAGAAGGGAAAAATTACATCCTTATTTTTACTAATGTCTAAGCGAAATTTAGCATTTCCTCCAATTGTGACTTTAAAAAGAAAACGTTGTTCTGAAAAAAGAGCTCATGACACACAAAAAGATTAAGAACCCCTGATCCAGATGAGCTCCAAGATCCCCACCCCCAGGTCTAAATCCCAGCATCCTATTTTCTGTTGAGAAAAGAGAGATGGCTTGAGAGGATGGGAAATCTTTTGCAAATCATCAACCTGTTTCCTCTCTCTCCTTAAGATTCTATGAACTGACGTTGGTGTAACGCTCGAATTGCTAAATATCATAGAAACCCATTGTAGCTCACAATTGACTACCTGCTCAGCTGAGCACAGGCTTTCTGCATTCTGTCGGGCTACCCAACACCAAGCGCAGAGATTCCCACAAACTCGTTATACTAAACAGACCTATTTTGATTGACGGTATAACCAAATCAGTGATTACGGACGAGACACTCAGATGTCCTTTCCTATCATGCACTTGATTTCTATAGAATAAGGGAAATGTGAGGAGATCCTCATTGGATCTATTACCAAAAGCGAGCCCAAAGCTCAATCTTATTTTATAGGTGAAGAAACTGAGGCCCAGAGAAGGGAAGGATTTGTATCACGAGTAGCCAGCAGCAGAGTCAGAATTTAAATATAGGTCTTCTTATTTCAAAGCCAGGGGTATTTTACTATGCAGTCTGTTTTCAGAAAGGCAACTACAAGGGGCATTAAGAATCATCTAGTCCGGGGGTGGCTAGGTGGTGCAGTGAGTAGAGCACTGGCTCTGGAGTCAGGAGGAGTTGAGTTTAAATCTGACTTCAGACACTTGACACACTTACTAGCTGTGTGACCTTGAGCAAGTCACTTAACTTCAATTGCCCTGCCTTCCCCCTTTCAAAAAAAAAAAAAGACTCTTCTAGTATCCCCCTCCCACCCCCATTACACAGATAAGGAAACTGAAGACTTAAGAGGGAAAACGTTTTGCTCATCATCACAGAGTGAGCTAGTGGCAAATGCCATTTGACAAAAACACAAAAGCAGTTTAGTTCAATCTGACATTTGTGTGCTCTACCTGTATAGGACACTGTGCTTAGTGCTGGGAATAAAATCTGGAAGATGGCACAGTCTCTGTTTGCTGTAGTAGAGAATACTGGCATTGGAGTCAAGGGACACCTGGGTTCAAATTGTCCTTCAGCTGTGTGACCCTGAAGAAATCATTTTGACCTCTTTGACCCTCAGTTTCCTAACATGAAAAATGGGCATAATACTATCACCTATCTCACCTGAGAATATGTGTATAAAACACTTTGCAAACTTTATAGCTTTCAATATCATAGTAGGGACTGGGTGGAAATGGTGGCTGTGGCAATGGTGAGGAGTGGTAGGTTGGTAGAATATGTACACAAGTAACTTTAAAATGAGTTAGAGTACGATAGAGAGGAATGTGAAATTTGTGAAGGAAGGACTGAGCCGGGGAGAATTAGGGAAGGTTTCATAGAAGTGTGGCACCAGATCAGGGTCTAAAGGGATTTCACTATGGAGGGGGTACAGTCCAGGTACAGGACTTAGACTACATAAATCCACAGAGGTGAGACAGGGAAGATGAAACCAAGAAAGGGCTTGGAATATAGTTTGGATGCCATCAGTGTCTGAACCAGGTCTCCTGGCTCGAGACCCAGACCCACACCCTTTCTATGTTATTGTGGTTACCTAATCCCTACTTCAGGAACCAGTCTTCCCACCCATCTCCTTGGATCTTGGAATTCTGTACACATCCTGATGCCCAACCTGATCTGGTTTTTTGTTTTAAACTTGCTGTCCTTACAACTGGCCTGTTTCCTCAACATGCTCAACCACATCCTCTTTCCCCCAACCTATATACATATACACACTCATGCCCACACAACTATGAAATTTACATAATCACTAGCCCCTGACAACCCTGACCCTAATTATTAAATGTTTGTTAGAAATGCGTGGTCTAATTCTCACAAATAAGTTCCACTTAAGGGTCTTTTTTTGCCCCTCGCATTTTCAAAGTCATAAGCTTGACTCTCTCATAGACCTTTCCTTGTTCCTGTTTCTCCTAGAACACCCAGTTCCTCAGCTAAAATCACTCTTCTACAAATAGCCTTCCTGAGTCCCACTTCCTTCTACTGCCTTCCTTCTGAGATTGCCTCCAATTTCCTCTTGTCTTCTTTGTTCACAATTTTTTGCATGCCGTCTCCACCGTGAGAATGTAAACTCCTTGAGGGGAGAGACTATTTTTGTCTTTCTTTGTATCCCCAGTACTTGGCACAGTGCCTGGCACATAGTAAATGCCTAATAAATGGTGATTTGTTGACTTGACCACTGCTCTAGTTCTAGTACCATGTAACTTATCTCAAGACTATAAGCTCCTTGAAGACAGGAACCAAGACTTTTTGCCTTTTTTAATCTCCCACAGCCCTGGGTACACAGTAGATGCTTAGTGAATAATTGCTGAATGAAATTAAGTGGTTCCCAATGACAACCTCATAACAGCTTCCTTTAGAATCTAGCTCAGTCCTTCCCAGTTGGCTCAAAAGCCACATCGATATTGTCTGAACAAGTCATGGTGGAGAGCAAAAAAAGATAACTTCTGCTCTTAATTCAGAGGCATCATTAGGCAACATGTTAGATAAAAGATGAGTCTGTATTTCAGCAATCTCAAATTAGGAAGTTTTGGAATTATATGATTCTAGCATGGAAGAATCTTCTGCACAGAGTGGGCAGCTTGGTTCTCCTTTTTTATTATATATATATACATATACATACATATATATACATACATATTTACTTATTTTTAGTTTACAACACTCTGTTCCACAAATGGTTCTCCTTCTGAAGCCTCGCCTGGGAGAAGGGCAGGCAGCTCTTCCATTACTTGGTGGTTTGGGTGAATGTTCAATACCTCAAGATCAGCCCTTTCACCAAAGGATAAATATGGAAAATGATCCTTGCTCTCTCCATAGAGAAAACACTAGTTTCTAGGCCAAATACACTTTGTTCAGCTAAGGTCAATGGGACTCCATCTGTTATCCCATGGGACCTGCATCTCAGCTTCTGAAGTGAAGGTTTCTGGGTCCTGAGTTTATTGGTCATTTCTAAGGTAAACAAATTATCTATGTGCTCAAATCATATTGGCCCAAAATGATACTTACATTTGTATAATGGTTACAAAGTATGTCTGTATAAATACAAAGCCTTATCACATACATTATTGCCTTTGGTCTTTATAATAACTCTGTGATATGGTTATGGTCCACAAAATCACAGAATTTCAGGGTTAGAACACACCTCCTAGTCTACATCATACCTGAAAAAGAATTCTTGGGGCAGCTAGGTGGTGAAGTGAGTAGAGCACTGGCCCTGGAGTCAGGAGGACCTGAGTTCAAATCCGACCTTAGACACTTGACACATTTACTAGCTGTGTGACCTTGGGCAAGTCACTTAACCCCAATTGCCCTGCCTTCTCTCTTCAAAAAAAAAAATTCTTCCTATGATATGCCCTACGAGTGGATATTCAGCCTCTGCTTAAAGCAATCTCACCAATGAGAATGAACTCACCGCCTCCCAAGAAACATCCCATAAGTCCAATAGTGCAATTGCTGAATAAATTATGATACGTTAATTTAAAGAGGCAACGTAAGAGAGCAGATACCAAGGCAGCCTTGGATTCAGGAATAGCCAGATTCAGATCCTGTTCCCCATGAGTACTGCTGTATGAGCATGGATAAATCATATAATTTCTCAAGACCCAAAGGCAATTCCAGAAGACCAGAAGTTACAGATGATTTGTTAATCTATACTGGTAGAGGAAGTTTTCGACACTGAAATTACAAACATGTACATAAACACATTATCATAGTTCAATAAGTAGATGCTTATTGATTGACTAAAAACAAAGGAATTAAGAAGTATGTAAGTTAACATGGAAAGATATATATGAAATGATACCAAATCAGAAGAATTAGAACTATTTACAAATATGTACACCTATTCGTGCACGTATATTTATGTTTTAATAAAATAAAAGGAAGAAAAAAAGAAAATGGAGCAAAGACAGGAAAACTGTGAGTAGGCCTGTAAGATAACACAGCAAACACAAAATCATTTTTGTTTATATTTCTATGTGTTAATTTATTTAATTTTGCCTTCTCAAAGGCTAGAGATTTTGCTTCTTGTTTTATATGTTTATTTGAGCATATTTATTGAATTTATTATTGTATATGTTGCTATTGTACATGCTAATTTGATAATTTGGGTTTTTTAATCAATGATTATTAAGCTTTTTAAAAATTACAACTAAATTTTATCAGAATTACGATCTTTATTTTGCAGATAAGAAAACTGAGTCTCACAGAAGTTTACTTTCCTAAGGTCACAAATCGGAGTCAAGCACAAAAACTCAGACTCGCAGAATTTCAGAGCTGGAAGGGATCCTAGAAGAAAACCTTAGTCCTCCTCGTACCTTAAAAAAACAAAACTTCCTCTACAATATACCCAACAACTTATTAGCCAACCTCTATTCCAAGACTTCCCAAGACAACCCTTTTCACTCCTTTAGAACTCAGATTATTCATTCACTCATTTATTCAATAGGCATTGGTTAAACATCTGATGTGTCAGGTGCTGTGTTAGGTGCTGGGGATACAAAACCAAAGAATTTTAAATGCCTAATACTGTATAGAAACCAACACTTGATAGCTGGGGGGAATCTTTCTTATATTAAGCCTGAGTGTCTTTCCCTGCAAATTCCACCAATTTAATTCAACAAATATTTATTAAGCATTTACTATGTGCAAACATAAACCTACAAAGTCTCTGCTGTCACAGAGATCAGAATATAATAGGAATCACCTGACAGGTACATAAATAAATATGATATTAGGTTGAATGCTATTGGGGTGGGAAATAGCTAATAAGCTGGAAGGAACTTCAAAGGCACAACCTCTTAATTTTATAGTTGTGGTAACAGAGGTCTAGGGAAGTCAATTGACTTGCCTGACCTCCCATAAGTAGGACGTATCAAAGTCAGGATTTGAAATCAGATCTTTTGGCTCCAGAGTCAGTGCTCTTTCCCTCTTATAAGGGAAATATGGGAAGGGAGGAATTACCATTAGCTGGGAGGGAAAGTGAGGCTTCATGGAGAAAAGAAGGTCCTGAGCTAATCATTGAAGGAAAAGGATTTCAATAGGCAGATATGAGAAGAGGGTGCATCCACCAGGGACAGCTTGAAAGGATGCGCAAAGGAGAGGAGAGGTGGGAACAGGTAATAAGAAAGTTTGTCTGCAATATAAAGCACATGAATGGCAGTGGAGTGAAATAAGGCTAGAACCAGTGGGAACCAGTTTGTAGATGGCCTTCAGTATCAGGCTAAGAATTTTACATTTTGTCCTATAGCCAGTGCAAAGCTGAAGTTATCTAGTACCATATAGAGTTGGAAGGACCCTCTTATAGATAAGAGGAAGCCAAGAAAGAATATACGACCTCTCAGTGTCACAGTAGAAATAAGTGACAGAGCCAAGGCTGCACAGAATCACAGACTTTCAAGACAGGAAGGGACCTCAAAAGCCATCTAGTCCAACTCATACATGAAAAAGCATACAATCTTTGCTTGTAGACTTTAAGTAAGGAAGATCTTGCTTTCTTCCAAAATCCATTCCACTTTGAGGAAGCTCTATTTGTTAGGAAGTTCGTTTTCTCCCTAAATCAGGTCCAAATTTACCAGATCTTCGATTTTCCTATTTCTCTGAACCCTATCCTCTGTGACCAAGTAATCCTTCCATAAGGCAGGTCTTGAAATAGTTGAAATACCCTAAGCCTCCTCTTCACTAAACTGAACATCTGCAGGTTCTTCAACCCATCTTTACATGGCGTGAGTGCAATGGCCTTCATTCTCCTGACAGTCTTCTTCTCTGGATGCCATGATATCCTCTAAACCCAGGCAGGTCCCCTGCCTCTCAATCCAGGTCCTTTACTCTGCACTGATTTTGAGTAGGTATAATGACCAGACCCATGCATGAAGAAGATTATTGGCCTCCAAAACCAAAGCTTGTTTGGGTGTGACTCTCAGAATTTTCCATTCTTATCTGTCCTTTCAAAGGTCCACATGGAAAGCCCTTAATAAAAATCTTAATGTAAGTAGAAAGTCTCAGAAAGTCAAAAATTTGGACCCATTCACATCACATACGTATTCATCAAAGAGAAAAAAAAATGTAGTCAAAAAACATTTTCCCTTAAATGCACCAGAACAAGATGAAGGCATTTCATTAATAAATGTTTCATAGAGAAAGCCTGAATTGTGTTGATTAACATTGTCAAAAATGGGGACTTCTCATGAGAGTTTAACAAATAGTTATTAAGCATTTTCTGTTTACAAAGCCCTATACTAGGTATTGAGTTTACAAAAATAAAACATGGAATCTGTATTCAAAGACTTTGCAGTTTAATAGGAGGGAAATATAGACAAATTTAATACAAGGTAGAATGTGATATAGCCAAGTTGAAGATGGTTTCCCAAAATTTGCATATATAGAGAGATCTCTTTCAGGAGTGAGGAGGAGGATCAATCAGCTACAATCAATCATAACAAACACTTTTTAGGCACCTGCCATGGGCCAGGCTTAACATAGCTGGGGATAAATACAAAGAAAAAAGCAATCCCTGTTCTTGGGGATCTTATAGTCTAATGGCAAGATAACAAATGTATGAGCATATGTAGAAAAAATAGCCCCGGAGTTAGATAGGAAGTAATTATAATTAGTGAACTGGGTGGTACACTGGTTAGAACATTGGGTCTGGAGTCAGGGAGCTCTGAGTTTAAATACAGCCTCAGATACTCGCTGACTGCACAGCCATCCTGGGCAAGTCAATTGACCCACCCCTGCCTCAGCTTTCTCAACCATAAATTGGGGGTGATAGGAGTACCTACCTCACAAGGAGATTGTAGGTAATTAATAAATGCTTCCTTCCTTCCTTCCTACAAAGTATTGAGAGAGGAGGAGGCATGGGTGGTGCTGAAGCTGTGTCTGGAAGGAAGCAAGAGATTCTATGAGGCAGATGTAAGGAGGGAACACAGCCTAGGCATGACCCAGGTAGATCAAGGACTAAGAAATGTTTCATGAAGGACTTGACTCTGGGTGATAGTCTTCTTTGTCATATCTGAAATGGAAAAGATCCAACCTGACTTAAAAGTAAGAGATCTCAAGAAGAGAATTCTCCCTGGCTCCTCCCTCAAATAATCACAGAATGAGGTTGAATAGCCTCAAGGCAACAAGGACTTTTAGTAGAAGGTGAGACTTGGAGAAATAGAGAAGCCAGAGTCTGAACACTCTCCCTTTCCAATTTACTTGTCTGGCACGGATCCAGCCCTAGAGCTCTGAGTTCAGCCAAAACCACTACCCTGCCCCATGCTACGGCTGCCAAACAGTGGCAGGCAGAGTATCATTACTGTAATAGGTTGCAATGATGCTAAACATGAAAAGATTGCTTTCCGGTAAAACTGCTGACATGTGGGACTATCTTGGGAAAGAGAATGTGAGAGAGAAAGGTCTCACAGATCTATAGTATGGGTGATGGTTCAGACTTTAATCAATTTTCAGTCCTTGAAACTAAAATACTCTTGATTTATGAAATTCCACAAGTCACTTCTTTTTTTATGTCTCCCATGCATGACAAGGAGCTCAAAGAGGAACTAGTTTTCCTAAGACACCTTCTTGAGCAAACAGAGCAGGTTTTCATCTCGGGATTGAAGGGAAGCCCACAGTGTTTACATATTTGTCTAATAAATATTCATCCTATTATTTATGTAGCTAGCCGAAATCTGGGCTGTGCCAATGCCTCTCTTTATGGTATGATCTTGAGTTTTCTGGGGTGATGTGACAGAGTTCAAGTTCTGGTAGTTCCCACCAAGTGGGAAAGGCTTCAAGTGTAAGCTTAGTGATATAAGTTATCCCTTCTGCATCATGGGGGTTAGGGCACAACACCCACATGATCTGGAAAATTGGTGTAAATTTTTTAACCTTCCCTTCATACCAGAGAAGAAGTTGAAATTTTTTTCTTTTATGGAGTGTTTAGAGTACCTTATTGTACAGTTTGGGTTAAGTATTTGGTCATAGCAAGTAGGTCAACGTTAAGCAAAAATACTTTTTCTGTGCCATGTGCTGACCTTCACATGTCATCTGTGGCTTCTACAAAACTCTTCCAAAATTCTCATTTAATTTCTTATGCCAACCCACCATTTATTGAAACTATGATGGGGAAAGTCTCGATGTGAAAGGGATGACTGTACTACGCACCTATTGTACAATGACTAGAAGAATGCAAGCCCCTTAAGGACAAGAACTGTCTTTGTTTTGTTTGTTTGCTTTCTCTGTATCCCCAGTGCCAAGTACACTGCCTTGTACATATTTAACAAGTATCTGTGAATTGAGTTGAGCAACCTAGCTAAGTTCAGAGAGATTCACCATCAAAAGGATGACCGGACAGTGTCTAATCGTTTCGGGCAAAAGCAGTACACATATGTACATGCACACACACATACATACACATACACGATTAGATATAGAGCGACTAAGAGTTACGTGGGAGCTAGAGCTGGAAGGGATCTTAGAGGATGTCTAATCTGACCACTTGCTTTAACACTGAGGCTCAAGGACAGCGAATGGCATTCCCGAAATCCCGCAGCGAGTAAGCATCAGAAGGAAGATTTGAAGCCAATGCTCTTTCCATTATACCACACTGCCTCCATGTGGAGAGAATATACTCCCTGAACCAAAGGAATCAGAGGATCCTTAAAGGGTCCCTAGAGATCCTTAGAGGATCCCTAAGGAATCAGAGATCCTTAAAGTATTAGGGCACGTGCCCAGCCATGCCTCCACAGACACGTTTGATTTCCATGATTTTCATGGGAAGAAAAAGTTGTTCAAGATTTTTGAAGGGCCAGAGGAAATACTGTCTTGCTTTCTTTCCAATCCACTTGATCATCTCTCACATGTGGTTTTCATGGAAAAGGCTGTTCACTTGTCTCCACAGACTGTGAAGGGCTCAATTAATTATTTAAACAAGTAATTTGAATTGGGAGTTTAGAAGCCCTCGATGAAAAGGTGCTAAGTAAGTGCACAGAATTATTGTTCTTCATCTTTAGCTACGAGCTAAATAAATCTAAGTTGAGCCAATTAACCATGATGGAATTTCTTACTGTAATTTTTCTCATTTAGAAGATATGCCAGTCAGTCTCCTTGGCCAATCCTTTTTCTATACCAATTGATTACTTTTATATTGAATTATTTCAAACCATAGTGCAAAAAAAATCACACCCTTTAACTAGACAGGCAAATATCCTGATTAATAAAGATACACCCCATGCTTTCTGCCACTGTCAGAATCTAGACTGTTAATTAGTATAATAATGGAGGGGGAAACAATTAGAAAAGCATGAAATAGAGTGACTGTAATAATTTCCTTCCAATTGAAACCAATGAAGAAATAGTTTTAACAAATGAATGGATGGAGAGGTAAATGAATGACATAGTCTTTTACATCTCTCTCTTTTAGGTAAACACAAAAATATGTAGGAGTTTTCCTGTGCTGTTTATTCAGGCATAACTCAACTTTGTTCCAAGGTAATACAGCCTTGGTAAGAACTATAAAATCAAGCATAGAGAGAATCATGGAAAGGTGTTTATGAAGTACATAGAAATGACCACATGGCTATGGATGCAATCTGGGTTGCAGATTCAATGAAACAAAAAAAATCAATTCAACCAGCAATTATAAAAGATGGTTCATACCAACATTCTATCAGTGTTGCTCCATGTTTATGAATCATGGAACACAACCACCTCTAAAGAGCTGAAAATTAACATCACACAGAAGCCGAAGAAGAGATGTGTGGTGGGTGTGAGCAGGCTGGTGGGGCAGGGAAATGTATGATAAAGAGAAAATGGTGTGTGTGGTCATGTTGCAAAAGTGAGGGATGATGGTGGACAGCCTGAGCAGACTGCTCGAGGGCTCCACTGATATCCTCAAGATGTCAAGAGTAAGCAAGAAAGGCTTCTAGTAATTTGGGTAGATGCCCACTTGGGAATTTATGGGAAATCACGGACAAGAGGTACACATGAGAGATAGGCATGGATGAGTTGTAATCTACAACATTTAAGGAATACCCAAATCAATGAAATCTATAATGAAAACAATAGCAGTTAGCATTTGTATATAGCTTTAAAGTTTGCATAGCATTTTACGTATATTTTCTCAGTCTATCCTCACAACCACTCTGGGATGTAAATGATATTATTATACCCATTTTACAGATGTAGAACCTGAGGCAGACAGAAGTTAAGTGGCTCTCCCAGAGTCATATAGCTAGTAATTATCTGAGATCAGATTTTAATTTAATTTAATTTAATCTAGACTCCAGGTCTAGCATTCTATCCTCTGTTTCACCTAACTTCCATCTGATCCATGACAGCATTTGAATGTTAGGTATTTCCCTGTCATCAAGGATAAGTTGTTTCAGTTCTTTAACTTCTATTTTATTTACTGAGAGAAAACAAATGAAAAATAGAATCCTAAAATTGGAAGGAACCTTTGAGTTCACATCATATCTGAAGTTTAAATTTCCTCTACAACAGTCTTTTTTAAAAAAAATATCGAGAACTTTTATTTTTATATCGCCTCCTCCCCTGTTTTCCACTCTATTTCCCTTTACATACCAGAGAACAATCCTTTATAATAGTGGCTCCCAAAGTGTTGTTTGGAGACCTTCAGGAAACTCTTTCAGGGGGACCACAAAGTTGAAACAATTTTCGTAATAATAATAAGATGTTTTCATTTCTACACAGTAAATATCAATAGGTATATTTCAAAGGAACAAAAGTTTTGGCAGGGGGAATGGGGATTCTCAATACTTTTTAAATATGTAAAGTGAGATGGAGACCAAAATCTTTAAACTGCTGTCTAATAACAAAAGATTAAAAAAAAAAAGACCAGTTCAACAAAACTAACAAATTCAGCATCCTCCTTAATACATGTTCACCCGGCATCCATTTTAAGACCTTTAGTGAAAGGAACCTCACTAGCTCCATCATTTTGGGACAGCTCTAAATGCTGGGAAACTTTTCATCATCTTGAGTTAAATCCATCCCTCTGTGACCCAGTGATCAAAGTTCTGCCCTCCAGAGCCAACCAAGAGAATTACAAACCTTCTTCTATGTGGTAGCCCTTTAAATATTTAAAGGCAGCAATTGTGTCTTTTGTTGCTTCAACTCATAATAATAGTACTAACAGGTGGCATTTACATTGCTCTTTAAGATTTCAAAAATGCTCTTTATGTTATTATCCCATTTGATCATCATAGCAGCCTTGCGAGATGCCTGCTATTTGTCATCCCCATCTTCAAGGTGAGAAAATTGAGGCTCAAAGGCCAGGTGTTTCTTACTTCAAGTCTGGCACTATATTCTCTACACCATGGTATCTCCTATGAGTCTCATATGGCAAAGTTTTATATCTTCTGACTATCCTGATCACTTTTCTCTGGACACTCAGCATCTTTTCAACATATCATTAAATTAATTTGTGCCAAGCACAAATGTAAAAAGGGAAAAAAAATCCCTTCTCTCAAGGAGTTAACATTCTATCAGAGGAACCATATGTACATATTTAATATAAAATATATCCAAAATAAATATATAAATACAAGATAATTTGGGGAATAGAAGGTACTAGCTTTTAGGGGAGAAGGATCAGGAAAGGGCTCATGTGATTCTTGAAACAAGCTTCCAGGGAAATTAGGGATGAAAAGAGATAGAGGAAAGGAGAGAGATGTTCTTGGCAAAGACACCAGCCTGTATAAAAGCAAGGAGACTGGAGATGGAATGTCATGCGTATAGAACAGCAAGGTACGACAGGTTGTGTTTGTCTTTTGTTTTCAAAGAGGACCGTGGCATCGGGAAAATGATGACATGACTTGCAGTTGACTTTGATTTGAGTGTGGGAGGGCTGTGCAAGGTCACTAGCCTCACTTTCTCCTCCAGAGTCATGTGGGTCCAGTGACCTGATATTCAGCAGGATGACTGGAGATGACCCAGGATGCATTGGGAGATGCTGGACCTTATACTACTGTGCTCAGAACTGAACACAAGATCCAAATGTGACCTTACCAGGTCAGAAAACAGAAAGACTAGCACCTCTGCTATGATAATGGATAATTAGTCCTATCTGCTAGGTCTATCCTAAGGTGGGACAGGGGTTTCAGTGGGCTTCTCTTCTATTATTTTTTCCTTACTTAAGGAGAAAATGAACTCAAGGGTCCAAGTTATTTGAATCCATCATTTTGACATCTGATTAGGGCATATGAATTTTTGAACTCAAAGTTATTGCTTTCCTCCATATGCTACACAGTGTTCT
>CM053625.1:137661701-137696184 GCA_028646595.1 Phalanger gymnotis | reverse complement strand
AAGGGAAGGGAAGGGAAGGGAAGGGAAGGGAAGGGAAGGGAAGGGAAGGGAAGGGAAGGGAAGGGAAGGGAATAAGCATTTATTAAGTGCCTATTATGTGTCAGGAACTGTGCTAATCGCTTTACAAATATTATCTCATTTGATTCTCAAAACAACCCTGGGATGGAGGTACTATTATGATCCCCATTTTATAATTGAGGAAACTCAGGTGGACAGAGGCTAGTTAAGTGACTTGCCCAGGGTCATGCTGCCAGTCGGATTCTGAGGCCAGGTTTGAATTCAAGTCTTAGGCTCAGGGCTCTCTCCACTGCAGCAGATAGGGGCAGGAAGTATAGACCCATTAGAGAAAGTATAAGCACAGGTCTGGAGGTGGTAGTGCAGACAGTTTGGGGTGGAATTTTGGACTAATATGGCTGGAGGGTAAAGTTTCAGGAAAGAAAAAGAGTGAAGCAAGGATAGGAGAAGAGAGTGGGGCTATATTACGGAGGACCCGACATCTATTTGCTTAAAATGAAACCCTTGGAATAAGTGCTCTTTAAAAAGCACCAAAGGTCAAGAAAGTGTTTACATTCAAACAGTGGCTAGCAGCCAGCAAACAGGGCTCTCTTCCCAGCATTATATGTACAGTGTATGTGATATATTCTGTTTCCAGAATTATATGTGTCACTGATCCTGAATCATCAAAGGAATATTCATGAGTATTCATTAGACTGACTTAAAGAGGCTTCAATGAAAGGGAATGAAGACATTTTAGAAAGGGTTCTGTTCTGTTCTGTTTTGTTTTGTTTTTTTAACAAGAAGCATGAAAACATAAAAGGTTCATCTTGTCTGACCTTCAGCTACCTAGAAAACTAAATGAACCAGAACTCTGATCCTCAGACATTTTTACTAAGCCAGCTTTGTAGCTGATGGGTGTTGGTGATTAGGGCACTTGGCGAATGTGGCAGAAAAGAAGATGCCTGAGGGATCGAGTGAGGTGGAGGAGGAGGGAGGATGTGATCCATAATAGGTCATAGTAATGGCTGTCATTTGTGTAGCATTTTAAGGTTTGCAAACCACTTTACATATCATCCCACTAGTTCTCACAACAAGCCTGAAGTCAGGGCTGTATTAGCCCCGTCTTGTATCTGAGGGAATGGAAGCTGAGAGAGAGGTTCTGGAAATTGACTAGGGTCATCCAGTAAATATTTGAAGCAGGATTTGAATTTAGGTCTTCCTGATTCCAAGTCTGGCACCCTATGGAACTATGGCACCATAATAGCATGCGCTCTCAAGCAAGAGATTCCAAACAAATCTAGATGGCTAAGAGTCCTTCGACTAATAGAAAGGAAGGTGGGTGTATGTGGGGAAGATATGATAATGTCAGTGAGATTACCTTATGTGGTCCTTGGCATTGGTATGTCAGCCACTCCCTGCTCTGTGCTTAGCTGGCTCTGTGCCACTGGGGACCTGGACAAGTTGGTTACTACTCCTAGTACTACTCCTACTACTACTACTGTCAGGTAGGTGGATAGGGCACCAGGCTTGGAGCCAAGATGAACTGAGTTCAAATCTAGCCTCAGACACACGTATTAGCTATGTAACCCTGGGCAAATCATTTAACCCCTATTTGCCTCAGTTTTTCATTTGTAAAGTGGGAACACACTGGAGAAGGAAATGGCAAACCACTCCAGTGTCTTTGTCAAGAAAACACAGACTCAGACATGACGAACAACTACAACTACTACTACCATCACCACCACCATGACCACCACCACCACCAGTAATAACTACCATGTATATAACATTTTAGAGTTTGCAAAGAACTTTACGCATCATCTCATCTGATCCTCACAACAACCCTGGGAGGCAGGTGCTATTTTTATCATCAGAAGAGGAAACTTAGGCAGACAAAGTTTAAGTGACTTGCCCCTATATTCACACAGCTAATTAGGAAGACTGAATTTGAATTGGAGTCTTCCTAATTCCAAGTCCAGGACGATAGGCACTGTGCCACTCAGCTGCTTAACAATGAAACACTATGAGGCCAAATAGCAGCAATTGTTGCTTCCTAGACAAGTTACTAATCCAGCTGCCTATAGCTTGTATACAAGGAGGCATTAGGTCTCTCTTCCTACCAAAAGTTTAAGCGTCTGTGCTTAACTGGAACCTAAGCCAGAAAGACTCATTTTCCTAAGTTCAAATCTGGCTTCACACACTTACTGCCTGGGCAAGTCACTTACCTGTTTGCCTCAGCTTCTTCATCTGTAAAATGAGCTGGAGGAGGAAATGGCAAACACTCCAATATGTTTGCCAAGAAAACCTCAAATGGGGTCACAAAGAATCAGACACGACTGAAACAAGTGAACAAACAAGCTTCTCGAAGGCAGGAAATATTTTCTCCAGAGCACCTAACATAATGCTAGGTACAGAGGAAGCATGCTAGTTGGATTGAATTGAATGTACACATTATGTAAAAAAAAAGATAAATCAGAGAAAGAAAATTATATAGGAGCATTTTTTAATTAAATGCAACATAAGACTGACTACTATAGTGGTTCCACTATCTTGGTGCAGTATTTGAGTTAATGATATATGGAACAAAAGAAATAGAAAAGACAGCAGCTTAAAGGGGAAGACTGTAGCCAAAAAAAAAAAAAAAGAAAGAATAGGAAAGAAATGGGCAATAATTTGTGCACAAATGCTTAGAGATGAAAAGCAAATGATCTCATTATAAACAAGAAGGGATTTGTGTCTATTTAAAGAAAGATCCCAAGTGTGGAGAAGGGCCCACCAGTGGTGAGGACTGTCAATGTATGGCTCCAGGGGGCTAAATAGATATGGAGGCAGAATTTAATAGATCACAGTAAAATATAGTGAGGCTAGGGAGGCAGAGAAAAACACAGCAGTTACCAAGGCAAGACAAAAAAAATAGAGTAAAACTGAGCTCTGTGCATTAAAAGAAGGTTTAGAAAACAGGGTAAGAGAGAAACAAAGGCATCAGGATTGAAGAATGGATCATAGCTTCGGGGGTTCAATTCTGGAGGAAACAAGAACATCAGAGAGTCTTCACACAGGCTTTCTGTTGTCTTGGATCTGGTGGTTCTAGAGAAGGTACCTTGGTTAAGTATGATAAGAATAATGTAATTCAGTGGTGGCTGCTGGAAGTCTAACCGTGACGCAGCTGCAACCTCCTCCTGCTTCCCCTACGGGGCCCGGCGACTTCCTGCAACTTTCCTCCTTGCTTTTCTCCCAGTGTTGAACACAACCATGTCCACCAATGAAAATGCTAATTCACCAGCTACCCAGCTTAACAGGTTTAAGAACAAAGGGAAAGACAGCACTGAAATGAGGCACCAGCGTATTGAAGTGAATGTAGAACTGAGGAAAGCTAAAAAAGATGACCAGATGCTGAAAAGAAGAAATGTTAGCACTTTTTCTGATGATGCTACTTCTCCTTTGCAAGAAAACCAAAATAATCAGGGCTCTGCACTTTGGTCTGTTGAAGATATTGTGAAAGGCATAAAAAGTAATAATCTGGAGGTTCAACTTCAGGCTACCCAAGCTGCTAGGAAACTCCTTTCTAGGGAAAAACAGCCTCCCATAGACCAAATAATTGAGGCTGGTATGATTCCAAAGCTTGTAGGCTTCTTGGGCAGGACAGACCGTAATCCTATTCAGTTTGAATCTGCTTGGACACTTACTAACATTGCTTCTGGAACATCAGACCGAACCAAGGCTGTGGTAGATGGAGGGGCTATACCTGTGTTCATTGCCCTGTTGGCCTCTCCCCAGGCTCACATCAGTGAACAGGCAGTGTGGGCTCTGGGAAACATTGCAGGAGATGGTTCAGCCTACAGTGACTTGGCTATCAAGTATGGTGCAGTAGACCTTCTTTTAGCTCTGCTTGCAGTTCCTGATATGTCATCATTAGCATGTGGTTACTTAAGGAATCTTACCTGGACACTTTTGAATCTTTGTCGTAATAAGAATCCTGCTCCCCCAATAGAAGCCATTGAGCAAATTCTTCTACCTTACTTCGTCTTTTGCATCATGATGATCCAGAAGTTCTGGCAGACACCTGTTGGGCCATTTCCTACCTCACAGATGGCTCAAATGACAGGATTGAAGTGTTTGTGAACACTGGAGTTGTCCCACAGCTAGTGAAACTTCTAGGATCTGGCGAATTGCCCGTAGTGACTCCGTCTTTACGGGCCATAGGAAACATTGTCACTGGGACAGATGAACAAACTCAGACTGTAATAGATTCAGGAGCACTTGCTGTCTTTCCTAGCCTGCTTACTCACCCCAAAACCAATATCCAGAACGAGGCTGCGTGCACCATGTCAAACATCACGCCTGGCCGTCAGGACCAAATGCAGCAAGTTGTGAATCATGGACTAGTTCCATACTTGGTTGGAATTCTGTCAAAGCGAGACTTTAAGTCACAGAAAGAAGCTGTATGGGCTGTCACAAACTATGCAAGTGGCGGAACAATTGAGCAGATTGTATATCTTGTCCAAAATGGAATTCTGGAACCTCTAATCAACCTCTTGTCTGCAAAAGACAGCAAAATTGTCTTGGTTATTTTGGATGCAATTTCAAATATTTTTCTGGCTGCTGAAAAACTAAATGAAACTGAAAAACTGTGTATCCTAATTGAAGAATGTGGAGGACTAGACAGAATTGAAGCACTTCAATCCCACGAAAACGAAATGGTATATAAGGCATCCTCAAGCTTAATTGAAAAGTATTTCTCTGCAGAGGAAGAAGATCAAAATGTTGTCCCAGAATCTACCTCTGATGGCTATACCTTCCACATTCAAGATGGCACACCTGGGACCTTTAACTTTTAGATTTTACAGTAAAACCCTCAAGTCTCGTATGCCTTGTTCTTGGTATAATTTTGTCTTACTGTCTCTCCACTTTAAGATCTTTTTTTAAATGTGACTTTTAATGTAGCACTAATGCATACTTGAACAGTTTGAACTGTGTACATACTGTGTCAAACCTCTGTCCTCAATAGGGTTCTTATTTCTATGTGGAATTTCTCGTCTTGCAGTGTCCTGTAAATAAAAACTTAATTTCACACTTTAAAAAAAAAGAATAAAGTAATTCTCTACTCTTTTGTCCTGGCCCACATGGCTCTGATGTTTATGGTGAAACCAGAATCTGGTGACCCTAATGCTGACCTGAGAGATTGATCACTTTAATTCCTTGAGGCCTTATTTAATTTAGATCTACTCTGCAAGCTTTTATTAAGCATGGCTACATTAAAAAAAAGCACTGTGGTAGGTCCTGTGGATCTGAAGACCAAAGGAAAAACAGATCCTGCCATCAAGGAGATGATCAGCTATGTACTTACCAATCCCCATGATAACAATGGTGTGACCACTCCTCCACGGCTGTAATTTCCATGGTCCCCTATGGCCAGAAAACATTCATCTCATGGTGTTCAACCTCTTGGTAATGAGAGTTTCCAATCTTAATCCAAAAAAGATAGAACACAGTCCGTTGTAGGGTTCATCCTTGAAGCCTCTCCAGCTTAGCAGGAGCTTCCAGAGCTCAGGGCTTCATGCTTAATAAATGCTTCCTGACTAACTGATACTGCCCCTTCCCATAGAACAGTTTTTTAAAACCCTAAAACCAAACTGTCACAATACATAAGCATACTTCAAGTGCTTACATTCTAACGGAGGAAAAGAGACCAGTGTACCTTCCAAATCCTAATGTATTTAAGCACCCCAGTGGAAATTAAATGGGAAAACAGAGGGACTAGGAGTGGTTTTATCCTCTTTTGATGTCATTAAGAGAGAAAAGGAAAGGAATGGTAAAAGGAGTGTGCAGAACAGCCTTCTAGAACCCAGAGACCCCTCAAGGTGTCCTGGAGGCTCATGGGAGAAGAATTTTAGGGAATGGTTTGAGGAAATCATGGCAACTATTTCTCACTTAGTAAAAGTGGTTCTCAGGGACAAAATTTAATAGCAGAAGCTAACATCATTTCATAAGACTGCAGAAGGGGGAGGGAACTCAAATTACACAGTCTAAATCCTTCCCACCTTTAAAAAGAAAACTAGAAAAACTTTCTCCCAGAGAGTAAGATGATTTGTCTCAGATCATCTTGCCTAGTATTTGTTAGAGTCGGGCTTTTAACTCAGGTGTTGTGATCCCAAATCCAGTGTTTTGTCTAAGGCAGCTGGGTGGTTCAGTGGATACAGCACTGAGCCTGGAGTCAGGAAGATGTGAGTTCAAATCTAGCCTCAGACACTTGGTAGTTAGCATACTCATTGGAAGAGTGTTGGTGTGGAGACTCTGGGTAGCTGTTAAGGGAAAACCCAGATGTTGGTGCCTCTCTCTCTACTAGTTGTATGACTCCAGGCAAGTCACTCAACCTCTGTTTGTCTCATGTTCTCAACTGTAAAATTGGGACAATAGCAACTGCCTCCCAAGGTTGTTGTGAGGATCAGATGAGAAAGTTTGTGTCCTACTTAGCACAGTACCTTGCACATAGTAGATGCTTAGTAAATGCTTATTTCCTTCCTTCCTTCACACTACCCTCCCTGTTTCCTTGTTCCTTTGTATGTTGAAATCCTGCTGTGTGACTATGGCACCTCCCTAAGTCATTGGTTCAGCTTGCTGGGAGCCTTCAGTTTTAATTCCCTAGAATCTAGAGGGCAAGACTATTCATCAGAGAAACAGAATAATTAGTCCAGGTGCTCATAAGCACTGACAGAAGGAGTTTATGAAAAATCAACTGCAGTTGGAAAAGAGAACTATGATGTCTCTGCTAATCCCATCTACCAAAAGTTGTGATTAAAGGATTTGTTTCGGCAAAAATAAAAAAGGAAAACAGATTGATGGAGAGCTAAATAAAGTCTTACCCATGCAACCATGGCATTGCTCTACTTGAGGTTGGGAGCTAAAGGAGGAGCTGTCTAGGAATTCTAAAAAATGGGGTTAGAGCAAGACTGTCTACCGAAAGAAAAAAATACATTAAGAGCAGAAGCAGTTTGCATCAGCTAAAGAAAGAAAAGGAGCTGGCAGATGCATAACACCTTAAGGCCTGCAAAATGCTTTGCATATATCATCTTACTTGAGCTATTGTGAGGGAAAACACGGCAGTTATTAGCTTCATTTTATAGATAAGAAAACCGAGGCTTATAGAGATTAAAGAGACTTTCCAGTACTCAGACAGTTAGGAAATATTGTAGAGAACATGGTGACTACAGGTCTAGCACTCTTTCCACTATACCCAGTTGCCTAATGAGGACATCCCCTGTAATACCTATGGGATATAAGGTACTCACCATCATTAATGAATTTTCAGCGAACACTAGAATCAAAAGCATTGCTTTCAGTCTTTGTCACTCCTATTCCACTTCCAGGAAGCATTTATTAAGTACTAACTATGTGCTAGGCACTGTGTTAAGCACTGGGAATACAGTTTTCCCTTCCTTATCATGGTTTCCATATATCACGGGTTAGCATAAGAAATTAAATGGGAATTTGGGGAGAGTTTTGTAGAAGCCATCGATGACATGTGAAGGCCAGTAGGTAACACAGAAAAAATCTAGAAACTCAGAAATGCGTAAAATATCTGTATATTATTATATAATAGCAACATACTCTATCTTTTAATGCCATAATAATTCAGACTTCTTCTCTGGTATGAAGGGGGAGCCAAAAATTTTTCACAGATTTTCCAGATTGAGGGGGTGGGGTGGGTATGCTGTGACCCTAACCCCCTGCTTTGTGGAAGGGATAATTGTACAAATACAAGCAGAAAGACAGTTCCTGACCTCAGGGGCCCTCTATTCTTATGGGGAAGACAACACATAAAAGGAAGGTGAAGTATGAGAGGGAAGGAGAAAAGGTAGCCAGTAGGCGACCTAAGTTCAGAGAGTCCAGAGCAGATCCTTCTGGCCTCTCTGTTTGTCATTTGGGGGTAGAGGAGTGGTGCCTTCCACTCAATAATGAACATTCTCACACCTATTCATATCCTTCATATCCCAGTGAACTCCTGTACCTAGAACACCATCCAAACCCCATTCCATAGCCCCTATCATCTAACCTCTCATTCCCATTCAATTCAATCCTTCCACCTGAAAGTTTCAAATTAACTACACCCAGACCTTCTGCTGTATTTCTGGAATGTCTATTCCATTGGCAACAAACTACACTTCATCTTAAATTTATTCCTCTCCTACCTGTTCTATCTACTAGCCCTTTTTAAAACCTGGCTTCCCCTGATGACACAGACTCCCTGGTCACCCTTTGTGGTACTGGCTATACCTTTACTCATTCTCCTCAGCTAATTGGTCATTGTGGGGGAGATGGAATACTCTTTGTTCCCTATTACTACTTCTAGTTTCTCCCCCTTCACTCAGGAACCTCTTTCCTTTGGTATTCATGCTGTTCATATCTACCACCCAATCAAAATCCTGGTCGCTGTTGCCTATAGACTTCCAGGTCACTCCCCTTCCTTTTTCAAAGAGTTTGATGCCTGGCTTATAATTTCTCTCTCCTCTCCAACTCCTACCCTTATACTTGGGGACTTCAACATACATATCAATTCTCCCTCAAACGCTCTGATGACTCAGTTCCTCAACCTACTCACTTCCCATGAGCTACTCCTCCATCCCATCTCAGCCACACACAGATGGTCTTACTCTCTTGATCTTGCCATCACCCACAAATGTACCACTTCTGTGCTCAGGAATTCTTAAATCCCTTTATTTGACCATGACCTCTTCTCTTTTCACCTCTTCCTCTGCCTTCCCAATTCTTTATCCATACCATGACCTCCAATCCCTTGACCCCTCAGTTCTCTCCCAGGCCATCTCTCCTGAACTAACCATTCTCTCTTCTTTTCCCATCTTGATTCCTTGGTGATCTAATTCAGCTCTACACTGTCTTCCTCTCTTGAATACCTACCCCCTTTAAAAAATATCACCAATTAGACCCAGTCAAGTCTCAGCCTTGGATCACTTCCATCATTTGTTGCCTTCATGCTTATACACATGCTGCTAAATGAAGCTGGAGAAAATCACATAACTGTTCTGACTGGATCTACTATGTATTTATGTTACATAACCGTAACTGGGTCCTCACTGCTATCTACTTCCCTTTTCAATTCACTATCCCATTCTCTGTGTCAGCTATTCCAAACCTTTTCATCTCTCCTCAAAACTTCCATGGCTCCCTCTCCCCCATTATCTTAGCTGAGAACCTTGCCTCATCTTTTACAGGAAAGAAAATTGAGGCCATTAGCCGTGAACTTCTTCTTTTACTCTCTTCCTCATCTCCTGTCACTCAGATATTCATTACCACTCTCTCCTCCTTTGTCCCTGTTTTATATGATGAAGTGGACTTACTCCTTACCAAGGCTAACCCCTCTGCTTATTCAAATGGTGCCATTCCATTCTATCTCCTCCAACAGATTGTCCTCTCTGTCATCACTCCTCTTTTATTTATTTTTAACCTCTCCCTCTTTACTAGTTCATTCCTACCAGCTACGAACATGCCCATGTCATCCCTATCCTGAGAAAAACTCTCACTAGATCCTTCCATCCCTGCTAACCATCATCCTATATCTCCTCTGCCCTTTTGTAGCTAAATTCTAAAAAGCCATCTGTAATAGGTAACTTCACCTTCTCTCCTCTCACTCTCTTCTTAGTCCCTTACAATCTGGCTCCTGACTTTATCAGTCCACTAAAGTTATTAATGATCTCTTAGTTCCCAAATCCAATGGCCTTTGCTCAATCCTCATTCTTCTTGACCACTCTGCAGCCTTCATCACTGTTGATTATTCCCTTCTCCTTTTTATGCTCTCTAGGTCTTTGGAACATCACTCTCTCTTTGTTCTCCTCCTACCTATCCAACCACTCTTTCTCTGTCTCCTTGCTGGATCCTTCTCCAGAAAGCTCCCTCTAACCATAGGTGTTCCTCAGGGTTCGGTCCTGGGTCCACTTTTCTTCTTCCTCTATACTACTTCCCTTGGTGATCTCATCAGCTCGCATGGATTTTATTACCATTTCTATGCTGATGATTTCCAAATCTACCTATCCTGCCCTAATCTCTGCTGACCTCCAATCTCACATTTCCAACTGCCTTTTGGGCATTTCAAAATAGATGTCCAATAGACATCTTAAGCTCAATATGTCTGAAACAAAACCCATTATCTTTTCCCTAAACCCACCTCCCCTCCTACATTCCTTATAACTATAGAGGGCACCAGCACCCTTCTTGTTCCTCAGGCTCACCACTGAGGATTCATCCTAGATTCCTGATTATCTCTCCCCCTCCATATCCAATCTGGTACCTAGGTCTGTCAATTTCACCTTTGTCACAGACCTTGAATATGCCTCCTTCTCTCTTCTGACACTGCTACCACTCTGTTGCAGGCCCTCATCAACTCCTACCTTGATTACCGCACTAGCCTGCTTGTGGATCTGCCTGCCTGTGGATCTGCCTGCCTCTAGTCTTTCCCCACTCCAGTCCCTCCTCCATTCAGTCACTAAAGTGATTTTCCTGAAGTGCAGGTCTGACCAAGTCACCCTACCTCCTCAATTAACTACAATGGCTTCCTATCTAGGAGCAAGTAAAAAATGCTCTGTTTGGCATTCAAAGCCCTTTGAAATCTGGCCCTCTCCTACCTTTCTGGTTTTCTTACACTTTTCTCCCTGACATATAGTCTTCAATCCAGTGGCACTGGCCTCCTAGCTGTTGCACAAATAAGATGCTCCATTTCTTGGTTCCAGGCATTTTCTCTGGCTGTTCCACATTCCTGCAAATACTCTCCTTCCTCTGCTCCAACTACTGACCTCCTTGGCTTCCTTTAAGTCTCAGCTAAAAGCCCATTCTTTACAGGAAGCCTTCCCCAAGTGCTCTTGATTCCAGTGCCTCCTCTGTTATTTCCTATTTATCCTATACATAGCCCACTTTACATGTATTTGTTTGTATGTATCTTCCCCATTAGATCATAAGTTCCTTGAGGTCAAGGACTGTCTTTTGTCTCTTTGCATTCCTGGTGCTTAGCAAAGTTCCTGGCACATAGTAGGCACTTACTATTTATTGCTGATTGATAAATCAAATCCAGCCACCTGATTTTATAGATCAGGAAACTAAGAGTCCAAGAGGAGAAGTAACATAACCAAGGTAATACTAAATAGCTGAGTTGAGAATCAAGCCAGCCTTTTGGATTCCAAGTTCATTGCTTTTTCCATTACTTTCTATAAGTCATAGCTCAGAGAAGGGGAAAATATAAAACATCCTCTCAGTTTTTCAGTAACTATGATTAAAAGGGAATATTTAATAAACATCACTGATGCCCCCAGTTCCCCATTCACACACTGAAAAGATTCTTGATTCCTCCCTGGTTGGGTTGCTAACCAACCTGTCACGCAATGATGCTCTGTGTTTGAAATTCACAACCATCTCCCCAGCTCTCAGTGTAAGAATACGCTTAGCACTCAGATCTAAATAAACCATTCCACATGTGCAGGGGTGTTTTCCACAGCCCCAGATTCCAGGACATGAATTTCCATATTCATGCTTTATTAATGAGATAGAATGAGGTTCCCACCATTTGGATTTCACCCCTGGTAATTAAAGGTGACCTACCTACCTTGGCTGGATGAAAGAACTCCACATGGCGAGCTATAAAAATATAAGCACCAATTTTCCAGTTGAAAGTGGTCCCCATTAAAGCAATCCCCACTGGTTTTTATCAGGGACAGCAGCCGCCCTTGGTCTGTTTAATTTAACCTGGGTACTATAAGCAAAGAAGAGGAAAGTAGTTGCAGATGTAAAATCAATGAATATCTCCCCTCCCCAATCAATCAATGGGGAGGCTGCTGAGGTTATCTTCATTAGCCAGTCTCATGTTAAGAATATTAGTTTCTAGTTTAAAGTAAGTTCTTTTTACACATATATTGCCAGTCTGCTTGATCAATTTCATCCACCATTGCAGGTCCTTTATACTTGTAAAAGTAGAACTTTTGTCCATATGTCCAAAACCAGGAAAAAATGATAATAAAAGAAAGCCGCCTAAATCGGAGGTGTGCTGAATATATACTATTCACTTTTAAGTTTAACTTGCATCATTGACACTTTCTCCTTCACTTTCTTAAGCCTAGACAATCAACAAAAAATAAATCGGGTCATGATTTGTAGCATTTGCTGATTTCCAAGATATATAATAATACAAATGCTTACACTGAAAATTTAACAACCAGCTCTCAAGCTGATTCTAGCACACAAATGGCTTGAATTCACTTATATCTTCTGTGACTTTCTCAAGTCACTTCCCCTCCTGCATCAGTTTTCTTATCTACAAAAATAAGAAAATTGAATTAGATGACTTCTAAGGTCCCTTCTAGCTCTCGATCTCTGCTTCCATCATCTTTCTGTGCCAGCTAGACAATATCTGGAGTATTTCATTCAGCTTAGAGTGGCACCTTTTAGGAAAGATATTATGAATTGGAGCAGGCCTGGTCATGAGGGAACTGAGACCCTGTCATGCAAAGATCATCAGTTGGAATAACCAGGAGTGTTTAATGTGAAGAACAGAACACTTAGGAAGGGAGTAATAGCCATCTTTGAAAAAATCTAAGAACTGTCATCTGGAAGAGAGATTAGACTCATTCTGCTTGGCCTTAGTGAGAAGAACTTGGAATAATTGGTGGAAGCTTCAGAGAAACATATTTCTGCTTGATTTTAAGGAAAAACTTAAGTTATGGCTTTCATACCTCATGATGTAATGAGTTTCCCACTGATTGGCTTCTGATAATTTCCATTATCTTCTGGAAAGGATAGATGATCCATGGGTAAGAATGTTTTAGAGACTGTTCTTCAGATAACAGTTGGACTAGATGATCAGGTACATAGCAAAGGGCAAGGGAAAGAATTCTGAATTTGTTGTCAGAAAACCTAATTTACATCCCAGCTCTGCCACTTACTACCCAAATGACCTTGGGAAAATCCCCTAACCTATCTATATAATGAAGGTGTTGGATTAAATTACCTCTAAGGTTACTTTCAGGATCTATGATCCTACGACCTTTAAGATTTCTTTCCACTCTGATGCTCTATAGTTCTTTTCTGTGGTTCGGTCATTTCAGTCGTGTCCAACTCTTCGTGACCCCATTTGGGATTTTCTTGGCAAAGATACTGGAGTGGTTGGCCATTTCCTTCTCCAACCCATTTTACAGCTGAGGAAATTGAGGCAAACAGGGCTAAGTGACTTGCCCAGGGTCTCACAGCCAGTAAGTGTCTGAGGCCAGATTTGAACTCAGGAAGATCAGTCTTCCTGATTCTAGGCCTAACATTCTATCCTCTCCTTATAGTTCTTAGATCATATAATTACAAGCTAAACATTGGCACCAGAACATAATATGACTCGATAAAAAATAAAATAAAAACATAATAAAGTACATTCATTCCACTATGTAGAACTCTGGTGAAACGTTGACAGTACTCTGAATTTCATCTGTTGTTCTTTTTCCTTGTTAAGTCCCTAAAGTTGTACCCCTGAAAATCACATGTTCTCTTTATTACTACTGGTATTTTTGATCTTAGAACATGTCTATTGCAAGGGTTACACCCGTGTCTCAGTGATAAATGGGCAAGCTCACATAGGTGAACCAAAAAACAGCAATCCATCAGCCAAGTAACAAGGCATAAAGCCATCCTCTACCCTCCCCTATCCATGCATAAGGACAGATGTCAGTTCATTTGCTAAACTATGGGCATGTTACTTCTAAGCTAAGGTCGTTATCCCAGAATAGTAATAGACGAAGTTAATATAATATAATACTAGTTAGTTAGTTATAGCAAAATAAAAGGAGTTCTCTGATCAACTTGATAAAATTATAAAGTGGTAAACCTTTGTTTGGGACTTAGAGTCAGGAAGACTTGCATTTAAACAACGTCTCATACACTTAGACATGTGACCCTGGACAAATCACATAACCTCCTTCAGTCTCAGTTTTCTCCTCTGTAAAATGGGCATAATAATAGCACCTCCATCAAAAGGAACAAAAGAAAGAACTGATGTATAGGATTTTGTCAATCACAAAGCACCAATAAGTTAGGTCATTTTTCAGCAGCATCTAACTCTTCATGGCCTCATTTGAGGTTTTGTTGGCAAAGCTACCTGAGTGGTTTGCCCTTCCTTCTCCAGCTCATTTTACAGATGAAAGAACTGAGGTAAACAGAGGTTAAGGGATGTGGCCAGGTCACACAGCTAGTAAGTGTCTGAGACTGGAGTTTAACCCAGGTCTTCCTGACTCCAGGCCTGGCACTCTATCTGCTGCACTGCCTGGCTGCCTTCATAGAAAAGCACCCTGTAAATATTAGTTATCATCATCATCATCATCATCATCATCATCATTTAAAGATGAACTGATTTGTTCAGACTCTTGTGAGCTGGAAAAGCTCTTGTTGTTCTGGCCTCTAAAAGGATGTCAAGGCCTCTCCCTCACCCCTTTTGCCAAATTTCTTCCTCTTTTCGAAGTGATTCAGGGAGTCCTGGGTAAAGTCTCTTGAGGGGCTGCGTAGATATGGATAAAAATGTCCCCAGCTCCTATGCAAACAGTCAAGGCAACAATTCATATATGCAGCACAAGAGAGGCCTATTTCACTCCCATAAGGCTCCAGTGGAATGACTATCACCTTCAGCTCCAGAGATATAAATATCTGAAGCTCAGCAGCTGGGCAGCAACAAGAACTCCCGGACCTCTGGTTCCTGGGCACTGCCAGCCTTGGAGTGTCAATGACATGTAGGGTGACACATTCAACCACAGGACTCCAAGAGAGGGGAAGCATATAGCCAAGGAGTTCTTAAACCCAAGTCTTCTGGAGAAGAGCAGAGGAGTTCCTGAGCAGTGCAAACTTGGGTTTGCTTCCATACTAATTCCAAATTTGAGAGTTCGGGGATCCAGCCTTGTGAGAGAGGGTAGCGCTTCTTGTTCATGCTAGCCTCCTATGAAAAATAAAATTGTATGCATGGTCCCTGAA
Source organism: Phalanger gymnotis (assembly GCA_028646595.1). Classification (NCBI taxonomy): domain Eukaryota; kingdom Metazoa; phylum Chordata; class Mammalia; order Diprotodontia; family Phalangeridae; genus Phalanger; species Phalanger gymnotis. The sequence goes on along the minus strand of CM053625.1, from coordinate 137,681,187 downwards.
GCTGAAGGAGCAGCAGGAGGACGTAAGCCACGATACAGGAAATAAAAAAGACTTGGAATTAAGCCTCCTCTCTATCCATTAATTGTTCAGACAATGGAAGTCCAGTGGGAAGGAAATTGCCTTTCTTGCAACCTCAAGTTCATATTCTCTTCTGAGGAGAGCACAAACCACAGGGTGGTGCCAAGAATGAGTCTAGAGAACAGTCCAGGTCCTAGAGAAGAAAGGGTACATTGGAGGAAGGGAAGAATTATACCAGCTGCCTGTGGGTTACTGTGAGTCCTTGTTTGTGCATTTTCTATGGAGATAAATGGATACTGACCTGCATGCTCGTTATCATCTCCAGTGATTTCATGAGAATTGGCTGATTTATTCCTATCTCAACCTCACTGCATGTACTTGATCCACACTTTGAGACTTCTCAGGGGCAGCTCTGGATGGGAACAAAATGAGCCAAAGAAAGAATGATGTGGTGAGTAGCCATCAGTGCTATGCTGGTAAAAGTTTAACAATTGGCTTCCTAGGTAGAAAAAAAAAAGTATATACATCACACTTTTAAGTTTAGTCTGCATTAGTATTTTCTCTCTTGCTTCCTTAGGTCTAGAAATAAACAAAATAATAAATTAAGCTATGATTTGTAGCATTTGCCAATTTCTAAGCTGTAAATGCTCACCCTGAAAATTTCATAATTGGTTCTGGGAGCTGGTCTGATCTGGCTCCAGCAGGCCACAAGAATGGATTAAGACCATCGAAGCCCTGGGCTTGGGAATGCTGATTGTGACAACTCACATTTATATAGTGCCATAAGGGTTTGAGAATTCCTTCCCTTCAACAGCCCAGTGATATAGCTAAAGTAAGCAGTGGTGTGGGTAGGTGGGGGTGGAGGAGGGGTCTCAAACATCTCAGTGCAATGCTAAGCTTTAATAGCTAATAATCAGTCGTGATGATGATAGCCAACGTTTCTATAGAACTTATTATGTGCCAGACACGGCGGCATTTTATTATTGTTACCTCATTTGATCCTCATCACAACCCTGGGAGGTAGGAGCTATTCTTATCCTCATTTTACAGATAAGCAAACTGAGGTAAACAGATGTTAAGTGATTTGTCCAGGGTCACACAGCTAGTAAATGTCTGAAGCCAGATTTGAACTCAAGTCTTCCTGACACAAGGCCCAGCAGTCTATCTACTGTTCCATGCCACCCAATAATAGCTTAAAATTACACTAAGACTTTTGGAACACCACACACACACACACACACACACACACACACACACACACACGCATGCACACACACACATACACACACGCACACATACACACATACACATACATACAAAAATAAAAATATATTACATATTATTATATATGTTATGATATACTATATATTATATAATATATAACACCATATAAACACATATACACATATGTATGTGCATACATGTACATGTACATATACATAGATATATACAAATATGTATATAGATATGCACACATATATACATATACACACATATATGTTAGGACGCCCTTTTTGAAGATTATAAGATCTTTATAGATCATAGATCTAGAGCTACAAGAGACCTTAGAATCATCTACTCCCAGTCGAGAAATGGGGTACCTACAACCTCAAGGCCACATGTGGCCCTCTAGGTTCTCAAGAGTGGCCCTTGGTCAAGGACCACCCCTGCCCTAGTCCCTCATTTCACAGATGAAGAAACTGAGGCCCAGAGAGATTAAATGACAGTCCAAGATCATAACACAGGTGAGTCTGGGCCCAGGTCTTTTGATTCTAAACCCAGCATGACCTTCTCCACAGAGCAACACTTCTGCATAGATGATGGCATCAAACAATGCAGCCGAATGGAAAACTGGCAGAACCATAACTAGGGATTCCAAGCCAGAGAAAAAAAAGACACCTCGAATCATTTTTTTAAAAAAGACAAATTCAGAGGAAGGAGGAAAGAGACCTTGGACATAAAGACATAAGCCCCTGTGATGGGAGAGATCAGGGACATGGCAAGATCACAGCTCAGGAGGCTCCCAGCTGGGGACAGCTGGCTTGAGAGAAGCTCCCAAATTTAGTCCTACCATCTATGTGCTAAGACCAATGGTTTACATCTGCTGAAAGAGGCTAAATGATGTCAGTTCTCCTAAGCTACAGCTCTGTCAGAAGTCCTGGGTTCAGGTCCCGGTTTTGTTACTTATCAGCTGTGTAACTTAGGGTAAGTCATTCATGTCTCCAAGCTGCAGCTTCTTAATCTGCCAGCTACTTACTCTACCTATCACCCTGGACTGTTGTGAGGAAAACACTTTAAGCCTAGGTAAGTTGATGATAACTAATGCATATAGGAATTTGAGTAAGGTAGAGGAATTCACTTCCCAACAGTTCTGACCAGGAAGTTCATCTAGGTGAAGGAAAAGGAAGAATTCTAATGGCTTGGTTTTCTTTCCCTCTAATATTCAGTAGATACCTCTCTGCAGCTTGATGGTGCAGTGGATAGAGTACTTCCTGAGTTCAAATCTGGCCTCAGACTTTCACTAGCTGTGTGACCCTGGGCAAGTCACTTAACCCTGTTTGCCTCATTTTTTCATCTATAAAATAAGTTGGAGAAGGAAATGGCAAATCACTCCAGTATCTTTGCCAAGAAAACCCCAAATGACATGAGGTCACAATGAGTCAGACATGTCTGACAAATGACCAAACATATCTCATATCTCTCTCTCTCTCTCTCTCTCTCTCTCTCTCTCTCTCTCTCTCTCTCTCTCTGTCTCTCTCTCTCTTTGTGCCTGTCTGTCTCTCTCTCTCTCTCTCTGTGTCTGTCTCTCTCTCTTTCTCTCTCTCTGCTGTGCAAATTTTTCTGAGGAATTGAAACTTAGAGAAATAATGGTGAAAGAATTAGGGAAGGGGAACCAACCACAGGAAACTTGAGGTCATGGAGGAATAAACAGGATTGAGATGTTATTTCTCCAGAGGTTAAAAAAAGGTTGTGGTCAATACAAGGCAATCAATTATCCTACACAGATTTACTCTCTTCCTGAGTGGAAAAATATTCTGTCAACTCTTGTGGGAAGGGGAAAAAATCAGTGTAAAAGAGACAAAATGTCCTTTCTTCTCCAAGTTTTCTTTGTCATAGCCATGTAATAAGGAATGGGTGGACTCATAAATATGTTTCCTAGGAAGCACAAATTCCAGAAGAGTGGAAAACATCAGAAGGAATCATAGATTCAGAGAAGGAAAGCACCTTGGATACTATCAAGTTCAACCTCATTATTTTACAGATGAAAAAACTGGGGCTTAGTGACCAGCTGGAGGTCACACTACTAAAGTGTGATGTGAGATTTGACCCCAGGTCTTCCTGGCTCTGAGTTCAGCACATTATCTGCTACAAAATGCTAAGGAAATGCTGATTCAAAAACAAAGCACATGGTCTACCTGGCCTCAATAACCTGAGAGGAAAGGAGCTTGCCTACCTGCCTGACTGCTGGGGTCTTGTTTCTCCCTCAATTTGCCTGACCCCTGACGAGGAAATGTTTATAGGTAGCCCCCCACCTTCTAGGAATTGCATCCACAAGAAGGGCTGCAGGAAAAAGTGGAAGGGAGGGGAGAGGAGGTATGGGGAGGGAAGGGGGATAGGGAGAGGAAGGGATGAGAGGGTAAATAAGGAGAATGGAAGGGAGGCAAGAGGAGGGGAGGGGGAAAAGAGGAGAGAAGGAGAGGAGAGAACAGGGGGAGAGGAGTGGGAAGAGGAACGGATAACAGGAGAGGGAAGGAGAGGGGAAGGGAGGAAAGGGGGGAGGGGATGGGATGGGGAAAGGAGGGCAGGGAGGAGGAGAGGGAGGAGGGGAAGGGAGGGAAGGAGGAGAGAATAAAAGAGGGGAGGGGAGTAAAGAGGAAGGGAGAAAGGGAGGGGAGTGGAAGGGAAGTAGACTGAAGGTCTGTTACAGATAAAATCTTTAGCCTCCATTTTAGGACACAAACTTCTTAGCAGATCACATCCATGACCAGTAGGACTGCCAGCCTGACTCGGACAAAGCCTCTGTTCTACAGGCCTAATAAGTGATGGTTCAAGAAAGTGTAAACAGCTCTGGAAACATATCCCAGACTCTGAAGATTCCTATTCACTTAGAGGAAAATAACAGAGAGCAAAGAATAAAATAAAATAAAAGTGTCTTATTATAAAGGAGGAATAAAGAACCTTGCAACTAGCTGTTGATAGTGAATTAGCTCTCTGAACTTGATTTAAGTTAATGTTAACCGAAGGAAGGAATCTACCATAGATATTTGGAAGAAAGGTATAGGGAAAATGACAATGGGCTACTAGGAGTCACAAGACCCGACTAACTATGACGTTAAGGAAGTCACTTCAACTTCAGAGCCTCAGTTTCCTCGTGTGTGAAATGATGGGCTAGATGATCTCCAGAGTCCCTTCAAACTTTGGAAGCCTGGAATTCTATAAGGGGTACATGGAGAGAAAATAACATTGAACATTTTGAGGATGATGAAAAGGCAAAAATCAGATAGACTCATCGAAGACTTCCTGGGTTTTAAACAAGTCAATTATGTTCTTTAATAATATCATTTATACCATTCCACGTACCCTTCATAAGTTCTATGATGGCTCTAGGTTGGAGACCCACATATAATTCATTGAAATCCTTTTTTCTTAGGACTATAGAATTTAGGACTAGAGGAGATTTTAGAGATTACCTAGTCCAACACCCTCATTTTTTCTTACAGATGAAGAGACAAGTCCATAGAGGCAAATTTACTTTCCTTTCCTAGTCACAGAGCTCTTAAATAGCAGGGAGGAGATTCAAACCCATATCCTTTGACTTCAAATCCAAGGCTTTTTCACCAGTTCTATCTGATTTAAGGATGACAATAAAACTCTCCATTTTAGTTGAGAGGTTCACTTTATCCATTTGTAAAAGACCACTTTCATGGGAGCAATTTCCTTTAGAAACACAGAGATCACACTTGTTCTTAATCATGCCTTTTCTCTGAATGCCCTTAAAAGGATTTACTCTTTCTAGTAACAAGTGCTCCCATCCATGGTCACTGTTGCCCTCTCCTGGCCCAATCTAGTATATCTAGATGTCTGGATTTCTTTTTCTTAAACACACACACACACACACATACACACACACACACACACACATACACACACACGTGTGTGTATATATGTATGTGTGTATTATGTATATGTATGTGTGTATATATACATACATACTCATATATAAATGTGTTATGTATGTGTGTACTATATATGGAGAGAGAACCATCTACCAGTCATATTTCTGGATTTTCTAACTGAAGTAGTCACTCTAGATAGGTGACTCATCCACTGTAAAACCCATAGCCCTAAATGACATCTAAGTTTGTGAAAGTTAGATTCCCAACTGACCTTAGGGTCAGGAGAACAGACAGAAGCAACTAAAAAGAAAAGATATAATATAGCTATAGATTAAATTCTAATTAAATATTTCCTAAGAGCACCTTCTGTCAATAGTAACAATGAAAAGACAGATTAAAAAGCTAGAATCAATCAGATCCAGAAGGGCCCCCAGAAACTATCCAGTCACCAAGTCACAGCATGTCAAAGCTGGAAAAGATCACAGACATCTACTCCAACGTGAAAAAGGATTCACTCAACAACATTTCTGCCAAATTACCATTCTGCCTTTGCTTAATGACCTCCAGTGAGAGATAACTCACTACCTCCTAAGGCAGCCCATACCACTTTAGGACAACTTTAGTTGTTAGTTTTGTTTTTCTTACATAGAGCAGACATCTGCCTCTGCAAATTCAAGCCATTTTCCTTAGTTCTGCCTTACAAGACTAAAGCCCTTATTTTGAAGAAGAAACTAAGGAAGAAGAGGGACTTAATTAAGATCTCATCAACAACCAACCACAATAAGGAGCAGAAGGAGGTGAATGGTTTTGAACATGGCCAATGTGGGGATTTGTTTTGCTTGACTGCATATCTTATATGAGCATTTTACTTTTTATTTATTTCATTGGGTGGGATGGGGAGAGATGAGGGGAGTTGTAGAGGGAAAGAAGGACTAGTGTTGCGGTTGCCAAAATGAAAAATAAAGTGAGAAAAGGGTCAATGAGATATTTAAAAACATATAAAAGAAATGCAGATTAGTATGAAGATCCATAGGAAAACAAAAGTAAAAGAGCTTTGGAAATATATCAGATATGTTATCTGCTTAAAGAGCAAAGCAAGATGCTTTAATATAAATTTGTGGTTTCATAGAGTTCTCTTTCTGTTCTGCTCTGTATATGGAAATTTGATGTGGTTAAGTTCTCCACACCTCATTTAATGTGGGCTAAGTTCATAGTTTTTTTAAAGGATCTCTGTCAAGATGTTTTTACGAAGTTAAAATAAAGTACAAAATAATATTACAAGAGTAATGAAAGAAAAAATTAACAATGAGACAGAGACAAAGATAAGATCTTCTTGTTATTCATTCATTTCAGTCATGTATGACTCTTTGTGACCCCATTTGGAGTTTTCTTGGCAAAGATCTTGGAATAGTTTGCCATTTTTTTTTCTCCAGCACGTTTTATAAATGAGGAAACAAAGGCAAACAGGGTTAAATGCCTTGCTCATGGTCACACAGTTAGGAAGTGTCTGAGGCCATGAAGAACAGTTTTCCTGACTCCAAGTCTGACACTCTATCCACTGTGCCACCTTGCTGCCCTACCTAAGATCCTACCTACAAGGAAAACATTGAGATGCACTGAGGCAAGTATGCTGTCACTGGCAAAACAATGTATATTCTTATGTGATCTGAATCATTTGTTAATGAACTCAATTCTATGGCGTGTTCATGGATCTCAAAGAACTCCAGGTTGATGAGTTTGATGGACCTAAATGATTCTTCTCATTTAGGCAAAGCTGACAGTAGTCACAGGGAGAGGGAAGTCATAGCATCAGAGATTCCTTCCAGCACCAACTCTATGATCCAAAGATTAGCATGCTTCTAGGAACTCACATATAGCAATGATTCCTACTTAGAGTACTTTCCCATAACAACACTATGGGTTTAATACTAGTGGAAGTTTAATTTTCCCCATTTTACAGATGAGGAAACAGTTTTGCACTGAAAGGTAAAAAACTTTCTCATGGGCACACATTAGGTTTCTGAACTGGAATATGAATCCAAGTCTCTGCTACCCAAATCTAGCACTCTAACAACAATACAAGGTATATTACTTGAAAGGGGTGGTCTAGATCATAAAAATTCTTGGAAATTTTATGATCTAAGAAGGTTGGAATTTTATGCATGTATATATTGAGGATGTAAACCCTCCCTGATGCCTTTATTTTTCTTTGCTATGCCCTCTTCCTCTTTCTGATGATAGTAAGCCTTTGTTCTGTATTATTAGACCTTCTACATTTGCTTATCATTTTACTAAAACAACCTTGATTCCTAGGTTGGAAATTACTGGAGTAACCCAGAATTAAATTTCTACAATTGACATTTGACTGAAATTAGGATCTATCTTGACCCTGTACCTCAAACTTTAACCTCTTGAATAGTTCTTTTTATGAATTTATACATCTTTGTGGATTGTCCCATCTCAAGCACAAATGATTTGGGGGTTTTACCATTAAAACAACTCTATTTCATCCTGAGGTAAATTTCAGTTCTGCGAGATAGAAGCAAATGGGATTTTCCAGGTGAGGGAAAAGGGGTTTTTATGGCACAGTGGAAAGAATATTGTCAGATTGGAATCATGCTTGGTTTTGAATACCACCTCTAATTCTGAGACAGTAAGCATATCTTTTAGCCTCTCTGGACTTCAGTGTCTTCATCTGTAAAATGAAGGACTTGGTTCAAATGACTTTTGTTGGCCCTTCCAACTCCAAATCTATGATCCTTTGTACCTCCTCTCTGTAACTTCCACTGTAACCCAAAATCGGGCTCATCTAGGTGAAAGTTGCTTTCCCATGGTTTACAATTTCAATTCATTTTCTAAGAAGTGAATTAGAAACTACTTATGCATTACATCTCTATCTACCTTCTCTGTGCACTTTATGACTTTCATGTCACAATTCCCCACTTCCTTTGATACAAATGGGCCCTCTTTCAAATTTAGAGGTTCCACTTAGTTTAGAAAAATTAAGCTCTCCTCTGTCTCCTTCATCTGTCATCATTAACAATGGCAGCTAACAGAAGGAACATATAGGAGTCATGAATGATTACCAGTCATTACATTTTCAGGAAGTCATTATCACAGTATTTACAGGACTTATTTCATGAACTGCTGAACATCACAAATACCAATTACATTTTTCTGCACCTCCATGAAAAGCAATATTATACCAACTAGGTGTCTGAGCTTTCCTTTAGATGGGAAGCAAATCAGAGTTATTTCTAGATACATAGCCAAATTTTCTGATCATTAATAGATTATACTACTGCTAGAGACTCTAGCATGACCAAGATATTAGTACAATTCTGAATGAAATAGAGCATGGTAAATAGTATAACTTTTTAAAAAAAGTATTCTGGCAATATTATTAAGAGAATTTTTGCCAGTCTATTTGGAGTTATTTTAAAATGGAAGCTTCTTGGATTAAAAGAAAAATTGTTTTGTCCTTTTTTGTGACTTCATAGGTGCAGGGTACTCCTATTGAGCAACCCCTCCTAATGAACATCAGCAAGTTTTCAGCAACTTATAATCATAGAGACTTGCCTGGACACTGAAAGACTGAGTTTCTCGTGGTTACAACACAACCAGTATATATCACAGCTGTGACTTGAAACTAGGTCTCCTTGAGTCCAAGCCTACCCCTAAGGGTTTCACCAATGTAAATCAGTTGCCTCAGAGGCCAAGAGAGCCTGGAAACCACTTCAGCTAGTGATTACTTGATCTTTTTGCCAAGTAATGAAATACAGCAGTCAAGGGAAACAACAGTTTAAAATATAAATTCATATGCAAAATTTTATAGAAGATGGTGGAAGAAGAGTTATTAGTGGAAGTACCTTATAAGGCAGCAAGAAGCAATTCAGGGCAAAATAAGTTTGCAGAATATTTTTTTGGAAGATACAATTAAGCCAAATCATCCCTAGAGCATTTATGGATGAAACTAGAACAACAAATTAAAAATACGGAAAATATCTGTAAAGATTTCTATAATAAACTCCATCAATGACAGGAGAAGCACCATATTTGGACCCTAACATCACAGCCCCCAATATGCTGCATAATCCCATTGAGGGCAAAGACTGTTTTATTTTTGTCTTTGGATCCCCAAGACCTAGAATGATGCCTGTATATACTGAGAAATTAATAAATACTTGCTGAACAAACGAATGAAATGGAACTAAGAGGCAAAACATGAGATTAGTCCATGCTAGAGGCTACGCAGTTTGTAGGGCATTGAGGGATTGATTCTCAAGATATATGAAAGAAGAGAGGATAATAAATTTGTGGGGGTAAGGGGAAATCATTTTTAAAAAAGAAATTATAGGGAGTCTGTTGGAGCTATGAGAGACACTAGTGCAGAGCCTGTGGCTGTGGGAGCAGCTAGCCTGGAGGCCTCCAACCCCCAGTCTAAAGGTTTGAAACTCACCCTCTTAAACTTCCAGGAGCCATGATGTCCAGGTAAAGTGGCTCTCATCCTTCCCTTGAATAAATCCAGAGAATACTCCCATGGGAGAAACAGAGGAGCCAGAAGTGGGGCTTCAGGAGTGAGAGAAGTTGGGGAGAGGGCCTTTCCTGTGGTGGTGGAAGGAGACTAGGGCAGGAAGAGAGGTGTCCCAGCAGGCTTCACCTCAGCAGAACAATGAGAATAACTGAGCCCCAGGGGTTGGAACCAACAAATGGCAACACCAGGACCCCAGATGTGGCTTTGCACAGACAGGGAAAGTGGCAGACACCAGCACAGACAACAGCTGAGACCACCCCTGCTGTAGAGCAGTCTTGGGGAAGAGGAGACTCCCAGCAGCCAGACCACCCCTCTCCCACACCTCACAAAACCAGAGCCATAGAACGTAAAGCCAGTGAGCAGGCCCACAGATTCCAACACAGGAAATTTGGGACAGAGCCCCCTGAGCCTCAGAAACAGAGATCCACTTTAGAAGCCAGGAGGAAAAAAAACACCATGAAAAAACATGCTGTAAAGTCAAAAACCATTGATTCCTATTATGGAGACAGGGAAGATCAAAATACCAGTTCAGAAGAGGACAGCATGGACACTATACCCACATCTGAAACCTCAAAAGGGAAAGTGAACTGGTCTCCAGACCAAAAAGCATTTCTGGAAGAACTCGAGGAGGATTTTACAAACCAAATTAGGGAGGTAAAAGAAAAAGCAGAAAAAATGGGAAAAAAATTCACCGATGAAAAGAAATCTTTAAAGAGTAAAATTGGCAAAATGGTTAAGGAGAATCAGAATACAAATGGAGAAAATGTCTCCTTGAAAAGTAAAATCAACCAAATGGAAAAGGAGATAGAAAAGTTAAAGGAAGAAAACAATACATTAAAAATTAGAATTGGGCAAGTAGAAGCTAATGACTCTATGAGACATCAAGAATCCATCAGACAAAATCTAAAGAACGAAAAATAGAAGAAAATGTGAAATATCTGATTGGACAAACAACTGACCTGGAAAATAGACTCAGGAGAGACAATCTATAAATTATTGGTCTATCAGAAAGCCATGATGAAAAAAGAGCCTGGACAGTATCTTCCATGAAATCCTTCAGGAAAATTTCCCGGAGGTTATAAAACCAGAGGGCAAAATCATCATCAAAAGAACATACCAAACATCCCCTGAAAGAGATCCCACATTGAAAACTCCAAGAAATATTATAGCCAAATTACAGAACTACCAGGTCAAGGAGAAAATACCGCAAGCAGCTAAAAAGAAACAATTCAACTATCATGGAACTACAGTCAGGATCACGCGGGATCTTTCAGCTTCTACATTAAATGACAGGAGAAATTGGAATATGCTATTCTAAAAGGCAAAGGAGCTTGGACTGCAACTGAGAATCAACTACCCAGCAAAACTGAGCATAATTTTCCAGGCAAGGAGATGGGCATTCAATGAAATAAGGGAATTCCAGACCTTCTTGATGAAAAGGCCAGAGCTCAATGGAAAATTTGATTTTCAAATACAAAACTTAAGAGAGACATAAAAAGGTAAATGGGGGGAAAACCCTAGTTAATCAATAAGGCTAATTAATTACATCCCTACATAGGATTATTTTGTTTTATGTATATTTTATATATATATATATATATGTGTGTGTGTGTGTGTATATATATATATATATGTATATATATATACATATATATGTCAATCTTGAGAATAGTATAGTTATGACAATTGAAAGGGATATTCATAGACTGTGGGTATCAATATAGAATAACTGATATAATGATAAAAATATAATGAAGCTATATGAAGGGATGGTTCTGGGAGAAGAGGTAAGGAGGTAGCAGAAAAGGGTAAATTACATCACATGAAGTGGCACAAAAACATATTATAGCACAGGGAAAGAAGGGAGGGAAAAGAGGGAAGGGAGGGAATAACATACCCTGATAAGTATAGAAATCATTTCTTGTCCTACAGGCAGTAGGAGGGGAAAGGGGAAAGAAAATGGAGGGAGTGGTCAGAAGGGAAGGAAGAAGTAGCAAGGGGAAAGAGGTAAGATAGGGGAGGAAAATCAAGAGGGAGGGTGAACTGAGGAAGGTGGCAGTCAAAAGCAAAACTCTGTTGAGGAGTGGAAAGGAGAAGGGAGAAATAAAAGCATAAATAGGGGGGAAATGAGAAGGAAAAAAGACACAGATAGTAATCATACCAAGCTGTAGTCCCTGAGCACCAGCCCAGCAATGAGACCCTTTGCCCAGTCTAACTTGGTTTGAAAGGCTCATCACCAGAGATTGGTTACTTGGTCACTATTTCTTTTTTTTCCAAAACAGGTACCCATGGAACCAACAATGAAAATCATTGATCTTTGAAGTACTGGGATTGGATGGCATTAGCTTTGCTTGGTCACTGTTTCCAAGTTTGTTGTCCAATAAACTCACGTCCTTCTGTAATAGAAATTTAGATTTGAAGATCTTTCCCACCCATTAATAGGCCATGTAACCTGCTTTCGTCACAGGAAGCCTAAGTCACAGGTGGTGGGAGGAGGTTCCTTCCTCCTGTTTCAAAACTTGTCATATAATATAATCTCAAGGCGTTCACTCTTTCAGCACAGTCTTCCAGAGCCAGGCTTATCAGCTCAAGCCCTGGGGAGAAGGGATTATATCCCAGGGCCCCTGCTCTGGGCCCTTGGGAAACCACTCCCAGCACTTCCACCAGCCTGTTTTCCTTCAGGCTTTTGTTGCTCCTGGGGCTCCACAGAACCATAGCCACTGCAAGTGCAAAGAGCAATCCCAAAACTGGGAAACATTCAGCTACCCCAGTACCCAGTACCAAAACACCATACTTTCCTTTTAAAATGCAGATCCTGCCAACTACGCCATTTGTTTCAACAATCTAGCTAGCAGCTGCTGGGGGGTGGTGGTGGTAAAATCAATAACAACCAGCTCACAGAACACTGCAAAAGCCCGGGTTCTTTTGATCTGCTTTACTATGGAAAGCAACGTTAAGGGGTTGACAAGTTTACTTTAATTCAGCACAGAAATACCATTCACTTAGTTCAGGGGAAAAAGCCAGCACCCTGAACTTCAGAGCAAATACAAACAAATTACAAACACGGACAGACAGACCAAATACAATTCATAGTTACCAACATCTGAGTTCAGCCTGGGAGCTCATAACAACAGCTGACCCAGAGTCACATGCGCTACCATAGCTGTGGGTCAGAGCTCCAAAACAGAGAAAGCCAGCTCCTGGTTTTATATCTTTTTTCAGGGTCAAGGGTGAATCACACATGTGACTCACCTATGTGACCTAAAATCATCACAAAGATGCGACTTAAACCCATGTGGTCTAAAAATCTCTGATGTCACAAGCATGCCACTCAAATCCACGTAAACTAGGCTTTCCCTTGAGGCAAGGAGGTCATCAAGGACTCCTAATTTAATCAAGGAAATAAAGGCCAAGCTCTTCAAGGGCACTTGGTTGAACTAAGTGCTAAGAGCTCATTTTGATTGCCAACACATGGTATCAGAGGAAAGGATACGTATTCAAGAGATGCTACAAAGGTAAAATCAACACATCTTGGTAAGAGACTGGATACAGGGGTGGAGAGAGAGAGAGACTGAAGAGTTGAAGATGACACCTAGTTTGTGCATCTAGAGAACTGAGAGAGTGGTGCCTTCAACATTAATAGGAAAATTTGGAAGGAGAAAGAGCTTGGGGAAATGATGAGTTCAGTTTTGGACATGTTGAGTTTAAGATATGTACTCAACATCAAGTCTGAGATGTCAAATAGACATTTGGAGATGTGAGACTGAGTGTCAGCAGAGAAGTTAGGGTTGGATAAATATATATGAGAATCATTAATATAGAAATAACTGAACCCATGGGAGCTCATGGAATCACCAAGTGAATTAGTATAAAGGGGAAAGAGAGGAAGGGCCAGAAAAGGTATACCTGGTGGAGACCCATGGTTAGCTGGAGTGACCTGGATGAAGATCAAGCAAAGGAGAATGAGAAGTGGTCAGAAAAGTAAGAGGAGGAGCAGGAGAGGACAGTGTCCTGAAACTCTGGCGATAAAAGAGTATCAAAGAGAAGAAAGTGATCAGTGTCGACAGTTGCAGAGAAGTCAAAAAGAATGAGAATTGAGAAAAGGTCATTGGGTTTGACCACTAAGTGATCATTGGTAACTAGAGAGAGCAATTTCTGCTGCATGATGAGGTCAGAAGCCAGACTGTGGAGTTAAGAAGATAGTGAGAGGACAAGAAGTGAAGGCACCTATTATAGATAGCCTTCTCAAGGCATTTATTTACAAAAGGCAGGAGAAATATTGCATGATGAGGATTGTCATGAAGAGGATGGATGGACCAAGTGAAGATTTTTTTTAGGATGGAACAGACCTGAGCATGTTTGTAGGGAGTAGGGAAGTAGCCAGTAGGTAGGGAGAGATTGAAGATAAATAAGACAGTATGGATGATACAGGTGGCAGTCTGATGAAGGAGACAGGATGGAATGGTATCACTTATGTCATTTGAGACAGGGGTGAAATAGGAGGTAGTGGTGGAAAACATCTGGGGGATGTGAGAGAAGGAAGAGGGGAGAAGAGGGAGCTCTTGGCAAATGGTCTCAATTTTTTTAGATAAAATATGAGACTAAGTTTTCAGCTGAGTGAGTCAGAGGAGAATGAGTCATGGGAGGTTTAAGAAGGGATCAAAAGATTTGGAAGAGCCATTGCAGTGAGTGGGCCAGCAAGTTAATTGGGGAGGTGTAGAAAGAAGTCTAGCAGCAGTGAGGGCCCAGTTGAAGTTATGTACAATAAATTTGTACTGAATCTAATCAGCACAAACATAGGAGTGAAGGCAGCACATGGTAAGAGTGTTCCAAGAGAATAGGACATTATAGAGTGAAAATGACTCAACAAGAGGTTAAGATCAAGAAAGAAGGAGAATGAAGCTACTGCAGGAGTGATAGCTTGGGAGAGAACTGAGGGGTCAAGGAATTATGGATTATGATGTGGATAAAGAGCAGGGTTTGAGGCTGGAAGGCCAAGGGAGGGGTAAAATGACAATAGATTGTGATCAGATAAGGGAATTTCAGAGTTCATGAACATGGAAGTGGCACATTTGTGGGTGGTGGCAAGATCAAGAGTATGACCATATATGTGTGGCTGAGGAAGAGTGAAGTAGGAAATGAGTGAGATGAGGAACTGGGTGGTTAGGGTGTTTGAAGAATTATCAATTTATATGTTGAAGTCCACTTGTATGAAGGCAGGAATTGTGGAGGAGAGAAAGATTGTGATTCTGTACTCATTGAGGAAGGAAGTGGAGTGTCCTGGAGGCCTATAGGCAACAGCTACCAGTATTTTGGGTGGAAGATAATACAAAAAACCCAGAAAACATCAATAAAACTTTATCTGTAAAAGAAAAAAATGAGTGAGTTATATTGCAGTGGAAAAGGCCTTAATTCTGGGGTCAGAGGACCTATATTCAATCCTGGCTCTGTCCCTACTTACTTATGCAACCTTTTTCAATTGAGAAAAGTAAGGTCCAGAGGGCTTGTGCTTGACCAAGCACATGACTTCAAAAGTCTTTTCCACCTCTAAATCTACGACTATTGGACCCTATAACTAGATGATCTCAGATGTCCCAACCAATTCTAATTTTTATGTGGTCTTCATAAATTATTTGTCCACTCATCTTATGACCATAAATGAAATGAGCCCCCCACCCAAGAAAAAATAAGAGTTTGTTTGTTCACTGTGATATTGGGTTTGTTCTATCTCAGGATTGTTGTACTTTGAAAACAGTTGCACCAATAATAGTAATTTTCCACAATGGCCTTTCTCTCACATGACTCAGATCTCATTACTAATACACACAAAAAATTTCCCCATTTCACTGTGAAGTTTTCAGCTTTGTAAATTTCACATTGTCAGGTCAGCCATTGTTCCCACCATCAAACATGGAGCAGGTAGAGAAGTACATTGTGAAGTATTGATCAAAGAGGAAAAATATGGTGGTGATTTTTCCTTTAGTTCCTTGTGCAGTATTTTTCCACTAAGGTTAAAAGAGGTACTCACTGAGAACAAAATGAAAATAATAGTTCAACTGCAGGGCATGTTTCCCATTATGAAAATTCAGCTGGCGTCACAGAAAACTTTCTGCTATGCTCTTCTGATTTCATTATGTGAAGAAGTCCTGCTGGCCTAGAGGTACCTTTCTATAAACTTCTCTGTAGGACAAAGAAAGTAGCATAGAATATTAGAGCTAGAAAGAACTTTAAAAAACCATAGCTTGTGCCAGTCTCCCTCCCTGGATCCCTCCCCCACCCAAAGCCACATGAGGTCATGATTCACTGATATCCTGTTAAAGACCTATTATGGGATGATTGAGCTATGATACAAACATGGAAGTCAACCCAGTGTTCTACTTTTAAAAAGGGGTGGTGGTGGTGGTATAAGAAAGTTTCCATTGTGTTCAGAATTGCTGGATCTCTATAAAACACAGGTGACCCAGATCTGACCTTTAATTTACTGGAAATAAAAAAAAAAGCCTATAGTTGCTGACTGTTTGAATGAATAGTATTCCAGATTAAATAAGATTTGGAACATAATGTGACGCAAAGAAGAGCCTGAGATAAATGAAGTTGCCATAGTTAAATAAGATTAGATTAGATTAGATTAAATAAGGAAATAACTACACACAGAACCTTTTAAAGTAAAGATACTAGTTGTGATTGTCCAGTTTTGTCTGATTCTTTATCACCCCATGGACCACATTGTCAATGCGTTTTTTTGGCAATGGAATGTTTTGCCATTTCCTTCTCCAACAGATTAAGGCAAACAGAGGTTAAGTGACTTGCCCAAGGTCACACAGTAGTGTCTGAGATCTCTAGTCTTCCTGTTTCCAGACCAAGGGCTCTGCCCACTGAAACATCTATCTGCCTCTAAAGGAGCCAAAGTTCTTTACAAATAGGACCTCAGAAATGTTCCAACATATTAGTGAAGTGGTCCGTATCGTTTTTTGCCATTCTATAGAAAAGTCACTGTATAAGAAAGTCAAAGATCCAAAAGTTAAGCATTTAATGATCATTTAAAGCATTTAGAGGCTTTTTGACAACCACTGTAGTAGCCTTCTCTAGGAACCTCTATGCCTGGGGCAAGTACCACAACTTGTACCCAAGTCAAGCAACATGAAGTGAACTGAGGGAGAGAAAAAGGTAAGGCAGAAGAATAGCTCACTCTGTCTCTCCATCCGGTAGCTTCTTTTTTGATAATGTATTTCCTATTCTAAATAATTTTTGTTGTTATTCAGTCATTTTGGTTACACCCAACTCTTCATGACACTATTTGGTGTTTTCTTGGCAGAGATACTGGAGTAGTTTGCCATTTCTTTCTCCAGCTCATTTTACAGATGAGGAAACTGATGCAAAAGGGTAAAATGATTTATTTAGGGCCACAAAGCTGATAAATGTATCAGGCCAGATTTGAACTCAGGGCTTCCTGACTCCAGGCCTGGCATTCTATCCACTACACCTAGTTGCCTTCTGAATAACTAATCTATATTGTTTCTGGGCCAAAAAAGGACTATAAGTATTTCCAGCACCATCAAAATTGCTAAATTTAGCACTCTGGGTCAAAGCTCCAATTCCCCTGCCCTAGTTATGGCTTTGACTTATTAGGCCACAATTTTAATCTCAGTGCAAATAATAGTTTTGTTTCTAATTTATTCAATTTGGTTAACAGAAATCAGTTAATTAGAATTAATAAAGTGCCTACTCTGTGTCAGTTACTGTGGTAGGCACTGACAATACAATATACCTAACTTCTCTAAGTAAGAAGCATTGTTCAATTTCCCCTGCCAAAATTCCTACTGATATTTTGAGGCCGTTGACTTGGCTAATGTATTATGTAGCTAGAACAGGCATGTGGAGAGTGTGTTCTGGTTGTACCAAGACACCATGAAGCAAGCACTCTCTTTAAGACCCCATATCAATGTCCATTCAGGGCTAGGGACAGTGGCAGCACTTGTACTGAGGTATGAAGTCACACTCTTGCACACTCTGTGAAGGCCTATGTAATCTGGAACTATAGAGACAGGCTTGAAGTCACGTCTTTCCACCTATTCAGGAGAGTGAAGGTCTGGCTTTTTCCTGATTATCACACTCGCTGGACTGACCTACAAACCACAAGGGGAACTACTAGTCTTTTCCATTTGAAAAGTAGAAATGATCCATTTCCTGCTCTTCTGTAGCTGGATAAGCAGAACTGGTTATGAGAGGGAGTGCAGTGTAATAGAGTGCTGGCCTCAAAGTCAAGAAAACTTCAGTTCAATGATTGCCTCAGACGGATACTGACTACATAACCCTAAGTGAGTCACTTAACCTCTCAGTAGTTAGGCAATTCTAGAGGACTCTAAGTCTTAGAGAAGGTGCCAATATGTGTTGGGAAAAAGTTTCTTCATCTGGGACTTCCCCATACCAATGAAGCTATAGACTCATCCAAATTTCTACCTAATCAATACTTTACCCACGAAGAGAACATCAGCTTAATTAATAAACAAATATTTGTTGAGTACTTTCTGTGTGTAAAGTATGGTGTTAGGAACTATCAGATCTGAATTTCCATCATATCTTTTAAAAGTGACATTTGTATTTTGGAAAAATACTAAACCAGGAAATGAGTAAAGCATAAGTAAGCCAATCATGGCATTTACTGACATAACTTTTTAGCTTTTTTTCATTTTACTACAAACTTAATATTACATCAGAAATATTCTTTCCCTAGGCTGATTGGAAAAATCTTATTATTTGGGTTAACCTCATATTTACTTTGAATCCCACTAGGTGGTATTATCAAACCTGTGGTAAGTACATATGTACACATATGTGCATATGTACATATATACATACAATGTATATCTGTATATGTATACATATATATATGCACAGATACATACGTGTGTATACCATGCTACTTTGAGGGAGGGGATTTGAGGGACAATATGATTTCCGGGCTTATATTAGCTAAATGAATTTGTGACCCCCTGTGGAAAGAGTTATGAGCTAATAAGATACATATGTGTGCATGCATACACACATTTATTGTACTATGTTTACAGATATTGCATAATATATATGTGTGTGTGTGTGTGTATATAGTTGCATAACCCTTTATACAAGGAATCACAGATTCGTATGGCTGATACAAGCCTAGAAGTCATATGGTCCAGTTTCTTCCCTCAAAATAGCATGGCAGTTAATCCATTCCAGAAATATAAAAATCATTAATCACTTGAAAAAATTTTTAAACTGCTATCGAAGGTATAATATTGCATCTAGGTCAACATCCTTAGTAAACATTTCTCACAAAGTTGTGTGCATCCAGACTTCTCTCTTTCATGCCTCAGAACTCTGGAATTTAGAGGGAAGTGCCCTCTGGTCCTTAAGCCCCTTCCAATATTTGGATGGTTCTTCTAAAAGCCTCCATGTAAAGAGGGTGCTCAGACCAGCCATATCTTCATTTCTCACCAAGTTAGACTCGAATTCTCTGCATGCCACTGGGGCTGACATTATTATCATTTCTTCCTATCCCACTTCTTAGCTTCCTTTAATATACTGTCTTTTCCTATCAGACTATAAACTCCTTGAGGATAGGGGTTGTTTCTTTTTTATTGTATTTGTATCCAGAGCACTTAGCCCAGTGCCTCACACACAGTGAACACTTAAGGAATGCTTAAGAGAGTAGGGCACAGGTGAGGGGGAATGGGTGAATCTTGCCCTCATCAGATTTGACCTGAGGAGGGAATACCATACATACTCAATTGGGTATCTTACCCCACAGGAAAGAAAGAGGAAGAAGATAGAAAAA
>CM053625.1:137643107-137661201 GCA_028646595.1 Phalanger gymnotis | reverse complement strand
TTTTTGCACGCAACTAGGAAATAAGATATACAGGTAATGGGGCATAGAAATTTATCTTGCCCTACAAGAGAAGAAGGAAAAGGGGGATGGGAGGGGAAGTGGGGTGACAGAAGGGAGGGCTGACAGGGGAACAAGGCAACTAGAATATACCCTAACTTGGAGTGGGGGGAGGGTAGAAACGGGGAGAAAATTCGTAATTTAAACTCTTGTGAAAATCAATGCTGAAAACTAAATAAATTAAATAAAACAAACAAACAAACAAAAGAAATGGTGTACAGAGTAGAGCCAAGATGGTGGAGTAAAGTAAGCATCTTTATCAAGCCCTATCAACATACCCCTCTAAACAACCTTAAAAAGCATGTCAAACTGAATTCTAAGTGGGATAACTAGAAAAAAGTCACAATGAGTTGTTTCCCCAGTCCAGGGAAGCTAGGGAACACAGAAAGGGAGATCAGCAGTCACTGTGGTGGAGGCTGGGCCCTGGAAATGGCAGTGGAGATAGCAGTAACACCAGGAGTGCTTGACACTCAGGGACAGTAAGGGGTTTGAACAGCTGGTCAGAGATTGCAGGGGACCCTTGTACTAGCACTGAACACTGGGAATAGGACCAGGTACCATTTGGCAATTGCATTGCCCATTACCCAGTTTCAGGTTGCCTTTCCAGGGTGAAAAGGAGTGTGGTGGTCCAAAGGGAACAGGATCCCTACCTGCTTAAGGACCAAAGTTCAGACCAGGAGGGCAGCGATTAATCTTCTCCTCAATCACAGCACCCTGTAAGTACCCAAAATTTGCAGGCTGCCAGGCCAAGCTAAGAAAGCAGGAGAATACAAAAGTCAGAAGAGGAGGCCAGACATCCCCACCCCATTCCCAGAGGAGAGCAGAACCAAGAACAAGCACTGTCTGTGATGGGGATAAGCTAGAAACCATTCCAATAAAATCAGAGATGAAGTAAGTATATTCAGCATCACCGCTGTTATTCAATATTGTACTAGAAATGCTAGCTATAGCAGTAAGAGAAGAAAAGGACATTGAAGCAATATGAATAGACAACAAGGAAATTAAATTTCACTTTCTGCAGATGGTGATATATGTAGAAAACCCTAGAGAGTCAACCAAGAAAAAGAAAACAAAACCAACGGGAAGAAGTAAAAAGAGAAATTCCACTTAAAATACTTGCATTACAAAATACTTAAGAGTCTACCTGCCAAGACACCTGCAGGAACTTTATGGACACAATTATAAAATACTTCACACAAATAAAGACTGTAAACAATTGGAGAAATATTCATTGCTTATTGGAAGACTGAGCCAATACGATGACAGCGTTACCTAAATCAATTTACTTATTCAGCATCATGCTAATCATATGACCAAGAAATTATTTTTATTGAGCTGGAAGAAATAATAACAATTCATCTGGAGGAACAAAAGGTCAAGGATGTCAAGGGAATCAATGGAAAAAAGTGAAGGAAGATGATGTAGTAGTACCAGATCTCAAATGATACTACAAAGCAGTATTCATCAAAACAGTCTGGTACAAGATAAAAAAGAGTGGTTGACCAATGGAATAGATTAGGTGTATGATAACAGAAATAAGTGACATCAGTAACCTATTGTTTGATAAAACTGAAAATCCAAGCTATTAGGGCAAGAATTCACTATTTGACAAAAACTACTGAAAAAAAAACTGGAAAACAAACTAGCAGAAACTAGGCATAGACAAATATACTGCATACCAAGATAAGCTCAAAATGAGCATGTGATTTTGACATAAAAGCTAATATCATAAGTAAATTGGGGAGCACAAAAAATTACCTCAGATCTACGGATAAGGGAAAGTTTATGATCAAAACAAGAGTTCACAGTAGGTAAAATACATAGCTTTGATTACATTAAATTTTTAAAAAGTTTTACACAAAGAAAATTAATGCAATGAAAATTAGAAGGAAAGCAAGAAACTGGGGGAAAATTTTATAGCAGGTTTCTGCGATAAAGGTCTTAGCTCTCAACTATATATGGAATTGAGCCAAATTTATAAAAATAAGAGCTATTCCCCAATTGAAAAATAAACAAAGAAAATGAACAGGCAGTTTTCAGAAGAAGAAATAAACGCTACCAATAGTTATATGAAAAAAATCTCCATTTTGGAAAAAAAAATTGGAGCTATGCCCAATGGAAGATAAAATTGTACGTATTATTTTACCCAGAAATATCATAACTAGATCTATGCCCCAAAGATATCAAAGGAAAAGGAAAAGGCTCCATATGTACAAACTTATTCGTAGCAGATATTTTTTTGTGGCAGCAAAGAATTGCAAACTGAGGGGATTCCAATCACTTTGGGGGATGACTAAAGAAGTTATAACATAGGATTGTGATGGAATGCTATTATATCACAAGAAAATATGAAGGGAGTGGCTTCAGAAAAACCTGGGGATACCCTAAGAAGTTTAGTGTTAGTCGCAAGGAGTCTTCTGTAGAAAAATATATAGAGTAACACTATTTGTAATACCAAAAAAAAAAACTGGAAGGCAAGTTATTGATGATTAGAGAATGGTTAAAAAAAATTGTAGATGTAATAAAGTATTATTGGTCCATAAGGAATGACAGACATAAAGAATACAATGAAATATGAGAAAGACATATAAACTAAGGTGGGAGAGAGAGAGAAACTGAAGCAACAGAACAATATGTCATGACTTCATCCTTGGAAAAGAAGAGAACTTCAAATGTGAGCAAAATTCTTGGTAAACATACAGAGCAATATTGGTGCTACCTTGTTAAAAAACCAGTGTATATGGTCTTCATTTCTTTTATCAATTGGTAAATTTTAAAATTAATACTCATTCACAACAACTTGCTGTAACTGTTTTGTGAAGAAAGTATTTATGAAGTATAAGTTGATATTACTTGTTTTGTTTTGTTTATTCTATTATTGATATTGTTGGGGGAACATAGATGTGTGTGTGTGTGTCTGAGAGAGAAAGACAGAGAGAGAGAGAGAGAGAGAGAGAGAGAGAGAGAGAGAGAGAGAGAGAGAGAGAGAGAGAGAGAGAGAGAGAGAGAGAGAGAGAGAGAGAGAGAGAGAGGTACAAGCAGAGATATATGTTAAGGTCTTCTCCTACTCCTCCTATTCTACTTATATTTTCATTATCACATTAATAATGTGCATAGACCATGCACATAAAATGTTATGAAAATTATAACATAAGCATTTAGTTTAATATTTGCCACTATTTTCTGAAATAAAACTATTTTTGATAATAATGTCATCAATGATTTTCTTTCCATTCTTTTGGAATCTTCTTCTCTTTGAAATTCCTTGAAAACTAGTCCCTAAGAGACTTTAAAATTGTATTACTTCTCCTCTGGATTCATTCTACTGTATATATACTCATTCAAATCCAGTCATTCTTCTAGGATTATTCTCCATATTCTACGGTGGATACTTAGATAATTGAACACTGTTCAAGTGGTTCTGACTATGATTGCTGATAATAGGTTACCATATAGGCACTACTAGATCTTTTTCATCTCATTTCTATTGGTTGTCAGATTTTAATAAAAAAATCTTTGGATGATCTGACTTAGGTGCATCTCATTCAAGCTTTCTTCAGTTTTGTCTTTCCCCCCACTGCTTTTCATTATTTAATAAAGCAATAATATTTATGACCTTCTGAGACTCTCCTCTAAAATGGTATTGTTGCTCTTAACTATCAAGTTCCTCTCTCTCTCTCTCTCTCTCTCTCTCTCTCTCTCTCTCTCTCTCTCTCTCTCTCTCTCTCTCTCTCTCTCTCTCTCTCTCTCTCTCTCTGTCTCTCTCATAACAAGTGTTTGCTAACTGAGATATTTTCTTGGTTCTTCTGGTTTCCTCATTCTTTTCAATTGTTTTGAATTGGTTAAAGTTTTTAAAATGGTTAGAGTAGAAGTCAATGACTTTATTTTTATTCATTTCCTATTTTTACATTTGATAGCTTGTTTACCATTTTATCTATTTCTCCCCTAATTTGGGGTTATGCTTTGAATATGCCCAGTTATGTGGCAGCTCATTATGGGTCACTAGGGGGTACAGTGGATAAAGTACCAGATCTGGAGTCTGGAAGACCTGAGTTAAAATCTGACTTCAGACACTAGCTGTGTGACTTTGGGCAAGTCACTTAACCTCTATCTGTCTCAGTTTCTTCATCTGTAAAATGGGGACAATAATGACACCTACTTCCCAGGGTTGTTTTGAAGATCAAATAAAATAGCAATTGTAAAGTGCTTAGCATAGTAGTGGGTACGTAGGAAGCACTATATAAATGTTTGCTATTACCATCTAATAGGGGATAAATGTCACACACACCCCACACACATTTTTCTCATGTGGGAGATGCCATATTACTTCATGAGAAGAAATTCTGCATTCCCCTACCTTGTAAATATGAAGAATCTCTTTCCATGGGCTCCATCTTTACAATAACTGGACTGAGACAGTCTGTCTCTCTTTCCACTGGCATCCAAAGAGTGAAGGTCCTATTCACCCATAAAATAGAAACACACCAAGCGAGATGAGGACTAACTTTTTTTCTTTTTAGGTTTGAAGGCCTTGAGAAATAGAATGGAAGTTTTGTTCTATTTTGTTTGTCCTTTTCAGTTCTAGGTGCAGACAGTGTATACTCAGACTCAGACCATGGTGACCTTGGAGGCAGGATTCCAGGAAGGATGTGGCAGGCAGCCCAAGAGAGAAGTCTTGAGAAGCTAGAGTCCCCAGGCTTCAAACCCAAGAAGGACTTGGGACTTAGTAGGTGTAGGTAATATGGGAACTGAGTTAAACCATGAACCTAAACCCCTCCCCTCCCCAGAGATTGAGGTTGAGTGGAGAGAGGGCAGGAGTGGATTGTTCCCCCCATCTTCGGATAAGTGTCTGTATGTTTGCTCTTTAAAATATCTTTGATGTAAAAATTCCTTTGTAAAAAATGAATCCAACTGTTAAGTTTTGGAACTGGAGTACAGGAAATCCCTAAAATTGGGGGAACATAATTGGAGTGAGCCCTAGTAAGTGGCAGAGACCATATATCTCCTAGAAGTAAGGATACTAGAAATCTTGAGGGGTGGGTAAAATGTAGCACACTTGGCTTTCAGACAATGGGAGCCAGGGTAGTCACTTACATGGGTTTATTTATTGATTTTCAAATTTTAGACTGCAAACTAAGATTAATTCTCCTTTTTTTAGTTTGTTAATAAATTATTTCATAAATATATTATGTACACCTCTACCTGTCTCTCTGCCTGTCTGTCTATCTATCTAGCTAGCCATATTTTCCCCATGAGCATTGAGATACAGTACAGAGATGTAGAGACAGTGTGGTACTTGGAAAGGGAGGAATTTTGGTTCAAATCCTGCCTCTGAGTTATACTAGCTGTGTGACTCTAGGCAAGTGACTTAAACTTTATGAGCTTCAGTTTTCTCATCTGTAAAACAAGGGGGTTTGCTTAGAGAGCCTCTAAAATCCCTTCAACCTCTAAATCTGCAATCCTATTACTGCTTTAGTTACCTCCCAGAAATTTTGGTAGGTATTCTCATAATAAACTCTGTCACTATTACTTACTTCTATGATTTGTTCTTTGTTGTTGTTGTTGTTGTTCAGTTGTTTCAGTGTCTGACTTTTCATGATCTCATTTGGGATCCCATTTGGGGTCTTCTTGGCAATGATACTGGAGTGGTTTGGTATTTCCTTCTCCAGTTTATTTTACAGATGAGGAAATTGGAGCAAACAGGGTTAAATGACTTGCCCAGGGTCACACAGCTAGTAAGTGTCTGAGTCCAAATTTGAACTCAGGTCTTCCTGACTTCAGGCCCAGCACTCTATTCCCCTATACCACCTAGCTGCCTTTTTTAAAAGTCAATATTGAATTAGTTTTGTGACTTTTCAGATTCTTCCTATAATTTCCATGATTCTTTGTCTCCTGCAATGGATGCTGGTACATAGGGTACAATAACCCTCATTATAATCTATTTATCTTTGCTCATTTGAACTCTACATAGCAAAATGACCAATAATCTCATGAAATATTTCTTATTACATTTAGGTGCAAAGTGAAACTAATTCCTTTATTTGCCTTTCTCTAGAAAACTGTGAGCCAAAATTCTTAGGGATATAATGGAGGACACCTCCAGCAAAACTTTATTTTGAGTCCTACTTACATATAAATTCACTGAATAAGATAAAATTGTTACTACTATGGGAATTTTAATTCTACCTTTAAAACTTCACAGAGTGATCTAGCCATAGGATCACATGATTATAAACACAGAGCTAAAAAGAGCCTTGCAATAGATTTTCTAATTTTTCTGCATCAAGATATGTTGTTTAAGGGGCAGCTAGGTGGCATAGTGAGTAGAGCACCGGCTCTGGAGTCAGGAGGACCTGAGTGCAAATCCGGCCTCAGACAACTGACACATGTACTAGCTGTGTGACCTTGGGCAAGTCACTTAACCCCTATTGCCCTTCCCAAAACAAAAACAAAAATAAGATATGGGTTTATAATTGTCAGCTAATATACATTTTGGAGAATTGTTGATTCTTGGAGTTGGAATTGAGAGGAACTAGAAAGGGTTGGTTTGGAAGGAAGGAAAGAAGATGCTTTTGCTATTGTTGTTACTGTCCTGCACCTTGTTCTGTTCATCTCCTTTTATCAATAACCTAGATGAATAGTGAGAGAAATTATGTTTCTCTTATATTAATAACCAATTACTATTGGGGGATACAAGTTTTTTTGTTTTTTTAACCTTCCTATTTCCTCATACTCTACTAGGTCAAATTGCCTTTGAAGAATAGGGCTAATCATATCAGATCTAAAACTGTATTATAAAGCAGTAATCATCAAAACTACTTAGTATTTGCTAAGAAGTAGAGTGGTGGATCAGTGGAATAGGTTAGGTACATAAGACACAGTAGTAAATGACTATAGTAATCTACTGTTTGATAAACCCAAAGAATATGGCTTCTGGGAGAAGAACTCACTACATGACAAAAACTACTGGGAAAACTGGAAAATAGTATGGCAGAAACTAGACATAAACCAACATTTTACACCATATAAGATAAGGTCAAAACAGGTACACAATTTAGACATAAAGAGTGATACAATAAACAAATTAAGAGAGCAAGGAATAGTTTATCTGTTAGATCTATGGAGAACAGAAGAATTTATGGCCAAATAAGAGATACAGAACTGCAAAATGAATAATTTTGTTTACATCAAATTAAAAAGGGTTTGTGCAAACAAAACCAATGCAACCAAGATTAGAAAGAAAGCAGTAAGCTGGGAAACATTTCTTACAATCAGTGTCTCTGATAAAGGCCTCCTTTCTAAAATAGATAGAAAACTGAGTCAAATTTATAAGAATATAAGTCATTCCCCAATTGACAAATGGTCAAAGGATATGAATAGGAAGTTTTCGGAGAAAGAAATTAAACATATCTATAGTCATATTAAAAAATGTTCTAAATCATTATGGATTAGAGAAATGCAAATTAAAACAGCTCTGAGGTACACATCATACCCATCAGATTGGCTAACATGACAAAACAGGAAAATGATAAATGCTGGAGAAGATGTGGGAAAATTGGAACATTAATGCACTGTTGGTGGAATTGTGAACTGATCCAACCATTATTTTAAGCAATTTGGAACTATGCCCAAAGGGCTATAAAACACTTCATACCTTTTGATCCAGCAATACCACCACTAGGTCTGTATCCCAAAGAGATCATCAAAAAGAGAAAAGGACCTACATGTACAAAAATATTTATAGTACTTCTTTTTGTGGTGGCCAAGAATTGGAAATTGAGGGGATGCCCATCAATTGGGGAATGGCTGAACAAGTTGTGGTATGTTAATGTAATGGAATACTATTGCTCCATAAGAAACAATGAGCAGGCAGATTTCAGAAAAACTTGGAGAGACTTACATGAACTGATGCTGAGTGAAGTGAGCAGAACCAGGAGAACATAGGAAACCGTAACAGCAACATTGTGAGATGATGAACTTTGACAGACTTAGCTCTTCTGAGCAACGAGATTATCTAAGACAATTTTAAAAGACTCATGATGGAAAATGCTATTCACATCCAGAAAAAGAACTATGGAACTCGAATTTAGATCAAAGCATACTATTTTCTCTTTTTTTTGTTGTTTTGTCTTGTTTTTCTCATGGTTTTTCCCTCTTGTTCTGATTCTTCCTTCACAACAGGACTAATGTAGAAATATGTTTGATAGACTGTACATGTATAGCCTATATCAGTTGCATACTGTCTTAGAGAGGGGGAAGGGGAAAGAGGGGGAAAAATTTAGAACTCACAATCTTATAAAAGTGAATGTTGAAATCTAAAACCAAATTAATTAGTTAAAAAAAAACAACAAATAATAGGGCCAATGATGAGACTGGATTTAACATTCTCCCCAATCTTGTTCAGACCCCACCCACCTGGAGAAGCTTAGTTCTGATGAAAGAGTAAAAAGAACCTAATTTAGGAAAACTCTGACAGTTGGGTTCTACTCAGGCTTGGGGGTAGGGTGAGCTGAAGGTGCAAATCCTTTGTTTAGATTTCTGAGGCTAGGAGAGGTCTGGGAGTGAGTGTGACATCCCAGCCCTTCATTAGAATAGCTCCTCCTCTCATAATATTCATTACCTCATTAATTGTTAATCAATTAGAGTTGATTACCCCCTATCCAGAATACTCACTCTTCCAAGTGTATATAAGCATCAAGAGGCCCCCATGAATGGTCTTTTGTTTACAAAGGGCAGCCAAATGACCATCCTTTTATTAATTATTCACTAGCCATAATTAATAAAATAATTAATTACCAAGAAATTATGTCTCTTGAACTTTTTATACATTGTAACAGAAATATTACTTAATGTGTTTGTGGATGACACAAAACTGGCAGAAATATCTAACTGGTTTGGTTAATAAGATAACGACCCAAAAAATATATGGGCAATTTAGAATGATGAGTTGTGTATAGTTAAGATAGAATTTAATAGGATAACCATATGGTTCCGCAGCCTGTTTTAACAAGCCAACTGCAAAAGTCCAGCATTAAAGAGATATGGACAAATGCAAGCGTTTTTGTGACAAGACTTGGGATTTTTGATGAACTGTAAGCTAAATGAGTTGATTATGTGAGTTGGCAGCTGAAAAAAATTAATGATAGTAGGCTACATTAACAGAAACATTGTTTCCAGCAGGAAGGAAGTGACAATCATGCTATCCTGCATCATTTGGGCTTTGGGTGCTAACAAGATGGACTCAAGTTCATTTTTTTTGTAGGAACAGATCTTTACAAATACTTTCTGACTCTCATTTCACCCAGGGAAAATCTGGGAGTACCAATATGTGCTTATGAACACTTAGGTGGAATAGAGGATAGAGCACTGAGCAGGGAGTGAGGAAGACCTGAGTTCAAAGCCAGACTCAGATACTTACTGGCTTGTGAGTAAGCCACATAACCTCTGTTTGCCACAGTTTCCTCAACTATAAAATGGAGATAATAACACCTACCTCCAAAGGTTTTTATGGGGTTTAAATAAGATACTTTTAAATGTTTAGCACATTTCCTATCATATAGTAGGCACTTAATAATTCTTGCTTGTTTGTTATTCTAAAAGGAGACCTTATCCACCTTTCTCAGGATAAAAAGAGAATGAATAAAGGATAGGTTTTTATTGAACCTGCCAAAAATATGTGGAATGGGTTCATATACAAGTCCTTTGGCCTTCAAGAAAATTCTTCTCCCTTTTTACAGGTAATCATGAACATTCTTTTCTGTTGGGCCCGCCTTTCCTCCCTCCACCTAGATTACCCACATGAATTAAAATACTAAGAGATAACTTCAGATTGATCTACCATACTTATGTATTATGTTTGAAGCATTGTATTCAGATCTAGGAACCATATTTTAGGAAGGACTTTGACAAACTGAAGAGTTTCCACAGCAGGATAACCAACTTTATAAAGGGCTTAGAGTTCATACCAAATGAAGACTTGTTTAAAGAACTCTGGGAATATTTTGACTGGGAAAAGAGGACTCAAGGGAGACATGCTAGCTCTCATCCTCGAATATCTGAAGGTCTATCACTGTGGAAGATGAAGAAGATTTGGTCTGTTTTGCCACAAAGGGGAAGACCAGGATTAATTGGTTGAAATTGCAGAGCAGCAGTCCTTGGTTTTATATAAGGAAATGATTTCTTATAATTAGAGCTTTCCAAAAGGAGAATGATTGCCTCAGGAAGCATTTAGTTGCCCTGTCTCTGAAGGTCTTCAAACAGTGCAAGAAAAGCCTCTCAGAGATCAACCTATTTCATCTTGTATGTCAATAGGTGTCTTCTCTATAACATTCCTAATCAATGAGAAATAAGCTTCCACTTGAAGATTTTTTAATAATAGGGGAATCACTACCTTTTCAAATAGCCTATTCTACCTTTGGATACCTCTACTCATTAGGAATTATATATATATATATCTATATATACATATATAGATATATATATATACACATATACATATACATATATATCCAAAATCTACCTGTGTTCCAAAATCTACTCATTGTTCCTAATTCGGCTTTTTGAGGTTGTGTGCGATGAAAGACCCTCACCAAATAAATTTATAATAAGGAGCCATCTCAGGGTGGGAACAGAAATAAATTTTATTCAATTCTCGAGAATACGGCATCCTCTGCTAGAACAGATCTAGCAAGGGAGGCGCTTTACAAAAAGCAAACCTAACAGGAGAGAATTCCCGCCCACCTCTGACCCTTCTCACCATTGGCTGGGAGGTGGGCTTACAATCTGAACACGAAAGCTAGACACAGAACTGGGAAATTGAGGCACAGAAACTCCAATTCCCATTCCCTTAGTTAATGATTACAACTGAGGTGATATCTATAAATCTAAAGAAGGAGAATAGGATAAGGGGAAGGGAGAGACCCTCTCCATTCTCTTACAGTACTTTTACAGTAAAGGAAAGCAGGTCACAGTGACCCTATTCTTACTGAGGAAATCTTTAAACCAGAACCAGAAGAAAGAACAAAAAGTTTAGGGTAAACTTTCCTAGAGGCTGAGCCATCAGACTCTCACAGCCTCAGAATTCTTTTCACTTCCCTATTTCCCTATTTCTTGATTTTTAAACATTTCTTAATATATATATATATAATATATTTATACATATCTTCTCTGTGAAGTCTTCACATTTTATTTATCTCCCACAGAGGCCAAGAAGAAAAAGTCTAATCTTTTTTTAAAAATAATTGGTTTTCTACAATTTGCAATTGCTATGCTGTGCCTTTCAGGAAAGCAGAGGTTATGTGGCATACTGAGAAGATCATTGAATTGATTGATATAAAAACTAGTTTTGAATCTTGACCATGTTTGAACTTGGGCAAAACCAGCTGACCTCTCTGAGTTTCTGTTCTTTCATTTATAGAATGAGAGGGATGGAATTTTAAGGTGCTTTCCAGCTGTCAATCCTATGATCAAATAAAAAGATATTGTATCTGCCCCCACAGAGCTTACTGCATAGGAAGAAAGTACACAGATAACTCTGGTATAAGGTAGACT
The DNA here is from genome assembly GCA_028646595.1 of Phalanger gymnotis. Classification (NCBI taxonomy): domain Eukaryota; kingdom Metazoa; phylum Chordata; class Mammalia; order Diprotodontia; family Phalangeridae; genus Phalanger; species Phalanger gymnotis. The sequence continues at coordinate 137,649,594 of CM053625.1, read as the reverse complement.
AGGAAAAGTACCATAAGAAAAGAACATTGTGCTATAGGAGATCAGAGGAGGGAGATGGTGCTAGGGGCATCAAGGAAGGCTACATTAACCTGGATCTCAAAGGTTGGGCAGGATTTCAACAGGTAGAGATAGGGGTGGAGGAAGATATTCCATTCCAAGAGAACAATGTGAGTATAGGTACAGAGATAAGACAACAAGGTAGGGAAAATGATCTATAGATTAAGAAAAAAATGGAGATGCCATGATAATGCTGTCACTCATTCTAAAAATCCCTTCTCTACTTTCCCATACTTTCTAGGGGAGTTGTGCTATTCCTCTGCATGGGTTTTAACAACTTATAAGAATCCACAGACTGACTACACTCTTTCTATCTATAATTGTCCAAATATCATTGCCAACAAAGAGGTCTGAAAGAATTCACTTAACTCCTAGAGGCCATGGTCCAAGTTTTCTTGATAATCTGTACACGTTTTGCAGGCATTTTGGTTAGTATGAATAGACAAAAACTTTTATAAGAATGACTGTAATCAGTAGGACCACGGTGACAAAAAACTGCAGCAAGAAAATTAAAGTCAGAGGCATGGCTAGGAGAGGAGTAGGGCGGGAAGCTATTTAGCTGAATGGTCTATAACTGAATAGAAGTGACTCTTTGATTGAAGCTCTGCCTGAGGCCCTGCCTGCATGCTAAAGCCAAAGATCGATTCTCTGAGGTCGTTTGCCTCTCATATATTCAGTTTACTCACTCAATGAGGAAATCTACATTACAATTTCCCTGCTTGATACCCTCTGGCTTCAAATATGCTGAAGCAGTTGAGCTTAAATGAACATATGTATTTGCTGGCAAAAAGCTGGAGAATCTTTCACTATAACAATGCAGTAAGCTACATTGTACAAGTAAACGGCTGCTCCTGTTTCAGTAAGAGTTGAAAGAGGATGTTGGTTTAACCAAAATCAGAACGGCTAAATAAAAGTTTCGCGAGTTACAGAACCATAGCACTGTAGAAACCAAGAATTAGAAAGGCATTCAGAGATTGTCTAATCCAACTTGAACAGAGTACAATAGAGAAAGGCACGGCTCTGGAGTCAAAGGATCTCCTAGACTCAACTCCCACAGCTTCTGCTACCCACATGAGCTTGGACAAATCACGTGACTTTTCTTGACTTTTATTTCCCCCTCTGTAAAACTAAGGGGTTGAACAAGATGGCTTCTGGGGTTCCTTCCAGTTTTAGAGCTAAGATTTTATAGCATACCTGACATAATATTTCAACCTTTGTTCACAGATCTTGGGGTACTGAAAACTCACTTGAGACAGCTCATACCATTTTGGGATCAAATAAGATAATAGATATGAAGTATTTCATAAACTATAAAGTTATGTATAGACATAAGAAGCTGTTATTGGATTGCCACTTGTATTTTACGTAAGATCATAGATTCAGAACTAAACAAGACTTTCTATACCATTGAGTCTCTATCCATTTACAGCTGAGAAAATGGAGGCCCACACTGGTTAGGTGATTTGTCCAAGCTCACACTGGTGGGAAGCAGCAGAGGCAGGATCAAAACCTAGAAAAATCCAGTTCTCTTTGTCAACATATGTAAAGCACTTTGCAATCCTTAAAGAACTACACAAATGTATTCTTATTGTCGTGCTCATAGTCTATTTGGGCTTATATAGTTTCATAAATATATATATACACACATATGTACATATATATACATATATACTTACATACTTGAGCTTTATTGTTCATTATTATCCCATGACACTAAACCTATGAATTATTAAAAATAAAACATCCCTATGTACTTCTGAATTTTTTTAATGTTTTTTTAAATCACAAACATGAAAAGCTGAATATCTACTGGCTTTGAATTTTATATGCATTTACCCTTGGATTACTCTCTTCTGCCAGAGCAGGCCAGTTAAGCTGGTTTGTGTTGTTCTTTGTTCCACCAATTAAGTTTTAGGCATTTTATCCAGTACAGAACTGTGCGTGATTTTCTAAATGATTTCTCTGTTGAAACACTGCCTGACCTTTCCAGGTACTAATGATATGTAAAAATATCTCTGGGTATGGTTGTTAATGCTAATATCGAGAGTTTCCAAACCAGTGACTTTGTTAATACATAAAGTAGTCTTTGTATCCACTTTCCATGGTCAGAAGGAAGATGCCAAGAAGAGGGAAATAAGTAGTTAAACAAAGAATTGGATTTGACCTGCATTGTTGTTCATTTTACCACTTTGGTTTCAATGTTTCTTAACAAAATTTTTAAAAATTTGCAATTAAATTTTATATTTTTCAATTATCAAGCTTTTATTTTTCCTCCTGCCCACATTTTCTCTTTACCTTCCCCTCCCCAAGAAAACAAATGTGCTTAGGCAAGAAAATAAATTCTCATATTAGCCATTTCCGAAAAAAAGTACGTCAGAAAGACTCATCTTCCTCAGTTCCAATATGGCCTCAGACATTTATTAGATCTATTTGCCTATGTTTCCTCACATGTAAAATGAGCAGGAGAAGGAAATGGCAAACCACTCTAGTATCTTTGCCAAGAAAACCCTAAATAGGTTCATGAAGAGTCAGACATGATTGAAATGACTGAACAACAATATATATATGTGTGTGTGTACATATATATATATATATATATATATATATATATACATGAACATATGCATATGTGTGTATGTAGTCTCTCCCATTAGAATGTGAACACCTCAAGAGCAATGGCTGTAGTGTTCATTTTTATGTGTCTCCCTCTATTAGAATGTAAGCTTCTTGAGGACAAGCCCTGTCTTTCTTTTTGTTTGTATTTCATTTATTTCAACTAATAGTCTTAAAAAGTGGCCGAGGTCAGTGAGCGGTAAAGTGACTTGTCCAGGACTGGCCAGCTGTGCCAGAGGATAGACTTGAACCCAGGTCTTTTTGGCTGGCTCCCTATTCACTATACCACACTGCCTCTGTGATTAAATAATACAAATGTCATTATTCCTATTTTAGAGACAGAAACACAGAGGCCCAGAAAGTCTAGGTTCATAGTAATGCAATTAGTAAGATAATGAGACAAGAATCCAGGTGTTCTTGGTCCCTGTCTATCATTCTTTCAATTGTGAAATCATTTCTCTTCTATCTCCCCTACTCTAAAGCCCTGTGTCTGCTCTAATATGTACACTGGCCTTGTGGAGGTGAACTTCATGCTGTCTTTTCTGGTAGTCTAACCTTTGCTAAGAGAACCTCAAATGCTGTCATGAAGAATCAGACACGACTGAAATGACTCAACAAGAACACCAATTTTCCTCCAAGTATCCTCTCAGTATCCAGTAGCAAATTATAATGGATTAGTTGCCTGTTGTCCTTCATTCTTGAAGAGGACCAAAATGACATCACTTTGCTAGAGTCAAGTTTCAATGTGTCCAACTGTGGCTGATCACAACAATATGAGCTCAGAATACTATACCATAGGTTGGGCACAAATAGTCTTTTTGGCAAGTGTATGTTTTGCATTCGAACAACATGGCCAGCCCATTGGAATTGTGCTCTCTGAAGCAAGAGTTTGAATGTTTGGCAGTTTAGTTCAAGGAAGGGCCTTGCTGTCTGGTACCTTATCCTGCCAGGTGATCTTCACAATCTTCCTAAGACAATTCAAATGGAAGCAAATCAGTTTCCTGGCATGGCTCTGGTAGACTGTCCAGGTTTCACAGGCATACAACAATGAGGTCAGCACAATGGTTCTGTAGACCTTCAGTTTGGTAATCAGTCTCATACCTTTCCTTCGGAGCCTCCCAAACACTGAGCTAGCTCTGGCAACACATATGTCAACTTCATTATCAATGTGTATGTCCCTAGAAAGCACACTACCAAGGTAAATGAACTTATCCACTGCATTCAAAACTTCTCCATTTGTGGTAACTGACAGTTCCACATAGGGATGGTATGGTGGTAGCTGATAGAGCACCTACATTTTCTTGGTGTTGTTAGGCCAAAATTAGCACAAGCAGCAGAGAATTGATCCATACTTTGTTAATTTCAGCTTTGGAGGCTGCATTGAGTGCACAATCGTCTGCAAGCAGAAAATCATGCACCAACACTCCCTTCACTTTGGTCTTGTGTTGGTAGTGACTGTGGTCCAACAGAAATGATTATGGTTGAGCTGGCACACCTGAATATTCCTCATACCACTCAGAGAGGGAAGTTCTACTTTGGAAAATTACAAAATTTTGTTGTTGGTCCTTAAGGATTGGGAAGAAAGTAAAATAGACAGAGATTGAAAGGTAAGAGTACAATACAAATATGCAGGATGGTCCCTAGAAAGGCGCAGTGGAGGAATAGAAAAATGAAGGATCAGGAAGCATTCCCGTTTAGCTAGATGTAAGAATATAAGAAGAATGGATCTGGAAAGGCAAGTGAAAACCAGATTGTACAGAGCTTTGACTGTCAAGCTAAGGATTTATACTTTCCCCTACAGGTAAAGGAGAAGTACTAAAATTTTGTTTTGTTTTTGAATAGGTGAGCAACATGATTAAATGTGTGAAATAGGAAGACTACTCTTGCAGCCTGTGTCTGGTCTAAGAGGCAAATGCAAAGCAACCAAAAACTCTTTAGAAAAAGCATCTTCATAATTAGGTCATTTTCATTAACTACCCACATTCAAATTAAGTATTCTTTTAAGAAAGAAATCCGAGAAAGAAAAAACTTCCTATGTGCACAAAAATATTTATACTAGTTCTTTTTGCAGTGACAAAGAACTGGAAACTAAGGGCATGTCCATAAATTGGGGGATGACTAAACAAATTATAATATGAATGTAATGGAATACTATTGTACTATAAGAAATGATGAAAGAGATGAGTTTGGAGAAACCTGGGAAGATTTGTCTGAATGGATGCAGAGTGAAATGAGCAGAACCAGGAGAATAATTTATATTATAAAATTGTGAAAATGAACAATTTTTTGAATTCCATACTTTATCATTTAGTATTTTTTAGTTTTCAGCATTGATTTCCACAAGATTTTGAGTTACAAATTTTCTCCCTATTTCTACCCTCCCCCACACTCCAGGATGGCATATATTCCGATTGCCCCATTCCCCAATCAGTCCTCCCTTTTGTCACCCCCCCTCTCCTCTCCCCGTTCCTTTTCCCCTTACTTTCTTGTAGGGCAAGATAGATTTCTATGCCTCATTGCCTGTATATCCTATTTCCCAGTTGCATGCAAAAACAACATTTTTTTTCAGCATCTGCTTTTAAAACTTTGAGTTCCAAATTCTCTCCCCTCTTCCCTCCCCACTCACTCTCTGTAAGAAGGCAATCAATTCAAAATAAGCCACACATGTATCATTATGCAAAACACTCTCATAAATAGTCATGTTGTGAAAGACTAATTCTACTTCACTCTTTCCTATCCTATCCCACTTTATTCAATTTTCTCCCTTGACCCTGTCCTTTTTCAAAAGTGTTGGCTTTTGATTACTTCTTCCCCCTATTTGCTCTCCCTTCTATCATCCCCCCTTTTTATCCCCCCCTCACTTTCATGTGGGGTAAGATATCGATTAAGTGTATATGTTATTCCTTCCTCAAGTCAAATCCGATGAGAGCAAGATTCACTCATTCCCCATCACTTCCCCCCCTTCCTTTCCAATGAAATGCTTTTTCTTGCCACTTTTATGTGAAATAATTTACCCCATTCTATCTCTCTCTTTCTCCTTCTCTCAATATATTCTTCTTTCATCCCTTAATTTAATTTTATTCTTTTAGATATCATCCCTTTATATTCAACTCACCCTCCTCCCTCTGTCTATAAATATATATATATATATATTCCCTTCAACTACCCTAATACTGAGAAAGGTCTCATGAATTACACACATCAACTTTCCATGTAGGAATGCAAGCAAAACAGTTCCACTTTGGTAAGTCCCTTATGACATCTCTTTCTTGTTTACCTTTTCATGCTTCGCTTGATTCTTGTGTTTGAAAGTCAAATTTTCTATTCAGCTCTGGTCTTTTCACTAAGAAAGCTTGGAAGTCTTCTATTTTATTGAAAATCCATATTTTGCCTTGGAGCATGATACTCAGTTTTGCTGGGTAGGTGATTCTTGGTTTTAATCCTAACTCCTTTGACCTCCAGAACATCATATTCCAAGCCTTTCTATCCATTAATGTGGAAGCTGCTAGATCTTGTGTTATCCTGATTATGTTTCCACAATACTCAAGTTGTTTCTTTCTGGCTGCTTGCAGTATTTTTTCCTTGATCTGGGGGCTCTGGAATTTGTCAACAATATTCCTAGGAGTTTTCTTTTTGGGATCTTTTTCAAAAGGCGATCAGTGGATACTTTCAATTTCTATTTTACCCTCTGGCTCTAGAATATCAGGGCAGTTCTCCTTGATAATTTCTTGAAAGATAATGTCCAGGCTCTTTTTTTGATCGTGGCTTTCAGGTAGTCCAATAATTTTTAAATTATCTCTCCTGGATCTATTTTCCA
>CM053625.1:137592397-137642607 GCA_028646595.1 Phalanger gymnotis | reverse complement strand
AAGAGCTGAAAGTACTTCCACTCAAAAGAAACAAAAGCCATGCTAATGAGACAATTTTGCTTAACAACACAAGTGACATGGCCAGTAAAGGCTAAATTTGAACTCAGGTCTTCCTCACTCCACTGTACTATCTAGTTGCCTCTGTAGAGTAGACTGATTATCAGTCAGATCTGAAAGAAATTTGAGTCTTTCTAGCTTGACATATACAATCCTGGCTGAGGAGGGGATGAGAATGGGAGTTGAATTGCATTGGGGAATTTAGATTTAAATTTCTAGAATGAGGCTTGAAAGGAGTACATATACTTTTCAGATTCCTACTTAACTTGGCTCCCATCTTAACTTAGAAATACTTTCTCTTTCATCTACTTTATGGTCTGTTTCTTGTTGTTGTTTTAGGCAATCAGGGTTAAATGACTTGTCCAGGGTCACACAGTCAGCAAGTGTCTGAGGACAGATTTAAACTCAGGTCCTCCTGACAGGCTCAGTGTTCCATCTGCTATGCCACCTAGCTATATGGCTCTTCCTAAAACTCATTCTCTCTAATGGGCCACAACTCAGCAGCATTTACTGGCCAGACTACCTGGCAAATGAACTGCACACCATTGTGATGATGACCAAACCATATTTTCCAGTGAGGTGGAAACTTCTGCGCAGATGCTGATGCTTTGTCATATGAGTCCCTCAGTATCTAAAGCAGCCCATCTGGCAACAAATGTAGATCACCAAATTCTACAGAACACTAAGGGGATGGTCACCTATCAATATCTGCAGAAGCACAGAACTTCAGAGCAGAACGTTCTCAACCTTTTTGGTCTCAGGATTCCTTTTGACTCTTGGATGTTGAGTCCCCTCCCCTGAGAGCTTTTGTTTATGTAGGCTATATCTACTGATCTTTACCAAATTAGAAATTAAAATGTCTTAGTATTATTACAAAAATAGCCTTGACTTCTCAGACTCACTGAAAGGGCCTTAGGAATCCCTGGACTACCCTTTGTTCTATGAGTTACAAAACTTCTTCCTCAAATCTCTACCTTATACCATAGCTGCATTTGTTTCCTGGCATTGCGATTCACCTTTGTCCTGGACACAGTTGAGGAGACAACTGATTATTCATGATCTCTTAGACTTGAAGAACCAGAAAGGGATTAGGTCATTGTCTATTAAGTGCCCAGTGTGTTCAGTTTCAGGCAGCTAGGTGGCGCGGTGGATGGAGCAACGGGCCTGAAGTCAGGAAGACTCATCTTTGTGAGTTTAAATCTGGCTTCGGACACTCTCCTAGCTGTGTGACCCTAAGCAAGTCACTTACGCTGTTTGCTTCAGTTCTTCAGTTGTAAAAATGAGCTGAAGAAGGAAATAGCAAATCACTTCCAGTGTCTTTGTCAAGAAAACCCTAAATAGGGTCCGGAAGAATCAGACACAACTGAACCCATGTTTCAAACATTGTGCTGAGGAGACAAAGAGACAGATAAAACCCTCAAAGAGCTTTCATTCTTTTGGTGGAAGTAGCATTGTACATATACAAGGGAAGAAGCATTTAATACGCACCTATTACGTGCCAGATACTGTGCCAGATACTCACTTTATAATCTTGGAAGGTGGGTACTCTTACTCTCTTTGTTTTACAGTTGAAATCAAGACAGACAGAGATTAAGTGACTTACCTACAGTCACACAGTAAGTCATTGGGGCTGGATTTAAACTCAGGTCTTCCTGACTTTTGGCCTAATGCTCTAAGTACTGCTTTACTTGGCTTCCTCCTATATGTATAAATACAAGGTAGGGGGTTAAGGGAAGGTACTAACTAATGGAGTGGGGGGAGGGGGAATCTGGAAGGGTTTGATGTATAAGGAGGAGCTTGAGCTAAGTTTTGGAAAAACAAGGAATTTCAAGGATGACCCTGATTTAGTCTCTTGAGTTTGCTTTGTTTTATGCATTATGTATTATGCATAGGTAATTCTCAACAGGATTTCCCTGGTAATGAGATTAAAAAAAAACTACATTCTCAAATGTAGTCATCTTATCAGTATCTGCTTCTTGGAAAATTGTGGCAGCTCCATTTAAAGCCAGAGACATAGGACAGAAGTCTTAAAGTTACAACAGCAAGCAATCAGGAAGCTTGCCAAATGGCTCATTTCAGCTTTCTTGTTGAGAGTGATCTCTAGTGTTTCACATTTGCCATCGTTTGGCAAGATTCCAAAAGCAAGCCCTAAGGGAGCTGGGCAGTATCACTGAATGCTTAATAAGAGACATCACCAGATTTGTACTCTGGGGAGGCTGGGTGCATGTTTTCAGTAAGTGCCCTCTCTGTTTTTCCTAGACTTTGGTCCAGGAACAGATGGATAATGATAGGAAAGCATATGGTGCTTGAGGTTCCCCAACATACACCTTACCGTTATCTTCCTCGAACTTTTTATTCTGTGTGCTGTCACTCGTACGGCTGCTTGAAGGAGCTTGAATGAGCTTGAATGTTCACCCCCATGCTCCCTTTCAGGCCACCTTTCACTGAACCTCTTCTGAAGCCACCGCAAGCACTAGTTAAACGAAAGAGTAGGCCTGGTTCACCACCACATCCTCTTTGTCAGGCTCAGAGGCATGCCCTTCTTTGGGGTAAAGAAAAGCACCTGTAGCCACATGTTCTCATGGGTACTGCACAAAGTAGTCTACAAAGACCAAGAGACTGGAGCTGCCCCTAGGACTTCCCCATTTATGTCCTTTTTTTCTTCTTTCCCTGATTAATTGCATTCCTCCATATTGATTCTCTGTTGTCTGGCTGACTTTCTCTTTGAAGAAAAGACAGAAACAGTGATCTCTTTCTTCCCCTTTAATTGCTAAAAGGTAAAATAAAATGCAGTTAGTTTTATCAGTCCGATCCATGTCATCAGGAAAAAAAAAATCCTACCACCAAAAATAATTTCCAACTTCTTTTCTTTATTGTTGGCTGAGGCAAACATAGTGGAATGAGCAAGTAGAATCAGAAGACCAGGCTTCCAGTCTTGGTCCTTCTGTCTGATAGCTATGTGATCTTAGACAAGTCACTTAATCTTTATGTGCTTCAGTTTCCTCATTTGTCAAATAGGGATAATATTTAGAGAGCTGCCTCATGGGGCTGTTGTGAGAAAGAATAATGTTTGTAAAATGTTTTTTCAATCTGAAAACATTTCGTAAATGTCAGCCGTTAATGTCATTAATGGTTATATCATTATTTGGAGCTATTGTGAAATATTTGAGGACCAGTTCTTGGCTCTAATATCTACTTTCCAATGTGACAAGAAATTTTTTTTAAAGTAGAATCATAGATCATTTAGATCAGAGACAGTTGACTCTAACTCTGACATTTTACATTTAAGGAGACTGAGATAAAAAAAGGTTAAATGACTTGTTCAGACTCACAGAGCTAGTAAGTATATATACATACAAGTATACAGAATTGTATCTATGAGTCAAATGTTATGAGTCAAAAAATAGGGAAGGCAACAATGGGTCATACTGGCTTACCGTATCATTTTCAGTTAGCCCACTGTCCAAATGCAAATCTCTATCGATATCACAGTATAGAAACTGGGAGTGATTCAAGCTTAGGCCTCTTTGCCCCACTAGGTCAGAAGAGTGGCAGCATGGATTCTCCTTTTTGGACTACAGGATTCTGGGCAGCTGCCTCCTCAAAGTGGATTATCAAGTGAAACGTGACTTCTTATCCAAAAAAAAAACCAATTATTTAGCTTTGCTCATCATCTCTTTATAAGTCTTTCTCCCTGATACAATCCTTTATTGTTAGCCTCCAAGCAAAACTTGTATTATTCCCACTCCATAGAAAACTAACTCAGCCTGCATGTAGAAATGCTCTCTTACACATGGTAATTATATATGCAAATTGGGAGCCCCATGACTTGCCTGCTGAGCGTTCATCCCCCAAACTGTGGGAGGCCTATGGTTTCTGTTTTATTACTTTTGTCCTTTATTCTAAAGAGGGTTAGAAGTAAAAAGTGGCACCATAGAAATACAGATGAGTCTAAATTTATAAGGGGCAGGGGGAGGCGGGGGGAAGGTTGAGAGAAACAGCCCAGATTAGGGCATTTGGTAGCATGAGGAGAAAAAACAGAAGTGTACCTGAGTGACTTCATTGTAAAAGAATATTCTAAAAGGGACAAAACCCAAGAGAGTGCTGGGAAACCAGAGGCGATGGGGAGAGAATGAGCAAGCCTGCTTGTCACAATTGGGCCCAAAAGGCAGGAGAACAAAAGCAAGCCAATTGGGTTTTATAGACTAACCATCTTGATAAAAAATAGGAGAAATGAAACTAACAATTCTTAAACAATTTCCACTTTCTGAAAGGATTATAATTGAATTTCTCTCCTCTCAACCTTGCTAAAAATTGCCTTTGGACTGCCAGTGGCTAGCTCTTAGCTCTGTTTCTCCCCTGGGGAATTGCCGTTTGCCTCAGAGAGGACAGTTTGCCTTAATCATGGCTAGGCTGTCCAAGCTAGCAGCCGAATGGGAATGTGGACAAATGACCTGGGCATCTGAAGGATTAAAATGTTATTCTGAGATAATCCTGGGTACACACTAAGTGGCCACATAGCAAGGTTAATTCTGTGAAGACAGAAATCTTAAAGTACATGTGTATTATGCCCTAAATTGGTAAATTACCAGACAAGGGTTCTCAATCTGGAGGCTACAGACTCTTGAGGGGTCTGTAAACTTGGATGGAGAAAAAAAAACACATTTTTATTTCAATATATTTGGATTTCTTCGTAATCCAATCTATTTTATTGTATGTGCTTTAAGACATTTCAGGAAGGATTCACTAGGAACCAAAGGAGTTCATGACACAAAACCGTTAAGAACCCCTGACCTAGAGTCTTATTTTATTTTTTTAATTTGTTTTTAAAATATAATTAATTTATTTCTAGTTTTCAACATTCACTTCCATAAGATTTTGAGTTTAAAATTTTCTCCCCCTACCTTCCCACCCTCTTCCCCAAGACAGCATGCATCTGATATAGGCTCTACTTATACATTCATATTAAACATATTTTCACACTAGTCATGATGTAAAGAAGAATCATAACTAATGGGAGGAAGCAGGAAAAAGAAGAAACAAAACAAAACAATAAAAGAAAAGGAGAGCAAGTAGTATGCTTTCATCTGCATTCAGACTCCAAAGTTTTCTCTGGTTGGAGATAGCATTGTCTATCGAGTCTTTTGGAGTTGTCTTAGGTACTTGCATTGCTGAGAAAAGATAAGTCTATCAAAGTCATCCCACAATGTGGCTGTTATTATGTACAATGTTCTCCTGGTTCTGCTCACTTCACTCATCATCAGTTCATATAAGTCTTCATGTTTTTCTGAAGTCTATCTGCTCGTCATTTCTTATAGCACAACAATATTCCATTACATTCATATATCACAACTTGTTTAGCCATTCCCCACTTGATTGATATCCCCTCAATTTCCAATTCTTTGCCACCATAAAAAGAGCTGTTATAAATATTTTTTGTACATGTTGTTCCTTTTCTCATTTTTATGATCTCTTTAGGACGTAGACCTAGAAGAAGTATTGCTGGGTCAAAGGGTATGCATATTTTTATTGCCGTTTGGACATAGTGCCAAACTGCTCTTCAGAATGGTTGCATCAGTTCACAACTCTACCAACAATGCACTAGTGTTTCGATTTTCCCACCTCTTCTCCAATATTTATCAGTTTCCTGTTTTGTCATGTTAGCCAATCTGATGGATGTGATGTGGTACCTCAGAGTCATTTTGATTTACATTTCTCTAATCAATAGTGATTTAGAGCATTTTTTCATATGACCATAGATAGCTCTAATTTATCATAGAGTCTGTTTTATAATCTTCTCTGAGAAACGAAAAATGTTTTCAAGAGATTAAAAAATTAATATTTTTGTATTCTAGCTATGTAGCTAATCATGTCACAGTCTTTATTCCTTGTGATGCCCAGCCCTATCTTATATAAAATCTGTATTTCATCTCTATAGACTTTGGTTGGGACTACCAAGCCACAAAGGCTTTAGTGTAAGGGGTAGGGAGATAGAAAGCATTTTCCTAACAAAGAGAGCTGTCCAAAAGAAGAATGGACTGCTTTGGGAGATTTGGGGGTCCCTCTCATTTTCTTCAGGCCAAAGGATGAATGACCACTTATCCAGTATTCTGAAGAAGGATTCTTGTTCAAGTATGGATAAGACCTACAAGCCCTCTTCTAACTCTTGAGATTCTGTCTGTTTCATATAACAACCTCTCTGTGCCTTAATGGGCTCATCTATTTGGTTGTCTCTGTCTCTCTGTGTCTTTCCCTTTGTGTCTTTCTTTCTCTGTCTTTCTGTGTCATCATCTGTCTTTCTCTCTGTGTCTCTTTCTCTCTGTCTCTCTCTGTTTCTGTCTCTGTGTCTGTATCTCTCTGTCTCTGTCTCTCACACATACAACACACACACACATAAACACACACACACACACACACATAAACACACACACACACACACACATAAACAGAGAGAGAGAGAGACAGAGAGAGTAATCACTTAGTGGCTAACCACCAGTTGAATTTATTGGTCCTCGACATTGGATGAATGGAATACTTTCCAGTTTGGGGAAAACCTCTCAGAGCTTATAAAACAGGATCCTGTCAAAGAAGGATTTTATGGGAAGACCTTCTAACAGGTCTTACTTCAGTGTCTCATCATAGTGTAGGAGTGCCCTTGGGGTCTTGAAGGCTGTGCTAATAGAGTACATGGGCTCTGGCTGACCCTCTCAAGCTAAAAAGGCTTCAAACATGGACCAAATGAAGAAGTGCTGCTTTCTGCCCAAGAATCAGCCCAGTTAAACCAAGAAAGGCTCATTACCAGAAGGGTGGCTCTCAGGTGATGAATATTTTTGGCCCCAGTAACTCATGAAACTGTCTACTAAGTTGTGGAGAGGCTTGTGTCTACATCACAAGGTCTTTTTGAAATACTGAAGCAAGTTAAGTGCCTAATATTTGCTGGGCCCATGTTTAGGCTATGCAATTGGGAAGGTGTAGCATAGGGTTAACCATCTCCTAGGGGAAATAAAGACAAGGACAAAAATAAACTCTAATAGCAGGCACAGCGTGATAAGTCTGAAAAAAAGTTATTGTGGTTCTGTCCTAAAAACAGCTGGGCTTCAAGTCCTGGCCTGTGGCTTATGTTTTACTAGTCACAGGTTCTCAAAATAACATTTTATAATAGGACTTTAAGTTAGAGAATGAAAGACAAAAATAAAGAGATATAAAGTATCTACTGTGTGCAGAGCACTGTGCAGGGAGAAATAGAAAGATAATTAAGATCCTGTCCTTCCTGCCCTTGTGGTTTAGGTGGGAGGGCAAGACAGATACACTGGTAGCAGTCAAAATGTTGCGTGAGGTCTGAGGAGGGAAAGTCATTTCTGAATGGAAAGACCAAGAAGAAAAGCCTCTCAGAGGGTCATAGGTTGAGCTGGAAGGAACCTTAAATGTCATCTAGTCCATCTTCATTTTAGAGATGAGGAAACTGAAGGCCAGAGAGGTTAATGAGCTTGCCCAAAGAAGTATCTTGGTATATGAACTGTATCTTTAAGATCTAGCTGTTGACTGACCTCTGCCTTTGAGTGTCCTGAAGACTCCCCATCTGCCTTGCTACCCGGTCACTTCCTTCCTCCCCCGAGCCTTGCTCAGGGATGTGATACTCAAATGAATAGTTAAAAAGGTCATAGCATTCTACTGTCCTATGACTCCATTCAGAATCCTTATAACTCAGTTACAGGCTGCCTGGATAGAAGCTTCTTTCCCTGGGTGCCACTCCCTGTTTTCTCATACATCAGTGTCAGTCTCATTCCTGCTGTGGCCCTAACCAACTCCCTTCCATTGATTCCTATTCTATGGGGTCTAATTCTATCGGTAACAAAATTGTCTCCCTAACCCTTCTGCAAGTCTGGTGAAGGCTATAAATCCCTTTTCAGAATAATGTTTTTAAATTCACAAAATAAAATACACAGAACTACAAGGGAAACCAATTATATTGAAAAAATGTATATGTGTGTATGTATGTATATGTGTATACGCATACAGGTGTATATACACATATATATGTTCATATCTATGACCAAATAGACATTCCTAAAGCAGAAGGAATATCATATCATTTCCCTGCTCATGAAATTTCAATAGTTTTCTCTTGCCTCTAGGACAAAATATGAAGCTGAACTCTCTTTAGATTTAAAGCTTTTTGTTATCTGGCTCCAACCTACCTTTCTAGGTTTATTACAAATCCTTTCCTTTTACACATTCTGTATTATAGTGGAATTGGCTTACTTCTTGTTCTCCATATACAATATTACGTCTTAGTGCCTTTGTGTAGTCTATCCCTCATGCTTAGAGGACACTCCTTCCTCACATCTGCCCTTTAGAATCTGTAACTTTATTCAAAGAACAGCTAAAATGCCGCCTGCTAAATAACCATCTGGATCAGTACATTTGCCAGTGCCTCCCCTACCCATTACTTTGTATATATTTTGTATCTATTTTCTGTATATGTGTTGTTTCTCTTTGGTAGAATGTAAACTTCTTGAAGGCAGGGACTATTTCATTTTTGTCTTTGTATGCTTAGAGATTGCCACATAGTAGATATTTCAGAAAGATTGAATGAATCACTGGATTTTGATAAGTTGAAATGGGAGGCAAGAAGAAATTAGGTCAATGAAAGCATCTTCTTTATCTATTATCCCAGATAATTGGCACAGCTTAAAAAAATTCTTAAGAACGGGAGTGGGAAAAAATGCAAGAAAATTCAAGTTGTCCCGCAAGTAACTGGGTACTTCTTGTCATTTAACAATTAAAAATGGTTTCTATTTTTATGTATTTTGTAATTGTATGAGTAAACTCATCTACTTGTAGAGAAGAGGGAAGATGAGAAAAATTCTGATAAAAGGAAAGCAGAATTCTTGTAAATGAAAGCTAATAATCTGTTCTTTTTTCTCTCAGAATGATTTCATTTTTTTTTCTATTATTTAGCACAAGATAGTGGCCAGGGGAATATGAAGGGATTTTTTTTTTTTTTGCTGTTCATATTAGTATCAGGTACCATTCTTTTGGGTGCTTGGGTCTTACTTCTGGGGCCTCCAGTTTTCTTCCTTATCGAAGAGTACCATGGCTTTCAATGGGAAAGCAAAAGTGTGTTCAGGAGATCTATTCAAACTGAATAGTTTATTATTATGAGTAACCCACAGGACTTCCCAATAGATTGTAGAAGGAAGGCACATTTTCAGTTTGTACCATAGCCCCCTAACACTGGCTCTATCTGAGGAAGCAGAGTATGTCCCTCTTGAACCCAACAGACTTTTTCTCTTTTAGATGCCAAAAGTTAATGAGTGGGGAAAAAAGCATTTATTAAGGATTTACCATGTACCAAGCCCTGTAGGAAGAAACGCAACCCTGAATAAAGTCATGTCATTTAGGCCAGTGGTGTTGCTTTTGACACATTTCAACATGTATCTGATTTGTGACCAGTTTCCCTTTTTCCATGGAATCCATATGGTCTAGCAAAGCTAAAAATTCCAGTGGAGGGGGCTGCCACTGTTTGTGACTTTACCTCATGTGAAGTTGCTTCAAAGTCACTGGAGAAGACACAGTTCAGTATGGCTGCCATGGTAAATCTAAAACTGTGATGACAGAGTATCAGAGTCCTAACATTGAGGGAGGGATCTCAGTAGCCAGCTAGTCCAATTCATGCATAAAAGGAAAATGGCTCTTATCTAACCTTAGCATGAGAAGAGGAGTCAGTTTATTGTAGTTGTTCAAAATAAAATATCTGACCTCACTTTCATTCTTAGGCATGTAGAACAAATCCAAGCATGGCAATATTGTCCTTACTTGATCCAGTGGTAAATCCTTCCCCCTCTTTGGACCTTACTTTCCTTAGCTGCAAAGTGAGAGAGTCAGACTTAACAGATTTCTAAGGTCCTTTCTCCATCTGACAGTCTGAGATTCTATAAATATTAACCAAGTATTTATTGTAAATGCTTTTAATAAAACTGCTTGACTGAGGAATAAAATGCCAGAAAGATTAGTGTTTAGCTGGTCTCAATCACATAGCTTTCATCACTGACAGAGATGAGGTAGGACAATGAGAGAATCTTCCTAAATAAATCTTTCATAGCAATGTAGGAAAGGAATGCATTTTATAAATGCTTGTTGAATGATTGATTGGGACATTGGGAAGGCTATGAGACCATGACTCATATTATCATTTGGTCACTTTTCAGTCAATTTTCAGTCTGACTTTTCATGACCCCATTTGGGATTTTCTTGGCAGAGACATTAGAGTGGCTTGCCATTTCCCTCTCTAGCTCATTTTACATATGAGAAACCGAGGCAAACAGGGATAAGTGACTTGCCCAGGGTCACATAGCTAGGAAGTGTCTGAGGCTGGGTTTGAAGTCAGGAACATGAGTCTTCCTGACTTCAGATACTCTATCCACTGGGACACTGCTCCATCTGACTGGTATTAGTCATCTGGAATAAATGAGATGATTGCTTCTTAGTCTTTAAAGCATCAACTCTTATAACGTACTTCCTGAAACAGGATATAGCTTATACAAACATCCTTTGTTTTAATAGCAATTATAGCACATTTACTCATCTCCTAAGGAGAAAATAGCCTCGTATTCAGGAATGATAAGCAGATAGGGGGAAGGACGTATGCCAAAATGATCGGAAAATGGATTCTGTCCTTGGACAAGAGTTTATAGGCATCAACTTGCTTAAAAACAGCTCTGGACTAGAAAGAAACTGCCATGTGGCTAAATTAAATTTAAAAAGTTATTTTTTTAGATGTGTAGATAAGGAAAGACTTCTGACTCCACTATGCTCTCTAGCATCTCAGTTTCTCTTGTGAGAATGTCTAAGGATATAGAACCTTTGATAAGGAAAGATTACTCTGTTAGAATGTAAATTAAATATAAAGGGATCAATGTAAAGTCCTACATTTAAATTTAAAAAGTCAACTTCCCACATACAAGTTGGAGAAGCAATGGCTATACAACATTTCCTGTGGAAAAAGCCAAGGGGTTGAGGGAGAGAGAGGGGAGGAAGTATGTGGTATATTAAGGCAAGTTCAACATGAGTCAATGATGTGATATGTCAGCCACAGAAGCCAAGGTGATATTAGGCTATAATGACTGAAACTTAGTTCCCAGAAGGAGGGAAATTATATATCAACTGCATTCTATCCTGGTCACATCACATCTGAAGTATTTTGCTTATTTCTGGGCACTGAATTTTAGAAAAGATATTGACCAACTGAAGTGGATCCAGAGGAGGGAAACCAGGAAGATAAGGGGACTTGAAGTATAAGGAATTGAGAACATAATAGGTGTCCTGAAGGATACCAAAGGCCCCCATGTCAAAGAAGCTTTGACTTGTTTTATTGGGCTCCAAGAGGCAGAACTAACAGCAGTAGGTTAAAATTGCAGAGAGGCAGATTTCTGTTCCTTTGCAAGGGAAAAAAAAAGAAAAAAAGAAAAAGAAAAAAATTCCTAATGATTAGAACTGTCCAGTAGTAGAATAGAATGCCTTCAGTTGAAGTAGTGAAGGAAGTGAAGGGATGGCAAAGGAGGAACTCTAAGCACATATAAGAGTTAAAGCTATAAAGACTGAAAAGTGGTCATTTGGTGTATTCCAAGTGATGAATGCTAGTCATGGTCGTATGATCTTCCCAGTGTCCCAATCAATCAACAAGTGATTGTTCTGTTAGAACAACCCCTCAGATCCTTTCCAATACCATTATGCTGTGCTTCTGTGATCAGCTCCCACTGAGGGTGGCAAATCTTCCTATGTGCCATGTTCCAGTCTATACCAGCTTGCCTGAATTTGGCCCTGTGACCTAGAAGTGAAAGACACCTTGTCCTCCAGCTAACAGACTTATGGATAATCTCCTAGCTAATCTAAACATCATCACATACCAATTATAATTAGGAAGGCAATGACTCATCTCATTTAATCAAATTACTATCTATGGGAAAACCGATGACTGAACTGATGAGAGAAGCTCTAAAGTTATATTTTGGTGCTATTTCTTATGGGCCCTCAGCTTTAGGAGAATTAAGGGCTGAAATATCAAGAAAAAGATATCTATTATTTCCTGGTCCTCTATGAGGCGTCTATATCTGATTGTTGTGGATTTTGCTGGACTATATTTATGTTGACGGTGTAGTGAGGCAGACCTGGGTTTTGAGATACCTTTGACCAAATGATTTAAGTTCAGCCAAATGGGCCTTTCTTGCTGTTCCTCGCACAAGACCCTCCAGCCCTTTTTTCTCTGCCTTTGTATCATGCCTGCAGTGTACACCCTCATCTCTGCCTCTTAGAATTCTTATTTTCCTTTAAAACTCAGCTCATGAAACCTCTCCTGATACTTCTTCCCCCACAGCAGCTGCTACTGTTTCCTCCAAAAAAAATTACCTTGAAGAGGGGATCGAGCAATAGTGTTGCCCTCCCCTGCCAAAAAAAAAAAAAAGAGAGAGAGCCAGTGAAACAGTTTTTTAAGATACAAAACAAAAGAAAGTTCAGATGGAAACATACACATAGCAGCTATATATAAGAGACTTGCGATTTCCCATATAATCCTCTTTTCTATTCTGCTTCATATGTGGAAATGTTTGGGGGCGGAGGGAGCAGTGTTTGTGAAGTTCAAAATAAAAAAATACAATTTTTAAAAATGTGGCTAATTTACATGTAATGTCAGTATTAATTACAAACCTATCCTATCCTGGGAATAACTTTTGCATCACAGTCATTAGACTCCTCTTTCTCTGTGAAATGAGATAATGTAAGGTGCTTTGCAAGCCTTCAGGTGTGTTATAAATGTGAGCTATTATTATTACCGTGTAGCCAGACTTTTTGCTATTTTCTTACTACCTTCTGAAGTTACTAAATTTTATAGGTTTTTAAAAAGGCAGCATGAGGATCTAGCAAATGCATTGGGGCAAAGATGCAGAAGCTCTGGGTTCTGGCTTTGATTCCCCCAGGTCCTTGCTTCAGGAAAGTGACTATACCTCTTTAGACCTTGGTTTCCTCAGCAGTAAAATGAAAGGTTGAGATCAGACCCTTTTTTCCTACTGTCTTCTAGCTAACAGTCTATGCTCTATTAGTCTGTAGCTTAAAATATATATTAAAAAATTAATTCTTTGATATGTTGCAGTAAAATGTAGACCAAAATGTATCTAAATGTTCATGGGGAAAATCTACTGTAACATCTGGATACAAAAAAGGAAACATACTACTTTAAAAATCCAGAGAATTATCCTATTGTGTCTGAAACATTCTAGGGTCTTCTATATGAAACAATATGCTGGTGACCAAAGTGGTGGTTCCCGATTCTATGATGATGGGCCTACAGACTCCAGCTAATTAATGCACATTTGGCATGTTTTCTGTCTCACATGTCAATCTCATAGGTCCTAAAGTACCATCAAATGGGGCAGTTTATTCTACGGTAGATAAGAGGTTAACTTACATAGTAGTCTATACTAATTTGCATACTTGTCTATTTCTCTACCAGATGGTAAGCTCCTTGAGCTTACCTTTGTAAGCACTTTTGTAGAACCAACACCTTTCATGAAGTAGGCATTTGAGAGTTTGAATCAAATTGAAAACACACAGAAAGAGACAACCTTGTTGTTTTTTTAAACACAATAAGATAATAGTCAGTACTGTAAATCCCTTGATGTTGTAAACTCACAGAATCTCAGAGCTGAAAGGGATTTTCAGAGGTTATCTAGTCCAACCTGCAATGAACACAAACTCTATCTACAACTTCTTCAACCTGTGCTTGAGAGCTTCCAGTGACAGGAAACCCAATGAATCTGGTGGACAGCCTATTCCACTTCTGGAGAGTTCTAATTAAGAAGGTTTTCCTTAAATGGAGCTGAAATAAGCCCATAAACGGTTTTTGTTTTGTGTGATTAGATGTTTTGTTTTTTAAGAATTCTATTCTATATGATGTATGATCTCATTTCATGCCAATCAAAAACAATAAATTACTTTAGAAGATATCACAGAAGCAGGTTTCTCCTGAAGACTGATGGTTAATCGTAATTAGACTTGCTTTAGAAATAATCCTGTCCACTCAAAACAATGTCAAATTGATAGCGATCTGATTTTTTCAAAGCTAGGATTTATGTAACTGATGTCATGCTGCAATGGTTTGGCAAATGTTCAGAAGGTATATGGATCAAGTAATATCAAATGGGATCCAAAACACAAAACTGTACTGACTCCATTTAGATATAGATGATAGTTTTTGATTATATGTTGAAAAGCCTTCCCGTGTTAAATGTCTAAGTGCTAAATAAATGTGCTTATTAGAATGACATTATTTTCAAATTAAAGAACTCTTTAAAAAAACCCTCTAGCTTAATTCTTTTAAAGGGCAATGCTTGCCTAATAATTTCAAATCTTCAAGATAGCTTACATGTATAATCATATATGTAGCAAATCCATACGTAATTGAAGCAAAAGTTCCTAACTCCTGGTCATTTAAGTAGAATGAATTTTAATTTTCAAGGGATTTTCTATTCCCTTAAGTACTTTAAAAAAAAGACTCTTAAAAAGGCAACATATATCCTTCCCATGTGGTGTTTAGGTGATATTGACCACTACAAAGCATAAGTAAGGGCATAGACGTAGAGCTAGAAGAGCACCCAGATGCCGTATAGTCCAGCTCCATCACTTTACAGATGAAGAAACTTTGGCCCAGGGAGGTTAAGTGATTTGCCCAAGTTCACACAGCTTGTACATATCAGAAGCAGGGTTTGGACCTAGTGTGACTCTCCAGCCAGCATATTAAGTAGTGTTACCAACCAACAAAGCATTTACTAAATGCCTGTTGTGTGCCGGGCACTATGCTAGACACTGGCCATTACAAATACAAGGAATGAAACAATCTCAACTCTAAAGGAGTTTATATTCCAATGTGAGGGTTATGCCTAATAATAGTATATTCCCTCTGAGCTCTTTATCCAAATTATTCGCATGTAGGGACCCAACTTCATAGTGTGAAGCAGGCTTTAGCTTTCTTTCAGTACAATTTTAGAACTTGCATGATTTCATTTATTTGATGCAAAAACTAATTGTATAAACTTAGCGCTCACTTTAGGATTCTTCCCTCCCTGCCCCCCCCAAACTTCATTATTACTAATAGCACAAAATGTAAAAATTGGACCTTTTCTCAAAAAATATTTTCTGATATTTCATTATACGTTTGATTTGACAAACAAGTTTCATTATAGATTTGATTTGATGTGTAAGGCATTAGACTGGGCACTGGGTTAAAATATAGACTGCTTGCAGTACAGGGCTCTAAGTTATGATTAAATGAAGGCACAGATGCATGTCTGTCAAATCTGCAAGTGATTAAAAAAAACTGTCAGAATAATTAACCCCTTGGATAATATGCTCTGTACCTGATCTAATAAGTTGAAATTTGCTTGAATGAATGAAAAGCATTTATTAAGGACTTACTATGTGTCAAGGGATTTGCTACATGCTATGGATACAAATACAAAAGCAAAATAGTTTCTGCCCTTGAGAGTGCTTATAGTCTAATATAAATGGTGGCCAGCAAAGGTTTGGTTTTGATGTGAAAAGTGGCCTGGATGGTAAATGAACCTACAGACAATTGATTGAAGAACCCTTTCCAGAAGCAAGGAATAGAAAAGTGAGGATAGAGGGGTGATTTTTTTAAGGATCACGCAGATCACATCCCCTGTATCATTTAGGAGACGGTCTTTGATGGGTTTTTAGTCTTGGTTTTTTGGTTCTATTTTTTTTGTTTGTTTTTGCAACAGCAACTCTTACCCTGTGGTTAATTTGGTAATGAATCATTCCAATTGAACCAAGTTTATCCTTAGATAGCAGGCAGAGGTTACTAACAGCTTTTCTTAATTTGGTAGAATTTATTGGAGCTTGTGTTCCACTGGGTCCGCTCCATTCCATAATGAGGTTAGAACAAAAATTTTTTGTGGAGGAAGATAAAATTTAGAAGGAACTTCCCCCCAACTTCTTTGCAGGTGTGGCAAACTAGGGGTGTGCAGTACTACATACAATGTCATGCTTTTCCCAATATATTGGCTAATTTTGATGAATTGTCTGAGTTTTCTCCCTCTGTGTTTTAAGGGATAGTTTTTTTGAAAGAGAGTGTAGAGGGATGTGTTGAGAGATGTAAGCAATTAAAAATAAAATCTATAAAATTTTTATTTTTAACAATTTAATTGAGCTAAATGTGAAGTCCTATACTTGGGTTGTTTTGTTTTGTTTTTAATCAACAGCACGAGTATAATATGAGAGAGACATGGCTAGAAAATTTCACATGGAAAATATTTGGGGGATTTAGTGGACCATTCTGCAATGTGCGTCAACAGTGTGATAAGGCTGACAAAAGAAGCTAATGTGACAGTAGGCCATATTTAGTAGAGATTTAGTATTTAGAAAGAAGGAGATGACAGGCCCACTGTACTCTAGCCTAGTCAGACCCCATCCAGAATATTGCCTTTAGTTCTAGGCACCATGTCCACAAAAAGACTTTGACAGACTAGAGCATAATCAGAGGAGGGCAGTCAGGATGATGAATGGATTGAAAATCATTCCTTAAGGTGAATTGTTAAGAAAAAAAAAAGAGGCTCTTCATCATGGGGTGAGGAGAGAACTGCCTGCACATATCTGAAGGGCAACCACAGGCATGAGAGACTGCTCTGCTTGGTCCCTGAAAGCAGAACTGGAAATAATGAATGGAAGCTGAGATTTCATCAAGTAAGGATTAATAATTATAATAATAGGTCACATTCACTTGCTTTAAAGTTCCTAAAGCATTTTATGTAGATTTTAAAGCCCTTCAGAACCAGCCTCCCTTTTCAGCTTCTTTTTGAGTATTATCTTACGCCATTAGAATGGGCTTTCTCTCTGTTCCTCATTCCCAAAGGCATCTCTGATGCCTGGAATGCACTGCTTTCTCTCCTGTACTTCATAGAATCTCTCTCATCCTTCAAGACGCCACTTAAACGTGCCCAGTTTGAAGCCTGTCATGATCTCTCCCAAATGCTAGCAGTTCCTAACTTATGTTAAAGTACCATCCTTAAACTATTTCTATCTTATATTAAACTTATTCTATTTATACTTATTCTACATGTATTTGTATATGATGTTTTCCCTATAGTACATAAAGTCTTTCATGATAGAAATGATTTCGTTCTTTGTGTTTCTATCCCCAGTACCTAACACATAGTAGGGAATTAATAAATGCTTATCGATTGATTATCCCATTTGACCATTTGTTAGGGGGAGGAAAAGGCTTCCTCTAGAAGTGGAATAAGTTCCATAAAGTGGAATTCTTGTGGTCTCCGGGTGTTAAGAAACCTGTAATGACAGGGCAATGGGTGTGGGTCTGCCTTCTTTCAGTCAGAGACAAAGTTTATTGTATTGCCAGTAGAAGCAGGCATGATTTTAAGAATCTGAACAATTTAATGGGGGGCAAGATGGACACTTTTATATGGGAAGACTGTGGGAAGATCTGGATGGTATTAAGGAAAGGCAAGTAGCATGGAGTGGGGGCCAAAGAGGGCCACAAAGAAAGGGCAATTGAAAGGATTATTGAGTGGGAAGGGCCTGGTGCCTCAGGCAAATGCCAGAGGGGCTTTGGGGTCCAGGTCCCAAAGTCATGGTCTTTTCCTTTTAGGGGTCCAGTGAGAATCCCATCCCCATCAGAATGGGAAGGTGAAGTAGGGTTCCCTCACCCCATCAAATGCCATTAATGTAGAACCTGGTGACAAGCGCATCTCTGTGATACTCTGAAAACAAAGATAATTTGGGATCTTTGTCTTTCAGAGAAGAACTCGTGGAACATCACTTAAGCATAATTGACTGAGCCTTTATTCTTGACTTTAGACTCTACGGTTCCAGGAGGGGCACGGAGAGACACAAATGTATTGGCTTATACATGATTCTGCATGTTTAGAATGCTAAGCCTACCTATCAACGAATATTGTGTAAAACTATGATACTAAAAAATTCCCTTTAATAAACATGATGCTAAAAAATATTTCCCTTTAATAAGCGATAAGACAGTTCCCTCTCTGCTCCTCCGTACATTCTGTTCATTAGTCTGTAGCCAGCTGCTGTAGCCTATACGGTTTCTGTAGGCTCCAGGACAGCTAGCATATGCAGGTAAAAGAGCTGATAGCTGATTAAGAAATAGGTGACTCAAAGGCCCAATGAGAATTCCTTGCCAAGTAGCACCATTTCAATTGGACCCACCTGTCTCTATTCTCCAGCTGTCTCTGGGAAATGGTCTCACCCAATCAGCCTAATTAGTTAGAATGAAGGGGCTTTACTGACTACCTGAGAATAGCTCTGAGGCTCTGAAATTTAATCAGTCCAAAAAGGGAAACTTCTTGTGAGGACTTGAAGCTGTTTTTGAACCTCAGACATTATCAGAGGAGAAGATGCTCTGCCAAATTTCCCAAAAGGCTAAAATTAGGGCTGCCATATATATTCACACTGGGAAGAAATAATAACATTCCTTTCTGTTAAACCATATGGTTGTTGAAGGTCTCATCCACCTTGGTTAGAATGCTAGTTCTTAGCTTGGTTACAGATATTTTACAAGCTGGAAAGTAAAACATCGCAAGCTACATTAACTCTAGTTATAAATGTACTTTTTTTCTCCAAGTGCTCCATTAACACTCACCAAGAAGCTTGTCCAAAGTGTTTTATTCCTTCCTACTTTAATTCTCTAAGGCCATGATCTGTTTGCTGAGCCACCATTCATTATCTTTGAAAGATTGTCAATCAGTCACCAGTCAAGCTTTTATTAAGCACCTACTATGTGCCAGACACAATGCTAATTGTAGAGAAAAATGAGTGTAACAAGTACTGTGTAATTATAATGAGCAAAAAAAAATGGCCCTAGAAAAGAGATTAGAAAATCTACCTCCGTCCCTTCTTTTCAGGGGGCGGGTGACTATGGGTATAAAATATTACATGAGTTTTGGGCTCAGTTGATGTTTTAGTTGGTTTTGCTAATTTTTCCCCTCTTCTTTTCCTTTTTTCTCTCCCTCTCCCTCTTTTTCTCTCCCTCCCCCTTTTTAAACAAGGGAAAGCTCATCAGATAAGAGAGAGGGAGAGATATATTAAAAAATGATGGTGAAATGAAAACAAAAGATATCTATAAAATGTTTTTTCTAAAACATTATGGAGAGCTCAAGAGGTGTCATGAGACTAAAAAAAAAAATCCAAATGTTTTCCAATCTTCGAAAAAAGAAAGAGAATAGAATTGAGAAACTATAGACCAGTGAGCTGAACTTTGGTTCCTAGAAAAATTCTAGAATGTATTATTAAAGGGATAGTGAATATGTAGAAAAGGAAGCAATGATAAGAACCCAGTCCATCAAGAACAGGGACATGCCAGGTTAACTTTGTTTCCTTCTTTGATAGGGCTATTAAACTCAGAGATCAGGGGAATACTGTAGTTATATTTTGCTGATTTGGGGTTTTTTTGTAAATCATTTAACAAATCTCATTCTATTCCTGTATAAAAGATTGGGAGATGTAGGCCAGATCATAGGAAAATTTAGATGGATATGAAGCTGGCTGAATGGCTGGATCCAAATCACAAGCTTTTTATGAGTCAAACACTGACCAGCCAGAAGACTGCAACAGAACCTATGGAAAGACTTATGGGCTCTTGGGCTTCATTTAGGGTAGTGAGAAAAGAGATGCTAGTCCTACTGTTCTCCATCTTGGTCTGACGATGTCTACACTTTCTATTTGGAGAAGGCAGCATTGCTTTGCAGATAGATTGCTGAATTCAGAGTTAGGAAAGACATTGGTTCCAATTCTAACTGGTTCCAATTCTTACTAGCTGTGTGACCCTGGCAAGGTCATTTAACTTCTCTGAGCTTCAGTCACCCCATCTATAAAATGGAGATAATTACATCTACCTAGCATAGTTGTTGTGAGGATCAACTGAGCTAATTAATATGCATGATGTAATATACTTTGAAAGCCTTAATGTGCTGTGTGAATGAGAATTATTGTTGTTATTATGGCCAGCACGTTTTAGGAACAACCCCACTAAACTGGAAAGTGTCCAGAGGAAAGCAGTGATAGGCCTGGTATTAGTAACACTGAGACTGTGTTGAAGGAAATGAATGCTTAGCCAGAAGAGGAGACTTGGGTGGACAGGACAGTCTTCTTCAAATATCTGAAGGCCTGATGTGTAGAAAAAGGATTAGATTTGTTCTGTTTGGCACTGTAGGTAGAGCCAGGAGCAACAGGAGAGAGTTATTAAAGAAGTGAGGAAAAACTTAACAATTTTCTGTCTACCAGTGGGTAGAGCCAAGGACAACAGGAGAACATTGTTAAAGAAGTGAGGAAAAACTTAACAATTTGCTGTCCCAAAGTGGAATGGGCTGTTTTGGGGGCATAATAAGCTCTTACTCATTGGAAGAGCATCTTCATTAAGGAAAGGTGGCTGACAACATTTGGCCATGTGGTAGGGAAGATGTAGCTGATTACAGCTTAGACTAAATGACCTCTGAGATCACTTGAAATTTGAAAGGTATGTGCTTCTGTTTGTACTTAGTTATCATATCAGCTAAAAGTGGTTTTTTTTTCCTGTGCTTGTCTCAATCTCTTATAGAACCTAAGTTCCATGAGAGCAAAGACTGTTTTTTTTTGTTTGTTTTGCTTTTAATCTTTGTATTCCCAATACCTACTTAAGTGCCTATAATAGTCATTAAATGTGTGGTTGAGTTGAACAGACCATTTAGAATAGGTATTATAATAAAGAATCTTTAACTGATTTGAAAAATGTCCATGTGCATGCACACTTAGGCTCCTGAATCAATCAACAAGCATTTATTAAGCAGGTACTATGGGCCAGGTGCTGTGCTTGGTGCTGGGAATACAAAGACAAAGATGGATGCTATGTAAGCCCTGAAGAAGACAGAAACTAGCAGGGGAAATAACATGTGCATATAAATATATTTTTTAAATGGAAGGTGATTTTGTGGGGGAGGCACTAGCGGCTGTGGAAGGGGTGCTCATATAAGAGGCAGCATTTAAGCCTGGTTTTGAAGGAACCTGGCAATTCCAAGACGTGAAATCAAGGAGAGGGAGGGCATTGCAGGCCTGTGCAATAGCCTTGACCTGAACAAACTACAGAGGTAGGATGTGTAATGATAATACGAGAAGAACAGCAAGAAGGCTAGTGTGGGTAGACTCTAGTAAGTCTAGGAAAATAGATTGGAAGAAGAGTTTACGTTTGATCATAGAGGTTAAGAGGAGCCTTTGGAACTTATTTAGCATGGGAATGACATTATGACAGAGAAGGCATTTGAGGATAACGGAATGGGTAAGGTATTTACCATATTAAAGGACTCTGGAGAGTCTTAACCAGTCTTGAAATGTTTAACCAATAAAACATATGATATGCATTGTCTCCTTTTGCCCTGAAAGCAAATATAATGATTTCCCTCAAATTTCACTTTTTTAAAATAGTTTTCTAATTTCCTTAAAATATCATATTGCATATTAGGATGAGGGAATTTGGTCAGAAATTACCTTAGATATTATTTAGTTCAAAACACCCATCTCATAGGTGAAGAAAACGAGGGAGAAGAGTTATGAAAAGAGCAGATCCAGCATACAACACCAACTGAGGCTTCTGACTCCAAATCTCAGTGTTTGGGTTTTATCTTCCCCACTAGACTAGGAACTCCAGGAGGGCAAGGACCTTATCTTATCTAAACTTTGCATTTCCCTGAGCACCTAGCCCAATGCTCTGCACACAGTATACATTTATTCATTTATTTCACGTATACATTGTGTTTAGAGTTTTCAGAAGAGAGTTGCCACTTAGTATTTCATGCCTTTATTAATTGCTTAAACAGTTACTGCTTTTAAAAAATGCTTCTGTTGTGAGTCTCCAGACATTGCTGGACAACATATTTCTCTGTGATAAAGTAGAAAGAGGACTTGGTTCAGGGTCAGAGGATTTAGGTCAAAATCCCAATTCTGCTACTTGTTCCTTGTGTGGTTTTGTGTAAGTTATTTCATCTCTCTAGGCTTCAGTTTCTTTATAAAAGAGCCAGTTGGACCTGATGACTGAGCTCTAAATGCTTTAATCCTATTATGAGACAATTAGCTGATCATTCTATGTAATTATCATTAATAATAACATTTAATAGCACTTTAAGGTCACAAAGCAGTCCATATGTTTTAAAGCATGTTTAAGGTTACAATGGACCTTCAACATAACCCTGTAAGGTAAGTAGCATTAAGTACTTTCCCCTATTTTAAGGATGAGGTAACCAGGAGGCTTGCAAGGTTGTAACTTGCCCTGGTCATAAGGCCATTAAATAAAAGAGCTGAGATGTGAAGTGGTTTTTTGTTGTCTAGTTGACAGGTCTTTCTGTGACTTCATGCTTCCTGAAACATCGTTGTTATAAGTTGTATCACCCTACAACCAAATATTCCTGTAAGATCAGACAACACAAGTGTGCTCGTGCGCGTGCGCACGCACACACACACACACATACACATTGAAGGGGTGGGGAGTCCAAAATGAATTTCTTTAGCTCAGGGACCTTCCAGGGTAGATATTCCATAGACTACAGACAGATTAGCTACTCCTTTGTTTATCTTTATGCATACATAAGTATATGTGAATGTAGATGCATATATATATGTGTATGTGTGTGTGTCTATATATAGATATATAGGTATGTATATGTGTATATATATATACATACATATACATATATGCATATTCACCTATAGTTCACATGAATGAGAAAGGCAGTATAACAAGGTAAGGACTGACTTGGGAGTCAGGAAAACCTGAGCTTAAATCCTACCTCCAAGATGCTTCCCAGTGTTGGGGGCAACTTTTTAACCACAGGTGAAAATTATAAAGTGTTTCTGATTTGCATTGGTGGAGGGAGTGTGACGCCAGGTATTGCCTACATAGTTGGACTAGTTATTCATCGTATGTCTGGACCAAAATAAAGAAATAACACAGATAATATATAATAAATATATATATATACTAGATACATATGAATACTACATATACAAATATACA
Source organism: Phalanger gymnotis (assembly GCA_028646595.1). Classification (NCBI taxonomy): domain Eukaryota; kingdom Metazoa; phylum Chordata; class Mammalia; order Diprotodontia; family Phalangeridae; genus Phalanger; species Phalanger gymnotis. The sequence continues at coordinate 137,619,464 of CM053625.1, read as the reverse complement.
CAGCACATGTATTATTTTTGTATATATTATATGTATGTGTGTATGCTTATAGACAAAGACCTTCAATAATTATTGAATTTTCCCAGTGTTAAATATACATAAGGCAGGAAGGAATCTGCCACTCTCACATAGCTTTTTAATTCTGTGCGTCATCCCAAGACAAAGCTTTCCCCATTTGGCATCTTTGGTTTTTGAGTGGAAAAAATAAGCATAAGAGTGTAGCAATTGTCTTGTGAAAGCTGAAGTCACAGGGGTGGGGCAAAAAGGGGAATTTGGAAATTGTAGAAATTGGGAAATTGGGAAAAAGTAGAGGTGGGGCTGTGGAAAAATTTTCAGGAAGGTAGCAGAAGTATTTTAGTTTCTCCCCACTCTTGAATTTATTCATGAAGTTGCTTTTAGAATAAGTTGTTTGGATCCTTTTAACGGTGTGGAAATTCATCACATATTGAGGCCAATTCTGCATCTGCAGAAGTGATTTCCTTAGCCCAGGTGAGTCACTTTCATTAGTGAGTGAATTATTTGGGGCCTGTTAGTAAATTTCTATTGCACCTGAGTGGAATGAGGCGAACTGGAAGTCTGGCTGATTGACATAATTTGCCAAAAGATGACCACACATAGGAAAATCAATTCCAAACCTTCTACCTCTGTGATCTTGGATCTCTTGGATGCTTTGATATTTGAGATATTTCAGAGATCTATAATCTTCACGCATAAGGGAAATCCTTTCATCTATTCAGATCTTGATACCTCCATACCTAAGGAGATAGGTAGGTTTTAAAGTTGCTAAGCAGAATTGGCTTGTTATACCTCACCCCTTTCTTTATATTCTACTGTCTAGCTAAACTGACATTCTTGCTGTATATCACATGAAACATTCCATCTCTCATCTCCTCTCCTTTTTTTGCAAGATCCCCCCACATACCCGTCCCCGACTTCACTCCACGCCTCCAGTGCACTCCTTTCCTACCTTTGCCCAGAATCCTTCACTCTCTCCAAAGGTCAAGTACTACCTGAAGGCTTTGCTGAGACCTCTAGCTACTATGGGCTCCTACCTACCCCTGCCTTATCAACCTGTGACAAACTGACCTTTTATTTATTTTGTATATATTCTAATAGTCATACACATGCTGTCTCCTCAATAGGATGTAGAGCCCTTGATGCTTGAGACTTTCATTTTTTTAAACTTTTTATCTCCAGACCTAGCACAGTGCTTGGCCCACAATAGATGCCTAAATGCTTGTCGATTGATTGACTGGCTATAACCAGTTTCTCTTCAACTTGCTAGTTGGTCCTTGGATAATGTATGTGCACAGTCTATCATTGGGCCTGTGCCTGAAGTCCACCTAGCTTGGTAGGACTTGCTAAAGCTTGTAGCCTTTGAGATCCCAGGATTATCATCTTTCATCATGATGAGTCAGCAGAAGGAGACTTAACTGGAGCATATGGAAGAGGTCCCAAAAGGTTCTAGCCAAACACTGTTGTTTATGCAAATGGAAACTTTTTAAAGACCCAAGTTCTTTCCAGGAGTAGGAGGGTAGAGACTTTTTCACTGAACTAAATCCACCCTGCTGAGGTTTTGCCTTTTGTGCCCCACAGAGTATTTGGTGTTTTCAAACAGATTGATAGTGAAAAATCAACAAGATACTTTGCCCATTTTCTGTGATTGGAGACATATGGATTGTCCTTCAAAAATGATAAGCTGAAGAATCCCATGTTCTGTTCCCTCATCAACTGATTTTGAAAGATTTCTTTCCATTCTTTCCTATCTCCATCTCTCCTCTTGTTTCTACCCAAAATGTACTCAGAAACGACAAGAGTAATTCAACTTCAGGGCTGAGTGGGACTATCAGTTGGCCTAAAGTAGCACTTTAGCAAGAAGGACCATTAGTTGGAGATTTACATTTCCTTAGTCTGGGGATGGGGAATGACTGAAATACAGATCCACACAAAGAAAAGTTTGGAATCCACTAATTTAATATTCTTATTACAGGATGAAGTATATTCAGAAGTACACAGATCAAAGACTTAAAGCTTAACCATTCCTGTTATCATCACCTTTTCTTTTTTTTACTTGAAACTCTGGAAATCAAATAATTTGCAGACTCTTGTGAACACTGAAGGCTGGATTGATCCCCTTGTTGATGGAAATGCCACAAAATCCAAGAGGAGAAAACACCTTTATTTCAACCCAGTCGTTTGTCTTTTCCAGTGTACCCACTCCAGTTGAGAACGGGTTTGACATCGACTCTCTGGGCACCAAAGAGTTATGCCACACACCCTTGAGCAATGGCACTGTACTTTCAAATGCTAACAGTCCTTTAGATTCCTGCACGCAGCCCCTCTGCAATGCCACATCTGGCAAATCCAGCCCCTGTAGTGAAGAAGTCAAATATGTGTCTGCAGAGGGAGAAAACATTGCCTGTGGCTGGGGGGCTTTCGCTCCTGATTGTTTACAGTTTTTTAATACACCCAAAGGAATACTCTTTTTCCTCTGCATGGCCTCCTTTCTTCAGGGGATGACAGTGAATGGTTTCATCAATACCGTCATCACCTCCATTGAACGACGATATGATCTCCACAGTTATCAGAGTGGGCTTATTGCCAGTTCTTATGACATAGCAGCTTGTGTCTGTCTGACCTTTGTCAGCTACTTTGGAGGCACTGGACACAAACCTAGGTGGCTTGGGTGGGGGGTGTTGGTAATGGGGCTTGGCTCCCTTGTCTTTGCTTTGCCTCAGTTTACCACTGGTCATTATGAAGCGAACTTCTCAGAAGAGTTTGGAACATGTGGCTCAAATCAAAATATATCCTGTACAGAAAGTACTTCAAGCCTCTCCAACTACAGGTTTGTCTTCATGCTTGGGCAGTTCCTTCATGGGATTGGTGCAACACCACTGTACACTCTGGGAGTGACCTATCTCGATGAAAATGTCAAGTCAAACTACTCTCCAGTCTATATTGGTAAGTGTAATAACCTGTCGATGAAAATCTTTCTTTTGGTTATTAAATAAGCATGGTGTGTATTTAATGTTGTGTATTAGAATGGAAAATGAACTATCCCCTAATGGGATGCTATGAAAATATGTGTGTGTGTGTGTGCAACTAGCAAAATATTGTGCTTTGCAGAGACAAAGCCTGCTAACAAGTCATCATTTTGATTCAATTAAATATTAAGTTGATTCTGATAGCAAGGGAATTTACCAGTGAGAGGAAAAAAGAGATAGCAAGTGACATAGTGGGTTTAAAAAAATTTAAGGGAGCAGGTCGTGTGTGTGTGTGTGTGTGTGTGTGTGTGTTGAGGGGGATGGGTAAGAGTGAAATTCTAAAAAAAAGATTCTTTATCTAAGTTTCTTAAAAGTAGTCAGCTTGAATCAGGGTTGTATCCTTTTTAAGATTTGCATATGGATAGGAAATCTACATTGCAAAGTGAAGAGGTTCTTAACCGTTTTTTGTCAGGGACCTTTGGTACAATCTGGTGAAAACTTTAGACTCCTTCTCAGAGTAATGTTTTTAAATAACTAAAGGAAACACTCAATGTTGGTTGGAGGTGAGTGAAGATAAAGATGAAATTATTTTCTTATTTGAGTTCATGGATCCCCTGAAATCTATACAGGGACTCCTTGAAGGTCCATGGACCTCAGGTTAAGAATCACTGGCCTGGGAGTCAAGAAGCTCTGGGTTCGAGTCCTTTCTCTGCCACATACTAGTTAAACATAAATGGGGGGTGGGGGGAATAGCATGGAGAAAAAGACAAAGATAGTAATCAGAACTGTGAATGTGAATGGGATGAACTCTACCATAAAACAGAGGCAGATATCAGAATGGATTAAAAACCATAATCTTACAATATTTTGTTTACAAGAAACACATTTGAAACAGGGGGATAGACACAGGGTAAAGGTAAAAGGCTGGAGTAGAATATATTATGCTTCAGCTAAAGTAAAAAAAAAAAAGCAGGGGTGGCAATCTTAATCGCTAGCTGAGAGACCACTTTTTTTGCTCTTAGTGCCTCAGGCAACTCTCTAAGATCATACATTCAAGATGAATTATTGAACTAAAATTGGTATAGAGAGATTTTACATTGGGACTTCCCTAGAACATTTATTTCTAGACTTATGATTTAATTAATGTAAGGAACTTCCAGGGTGACTCTCTCTCTACCCAAGCAAATCAGAACTATGTGTATTTGGACCTGAATTGTGAGTTCAAGAGTGTAAGGAGTTCCCATCAAGGAAACTCCCTCTACCAATGCAGGTTAGTTTTAGGAAGTTGTCTGGGGCACTGAGAAATTAAGCGATTTGCAAAACGTTGCACAACCTATATGTATATATCAAAAGAAAGACTTAAACCCAGGTTGTCCGAACTCTGAGGCTGGCTCTCTATCCATTCTGTCTCACTTGCCTCTTATCTATACATAAGATTGTATATGTGTGTGTAACATACATAAGAGACAGCATGACATGCATATTCATAGACATGGGTATGCAGGAATAAGCTTATACTGGTTCTTGAGAGGTAATTATTAAATTTTCAATGTGAGCATTAATTATGTCTCAGAAATTGGCAAAAATCCTTAAATCAGGGTTTGATTTATTGTTTTGTTGATTGTCTAGACTTAAGAAAGTGATGGAGAAAATGTTAATGCAAATTAAACTTTTAAGATGTGGCATACATACTTTTTTTTTTTTACAGAGAGTGTATAAATGAGAGATTTTTCTCTTTCTCTATTTATAGGTGAAAATTGTAGAAACTACTTTTATAAGTAAAATAGCAAAGGGACAAAGGTTTTTCTGAATTGGTGCATGAGGAAATGAACGAAGAGTGCCCATGAAATAAGTCATCTATACAGTTCTCTTCCTTGCCCTTCTAGACCCCCTTAAACATGTAATTTGAAGAGAGCACATTATGGTCACTGGCACTAAACATAGTACAAAGCCATTGCCTTTAATGAAATAATGCAGAGCACATGTTCCAAGCAACTTTGTAATTTCATTTTTATATAGGGAGTAGAGCATAACACTGTTAATTTTGAAAGAATTTTAAAATGTCTATTTCTTTCCAAAGAGTAAACTTGGGATGTTATTGTTGGGATTTTGAATTTTTCAAACGAAGCTGAATCCAGCTTCAGATGAATTGAGTCATTGATATGCCAGACACAGAAGAATTCCAGTCCAGCATTTCTATTAGATTTCTAGTTATAATGATCAACTGAGTAACTTAGACAAATTTATTTCAGGGGTGAGTCAGTAGAGAATTCATAATTCCATTCACAAAAAGTTGCAAGGTCAATTCATGAAACCAGACAAGTGTTAATGCTGAACTTGGCCTCCCCCACCCCCACCATTGACTAAAAGGGCTTCAGTTGGTCTCCTATGATTTAATGGCCCTGCTTGATTGGTGGGTATGTCTGTCTATCCATCATCTAGGAGTTAATCCTTAAGGCTATTTCATCATTATGCCTCCATGAAACTATTCCTGGACCTATACAGGTGAGGAAGATGTTGAGCTATGTATGACCCCACTTTGCATTCAGAGGATCATAGATTTAGAGATGGAAGAGACCTTACAGGCTATCTAATCCAACTCCCCTCATTTTTGAATTGAAGAAATGAAGCTCAGAGAAATTAAGTGACTTGCCCAGGGTCATCCAAGGAGTATAGGGTAGAGCAAAGATTTGAACTTGGATCCTCGAATTCCAAATGCCAAACCACACTATGCAACTCTTTCTCAGAAAATGCTTAACAAGACAACATTTTCATGAGGAGGATATCCCAAATGAAGTTCAAAATTGATCTCTTTGTATTATAACCTATATCAAGAAAATATCTTTGGAAAATATGCCCACATAGCATAAAGAGCTTTCCTGAGGCTCAGAGACTATTTGGAAAACCTGAATCCAAATCAGAATACCCTCTACTTCATACCCAACAAGTTGTCAAGCAGTCTTTGTCCAAAGACTTTGAGGTGTCTACTAACTCTTGAGATACATTTTGTCATTCATAAAATGAAGGAAGGGAGGGAGAAAAGGAAGGAAGGAAAGAAAGAAACATCTGTGCCGGAAACTGAGGGAAGCAGAAGTTAGATGACTTATCCACAGTGACATAGCTAGTAAGTGTCTGAGGTCACATTAGAATTCAGGTCTTCCTGACTTCAGGCCCAGCACACTATCCACTGAGCCACCTAGCTGCCTCAAATGGATGATCTGAGTTCCCTTCCTCATTTAAAAATCTATGATCCTGATTGGCAGAACTAAGACTTGAACCCAGGTCTCCTGACTCCCCATTCAGTGTTCTTTCTGCTACATCATGTGTGTTGGCTACTTCCCTGCCCCTCCTCTCCCAAAACCTCCCTAGTCCCAAAGTAAGAAAGAGACCATACCTCAGACATGTCAGAAATGTGGCATCCAGAGCGTTAGTGGAGAACAATGTCTGGAGTTTTATTGTGGTAACAAAGCAGGGGTATCCAGTGCAATCTAGGTAATCCCTTTAAGGAAAGTATGCAGTCCCCCAATTTAACTGATCTGTTTTGTTTGTTAACAGCAATTTTCTATACAGCTGCAATTCTTGGCCCTGCAGCAGGTTACCTGATTGGAGGAGCACTGCTGAACATTTACACTGAAATTGGCAAACCGTAAGTAGACATATATTGGTTTGTTCTGTTTGGGCTCAAAGACACATTTGGTGCTTAATTATGTGGAAGAAACCTTTTAGGGGGATTATACCTGTTATTTCTTTGGTGTGAAGAACTCAGCATGGGGAAACTCCCTCTGCCACTTTAAATTGGCATCTTCTTTGTAACTTATAGATTTAGAAATTGGTTGAGGACACTTCTGAGGTTAGGTGGCTTGCCCTGGATTACACAGACAGTATATGCCAGAAGGAGGATTTGGATGGCAGTGTGCCTTGATTCCAAAGCCAGATCTTTATCCGTGACGCCATGGCTGATTCTAATGCAAAAAACCGTGTTGGTTTTTCCTATGTGGCATCAGATTTATTTGCATATCCTTTGCCGAAGGTGGTTTCCAACCCTAATTATAGTTTTGTAGGGGAGTATCTGTAGTAACTGACCACACACACTGTAGGAGCCTTGGAATCATAGGACACAGAGCTAGAAGGAGCTTCAGAGGTCATCTTGTCCTGTTCCTACTTGAGTCCCAAGGCTGTTCTAGATCCAGGGATTAAGGGATAATTTCGCACATGAGAAAGGCCCCTCTGGTCTTCTCCCCATAGTCCCCTCACACAAAGGGAGGAAAACAAGGTACAGTGGAAGGAATTAAAATTTGAGTTTTAATCCCTGCCCTGCCACATAATTGTTAGTATTCATAATATTAATTCTCCTAACTGCTATAACCACCCTTTCCTTTATATAAATGGTTAATATTATTTTATTAATATTACTTATTCTTTTAATGTAATAATTAGCATATTGATAATATAATTAATAATAATATAAAATAGCAAGTATTTATATAGGACTTGAAAATTTGCAGACATATATGTATGTATATATGTATATATACAATATTTATATATATATGTATATATCCTCATAACAACTCATGTGGTAGGTCCTACTATGATATCTATTTTGCAAATGAAGAAACTGAATCTGAGAGAAGTAAATTGACATAGCCAGGGTCATACAGTTTTGAGTGTCTGAAGCAAGATTTGAACAAAGATCTCACTGACTCCAAGTCCAGCACCCTATCCCCTGTGCCCCCTAGCTGGCTTGATAAAGTGAGGGGGTTGGTCCCTTTCAGCTTTAGATCTATGATTCTCTGTGTGAACAAGAAAGGGCTCTCATCATATCATATACACCCTTGATAGGGGAGTGCTTAGAGGGGACAGACTGTCAGGGCCATTTAAGATGGTTTGGATTCTGGAAGCACCTAATGCAGTCAGATCAGTGGATCATGTCAGCCATATCCTGCAGTGCTCCACAAAGCAGCTAGAGGAGTCTAGAGAAAGATCTGCAGATCTCAGGGACCTCAGAGACTACGTAGTCCAGCCTGTAGTGTTCTGGTAAATGTTTAACAATTGGGTCTCCAAAAAATGTGCCTGTAACACACTTGAAAGTTTAATCTACATTATTAATATTTTCTTTATCACCTTCTTAAGTGTAGACAATTAACAGAATAATATATCAAGCTCTGATTTGTAGAAATTTGCCAATTTCTGATTGTAAATGCTCACACTGAAAATTGAACCATCAGTTCCAAGAGGCAGCCTGAACTTAATTCAGCACACTCTCAAGTCAAATCCATGCTTGAACTAGTATGTCCCTTGTAACATAGCTGATATATGGCCATCTAGTTGTTAGGTGACCTCCAATGAGGAGGAGAACCCACTTCCTACCAAACTCATTCTCCTTTTGTATAGCTCCAATGGTTAGGAAGATTCCTTATATTATGTCTCTTTGCAGCTTCTACTCAGTGCTTCTACTTCTGTCTTATTGGGCCAAGCTGGACAGATCTATACCTTCTGTGATGTGACCCTTTTAATACTTGAGGAGGACTCTTCAGTCTACCCTTCTCTAAGTCCAAGCATCTCCATTTCTTTCAGAAGATCCTCATCTAACATGATCTCAATTATCTTTCATTATCCTGGTTGCTCTTCTTGGGGTGATTTCTAATTTATCGATATTCTTCCTAAAAGTTGATGGCTAGAAATGAACACACTCTCCAGATGTGGTCTGACCAGGGTAGAATAGGGTAGGACTATTGCTGTTTAGTTGATTCTGTTGTGTCTGACTCTTAGGGACCCCATTTAGGGTTTTCTTGGCAAAGATTCTCGACTGGTTTGTCATTTCCCATCATCTCCCTGGTCCTAGTCTCTTTCCACATCTTTTCCCACAAATCTCCCCTCTTTCCAAACTTGCCTATTTCTGTCAACAGTACCACCTAGTCTCCCAGATTCAGGACGTCAGCATCGAACCTTGACTCCTCACTCTCTTTCATCTTAGAGATCCAATCAGTTGCCAGATTAATTGATTCCAACTCCACAACATTTCACACATCTGACTCCTTCTCTCTACACATGCAGCCACCACCTTATTTCAAGCTCTCATTGTCTTTTGCCTGGACTCTAGCAATGACCTCCTAATTGGTCTCCCTGCTTCAAATCTTTCCCCACTCCAATTCAGCCTTAACACAGCTGTCAAAACTGATTTTTCTTAAGCACAGATCTAACTGTGTCGACCTCCTACCAATAAACTCTATTGGCTCCCCACTGGCCTTAGGATAAAGTATAAACTTCACATTTTGGCTTTTAAAGCCCTTCCCAAACTTTCACTAACCAATCTTTCCAGTCTCATTATACATCACACCCCTTCTCACACTGTGATTCAGCCAAATTGAACCCATATTGTCCACACCCTCAGCACCCTATCTCCTATCTCGTTGGCCATATTCCCTGCATGGAATGCACACCATTCTGACCTCCACTTCATAGAATCTCTCACTTCCTTCAAGTTCAAGCACTACCTTCTATAGGAAACCTTTCCTGGTCCCCTCAATTGCTGATACCTTTTCTCCACCAACTACTTTATAGTTTAAATACCTTCCATTTATTTTGTATTCATTCTGCCTACCCTTTTATCTGTACTTGTTCTCTCAATATAATGTAAGCTTCCTGAGATCAGGAATGAATTTTTTTTGGTCTTTTTGTCACTTCCTGTTCCAAGATCTTGCACAATGCCTGGTACACAGTAAACACTTAATAAATGTTTGATTGTTTTTCATGCAACCAAAAATCTTATTAGCAGGCAGGTGGTACAAATGGAAGTGCTGAACCTGGAATCAAGTAGATTCAAGTTCAAATCATCCCTTACTTTCTAGTTGTGTGACCTTGGGCCAATCAATTGACTTTTGTCTGTCTCATTTTTCTCATCAGCAAAATGGGCATGATTATAGCACCTATTTCCCAGAGTTGATGTGATGAAAAATGGGAGAGTATTTGAAAATGCAAGCTATTATTTTGACTTAAAAAAGACACTGTAGACTTATATTAAGTTTACAGTACACTAATACTCCTACATCTTTTTTTCAAACTACTTTCTAGTCATACTTTCCCTGAATTTTTAAAACTTTTTTAAAAAGTTTTTTAAAATAATATTTTTTCCAATTACATATAAAGACAATTTTGACATTCATTTATTTTAAATTTGAGTTCCAAATTTATCTCCCTCCCCCTGAAAAAATGGTAAGCAATTTAATATAGGTCATATATGTGCAATCATGTAAAACATATTTCCAGATTAGTTGTGTTGCAAAAGAAGAAACAGAACAAAAGGGAAAAAAAACGAAAAAAATTTTAAGAAAATGAAAATAGTATGCCTCAATCTCCATTCAGAGTCCATCAGTTCTTTCTCTGAATATGGATAGCATTTTCAATCATGAGTCCTTTGGAATTGCCTTGGATCATTGCATTGCTGAGAAGAGCTAAGTAACTCATAGTTGATCACCACACAATTGTTGCTGTTACTGTGAACAGTGTCGTCCTGGTTCTGCTCACTTCACTCAGCATCAGTTCATATAAGTCCAGGTTTTTCTGAAATCTGCCTGCTCATCATTTCTTATTTTACAATAGTATTCCATTACATTCATACACCACAACTTGTTCCCCCATTCCCCAATTGATAGTAAAGCTTTTTTTAAAAAAAAAATGCAAACAAAGCACATGCCAAGGAGTTCTAGTTCCATGAATTATGGGGTTTTTTTTTGTTTTTTTGGTTTTTTTTTAGTAACAAAACAGATAATGGCTAAGATTCACAGTTGCTTTTCAGCATTTACAGGGAAGAAAAACTTGTGGCAGGATATTATGGATGAAAGCCAGAGGGTTAAATGCCCTCCCAATAGTGGTACTGGAACATAATCTAAGAGTTCTTTGGAAAGAGAGATTCTGCTGATAAAACCATTTTTTTTTAGTAGGCAATTGACATTCCAATTTTTTACTTGAAATTCAAATTTCATTTTCTTTCACATTCTTTTCTTGTTGACCAGTTGGTTTGTTTTTATCTGTGTGGAGAGGTGGGTGGGAGAGAAAGGCAGGACTATGGAAATCCTAACCAGAAAAAAAAAAAGGAAACATGAGAGGCCACATGGCATGGCAATTGAGTATCAGTTTTGGAATCAGGAAGATTCAGATTCAAATCCTGCCTTTGACATCTTCGAGCTATGTGACCATGGGCAAATCACTTAACATCTCAGTTCCCTAAGCCACTCTTTTAAGATCACTGATTATAGGCAATTACATAACAGTGTCAGTCAACAAAAATCAACTGAATTTCCATAGCAGGAGTTCTTCATACTGTAAGACCCAAAAAGGGGGTGGGGGCAGGGAGGGGGCGGGGAAGAGGAAGCCTGTCTTATAAAGATTGAAATATTCCTTAGATTGATTTTGTGTTACTTGTTATTTGCAATTACCAAACAACATTCCTTTTCAGTAAGCTACTAACATTTTCCCTCATTATATTTACTAGTCTTCCTTTTCCAAGCTGTCTAGTTGGATTTATTTTATATTTATGAGCCCCATTTCAGGCATTTCCACACCTTGAAATCTTTCCACAGATGGATTTCCTTGTCCTTGGTCTTTCTAAAGCTTTACAGCTGTTACAAATTCCGATATCTTGCTACATATTGAAGAATAGGTATATCAAATGTTGCTGTTATTGCATCCACCAAAAACGTATGGTGGGTGCCTCACAAAACCCTTGCTGCAACTGGAACTTCATTTCCCCTTTACTCTTTTCACATTCTTCTGGAAACAGTAAAATAGGAGGCGTTAGAGTGATGTAGGAACATCACTGGCCTGGAAAGCTTGTAGATGTCCTTAAAGGCTCTGCAAAAGCTAAGCCCTCATCCTACCCGTGATGGACTATTTCTTTCGCCCTCAAAAGATTTCTAGCGTGCTTCATTGCCTCAAATCTCTTTTAAGGGATTCCAGCAGATTGGGTGTGTGTGAGCAGCCTAGGATATTTGAGGGGGTCATAGCAAATGATTCCTAAAGTTTTTCCTATCTTTAAAGATCTGGCTCCCTAGGCCACAAATCACTCCTCTTATTTTCCTCTTCCGTAACAGACCCAGAGCTCTCCTGCTAGTTTATCTGGGGACTCAGAGTGGAAAGCCAACTCTGGGGTTCTTACCAGGTCAGAACCTAGAAATAGAGGCAATGTGATAAAGTATATACAGTATCAGATTCAGAGTCAGGAAGACCTGAGTTCAAATCTAGTTTCAGACACTTACTAGCTGTGTGACCTTGGGCAAGTCACTTAACCTTGTTTGCCTCAGTTTACTCATCAGTAAAATGAGCTGGAGAAGTAAATGACAAAACCACACCAGCATCTCTGGCAAGAAAACCCCATATGGGTTTTTCAGATTTGTCACATTTTCAGATATGACTGAAATGACTGAACAACAGCAATAACAGTAAATCTGGGGCAAGTCATTTAACCTCTCTGGGCCTCATTTTCTTCATCTATAAATGAAGGTGTTAGACAAGGTGACCTCTAAAGTTCCTCCCAACTCTAACTATAATGTTATGAGTAGTTTCCACAATGGAGTTGAATTGCCAGTTAGACTCAAATTCCCCCAAATAATTTTCTTCTTACTTACATTTTCAGTTAGAAAAAAAAAATATTGTTTGTGTGTAGGTTACAACTGAGCTTGTAAAGATCCTTTTGCTGCAAGCTTCCAGCTGGTTCTAGTTGAATCTCTGTGCTCCCACTTAGAAAATTTTATGAGGCCCCAGATATGCAATCTGTTCATCTCATTTGAACTGTTTTAGTTTTAATGGCTGGGTGATAGAATACACTGCACTTGCTCGTCCATGGAACGCCTGCTGATCCTAGACCTCAAAATAGGAAGCCTGGTATCTGTGGGCCCCATTATGATTGTTTTGGAGAGAGATCAGCTTACTGTAGTTCCTCACGCTAATCCTTAGAACTAGGCACATTAGCTGGGAAGCGAGGTGCCCAATCCATCATTGGAATTGCTTGAAAGACCACATGGTGTGATGGAAAGAGTGAAGACCTTGGAGCATTGAGTTTGAAACCCAGCTTTTTGATCCCTCAATAGCTCATTGACCTTGGGCAAAGGCTGGAGTGTTCCATGCCATGTCACTGCACATACTTCTTTCTTTTCTAGATCCCCTTTATGTGGAGTCTTCTCTCCATTAGAATATAAGCTTCTTGAGGCCAGGGACTAGCTTGCTTGCTTGTATTGGTATTCCCACCACTTAGCACCATGCTGAAACATGGTAAGCACTTAATTGATGCTTTATCTCTCTGTCTACCTACCTATCCAGCTACCACATCGATCCAATCAATATTCCCTCTGTCTGAATCCCCTCATCTATAAAATGGGGATGATGTTACTTATACAGCCTACCTCACAGGGTTGTGTAAAGGACTTTACAAACTGTACCATAACAAAGAGGCAGTGGGGTTCCCCAGCAAGGGCAGCAAATTTGGAGTCAGTGGACCTGGGTTCATATCCCACCTCACCTACTTTCTACCAATGTGACCTTAGAGAAGTCATTTAACCTCTATGAGCCTCAGTTTCTTTATTAGTAAAATGACAGTGTTGGACTAGATGGCTTCTAGGGTACCTTCCCAGTGTTAGTCTAAGATCCACAGTCATCATGAGAATGAGAACTCTTATTTTTTGCATCAGAATAAAGAATATATTTATCAGTACTACATACTTGCTAAGAATAATCAGATCCCATTAGAAAAGTATGTGAAGAAGGGGCACAGGGCTAAGGTGAGTCCATTTCTGTCTGGATTTATGATAAACAAAGATTTGAGACATCACTATTTTTTTCCCACCTTCCTCAGGACTGAACTAACTACAGAAAACCCTTTGTGGGTTGGGGCCTGGTGGATTGGGTTCCTGGGCGCTGGAGCATCTGCCTTCCTCATTTCCATCCCCATTCTTGGCTACCCTCGTCAATTGCCAGGTAGATGCTTCCTTTTCCCAGTCCTTTTCCTATAATAAGGCATCTTGGGTCAGGAATGAGAATCCTGTGCAGGGACAGGCAGCCCACACCTTCCATCTTACCTTCCCCTTTGCTATTGGAACAATTGGTCTCTGAAAGCCTTTTAAGCCACATTTCTAACTTGATTGTTCTGGACTACTCAAGTGTGTGAAGGAGACTGAGCTGAGCCACCAGAGTTGAATACTTCAGACAAACAGTTACTAATTGTGCACAGGGTGGGGGACCCTGAACCTTTGTTGCTTGTGGCTAGCCTCTGTTTTCCAAGTTAACAAACCTCACCTCTCTGTTCTTTCCATTTACGGTATACTGATTTATGAGTACATACAAATAAGAAAGAGGAAACAGTTGTGACCGTGGAGTTAATGTCTGGTTAAACAATTTTGCTTTCCTCCATGCCCTCATCCCTAAGCTGCCCATCTGTGCTCCATCTCTTATTTTCATTCATCAGACAGGCCCCCTGGTGGCTGTTAGACATACATGGAAATAATTTCTTCCTCCCCCACACACCCTCCTCCAAAAAATTCCACATTTTCTGGCATTTTTGCCTCTAAAATAAATTGCTCAAAGCTCTGCTGTCTCTGCAGAGTCTGAATAGGCCCTCAGATGATGAACTGAGGGAAAATTAGAACTTGGCAAAAATCCCATCCAGACTTGATTTCTACAGTCCTGTCTTCCTTGTCTTACAATGAGATGTGACAAAAATCTAAATCAACAAATATTGTCAGGACCTTGTGCCTTCAAGTTACCCAGTCTTAGCCATCCTATAACCACAGGCCTGATGCTAACAGTAAGGGGGTAGGGGGTGGGGATATTCAGGTGGAATTTTAAAATGGAGGTGTTAGAAATGCAGCTTGCCTGACTGAGCATTGTAGGTATTCTCAATAAACTGACTTACGGGATACTTTCCCATTCTTGTCATTTGCCTTTAAATTTTCCTTTCATCTTCTTCCAGGATCTCAACGATATGTGGTAATGAGGGTGTCTGAAACTCATCAGTTAAAAGATGGGAGCCATAAGACGGCATCTGATCCAGACTTTGGGAAAACAGTCAAAGATCTGCCTCTGTAAGGACCTGTCTCATCAGCCTCCTGAAAACATTGCTGCTGATGAATGACACTGTTATCTATAACAAACCTCTCTTAAACTGTGTCTTTCCTATCCTGACTCTCCTCACCCCTCAGAGACTGAAGTTTTCATTGTGTTTCCCATAATTCTCTTCCTGCAAAAGGGCTTATTTTTACATCGTAGAGATATGGATATTAGACACAGGTGAAATGATTTTTTTTTGAAGTTATGTAACAAGCAGAGAATTGATTTCTAAGCCATTTCTTAAAGCCTGGATGTCACAGAAGTGTCTTTTTCTCCTGATTCTCAGGCTTGGAAGAGGAAGAATAACATACACACATCTTTAGGGCTAGACTCCCCTTTTCTGAATCACTGCCTTAACAAATGGGTTTTGGCCTTAAAGAAAGGTCTGTGGTCTTCCCTTGGCAGGTTACCTTTGTTACAATCAGTCTGGGCACCAGCTGCTAGTCAAATGCATCTTTCCCTGTTCAGCAGCCTTAATGTTATCACTGTTAATAGTCTCCCCATGTGCTTGGCATCTGTCAGCCCCACCTCACCCCACAGTGGTTCTTTATCTTCACAAATCAGATCTCACTCCCATAAATGGAATCATGGGAAATTAGTTACTATATTAGCTTCCTGTAAATCAGAAGCAGGGAATGCCAGCAGGATTTGCCAGCACTGGGATGATGCAATTTGACAGTCAAAGAAAATTTCTGAGGATTATGAGTTTCAAGTGATTCCAGCAAGCAGAATTCTCTGCTGACTATGTCCCATGCACAGCAGGGTAGTGTCAGGCTCATACCATTATCTCATGGGGCATTTAAAGGATTATAACAAGAAAACATTTTCTACCTCTCATTTCTTTCTCTTTTGCCTCCCTATCTGTTGCACGTGAAGTGCATTTCCTGGTTTTTCTTTTTTGTTTCCAAATATTAATTTCTTTGTTTCATGTCATAGTGATTTCATCTCCCTTCCCCCACCCCCCCCACTTTTGATTTGATTTGACTCTGTGCTGTTTTCCCTCAGAATTACTTAATGTATTGTCTCTGGTCACTCATACAATGACAATTTAGTTCAGAATGGGATTTCCAGTGGACCACAGCTGGTGCCCTGACCTCCTTTTATACCCTTTGGAGGTAGAATTCAGTTTGAAAGAATCTGGCAGCTCTTAGAAGCATTTTTTTTTCCTGAATCCATTAGTAAATCTAATTGGCCACATTAGGACAGGGTAAGGCTCTGTTCACTGTGGGAATTGATTACAGCCACTGCAGGGGGCTAAAGGACGTTGTTAGGGCTATTGCTCTGTTTTCACTATTAGAGAAGAGAATAAGTGACAGGTACAGAGTGACGTATTTCTGTAAACGTACTTATTGTCTCCCTATGCCTTTTCTTCTCAGTTCTGCTTGTGACTGAGACAAGAGGGAGAAAAGCAGACAAAAAATCCGAGCCATATAAGAGCTTTAGATCATCAAATTGTTGTCAAAATTGATTTTTTTTAAAAATGGGGTTTTTGCCAATTGCATATTTTTGTTTTTACCTTTACAAATAACTTCAGAATATAAAGAACACTGTTTGTTATTCTCAGGAGCAGTCATATTAGTAGCACTATTCCATTAAGCACCATAAAACAGAAGCTTGACTTGGCCTCTGCCTCAAGATGAGGCTTAACAGGACTCACGAAAGGTCCTACATTTGAATTTAAACATTATAAACCACAAAAGCGTAGGGCATAGGACACATAAGGTCTAGGTGATGCAAGAGATAGAGCACTGAGCTTGGAATCAGGAATTCTCATCTTCATGAGTTTAAATCTGGCCTCAGACACTTACTACCTGTGTGACCTTGGGAAAGTCACTTCACCCTGTTTGCTTCAGTTTCCACATTTGTAAAATGACCTGGAGAAGGAAATTTCAAATCGCTTCAGCATCTTTGCCTAGAAAACCCCAAATATAGTCATGAAGAGTCAGACATGACTGAAAAACAACTGGCCAACAATACACAAGTATAAGAGAGAGAAAGGCAAGCATGACTAACAATCACGGGGTGGGCAGTTGTGGAGGGGGGTAGAGGCACAGCACAAGGATCTAGAGGTTTTAGTGAACTTCAAGCTAAGTATGTGAGATGTAGTAGCCAAAAAGCTAAAGCTGTCATAGATTGCATTAATAGATATAAAATTTCCAGAATGAGGGAAGTGACTGTCCCTTTTGTATACTTGGCCCTGATCGCACAGCAACAGAAGAGTCTTCTTCAGTACGTTGGGGTCATACTATATATAGGAAGGACATTGACCAGCTGAAGGGTATCCAAAAGGAGGTAGGGGATGGCAGTGCAGAACAGCCAAGATGATAAGAGAATCCTGCCATACAAAAATTAATGGAAGGAATTAACGAAGGTGTTTAGGTGTCCAAAAGTTGAATACAGAGACGGGTTGGCTACTTGTGGGGTATTTGATAAAGAGAATTTCTGTTGTTATGGGGTGGGTCAACTAGGAATCCATTAAAGTCCCTGTTAACTCTGGGATTCTGAGAAGTTTGACAGACTTTTGTCAAAGATCGGTTGCCCTGATAAATCTTAAGGACAGCTTATCCTCTCTCTGGGACAGGAAAGAACAGATTTCTTGTTATCACCAGGTCCCTGAATGTTAAAGCCAGGTTTGAGTTATCTGAGATTGTTATTCCACCCCTTCATTTTAGAGAGAAAGAATCTGAGACCTGACTGGAGAAAATGTTCTGTCTAGATCACAGGCTCTAAGTCCATCATTATTTCTACCACAATTAAGATCAAAATATGAAACTAATTCTCAGCATATTCGGACATTTGGAAAATAATAGGGATAAAAGTAAAGAGAAGGAGCTGGCCTCAGAGCCAGGAAGATCTGGGTTTAGGACATACCTTGAGCATATACTGGCTGTGTGACCCTGGGCAAGTGACCTAAGTTTTCAGTGCCTCAGACAACTCTCCAAGCCTCTAAGTGACAGAGGATACCTTGATCTGCTTTAGTAAAGGATTTTTTTTGTCTCTGGGTAACTTTCTACATCAATGAAATCATTTATTGGTTTTCCTTCTGCACATACCCCCCCCCCAAATGAAACCACAGAATTTAATCAGGTCTTCCTATTTAGTTGGCCTTGGGCTAAATCATTTTCTTCACTAAAGGCTAAATGTGTGAGTATTTCACTGAACCAGCTGCTGTCAATAAGATTAATTCCGGAAGAAAAATGCCATTTCTCAGTATCATATCTTATCTAGGGAAATTAAATCTGATAATTATAGTTGAGAAAATACAGATGAAAATAAAAGGCAAGGAAACTTTCAATACCACCTCAAACATTTTCCTTACCTTTTGTTATTTGTTTGTGAGCCCTCCCTAAGATGTCCTACTATTTCCTTACATGAGTGTTTAGGTAAAGCCATGTGGAAAGAAGAGCAGTTTTCCAAACACTGCCTGAGCTCTTGTAGTCCGACTGTTCCCATTTTACTTGAAGAGCTTTCTGTTACCAGATGGCCATGTTCTTGAGCCCTGTTAGCTGAGCCTTGTTATTAGGTTGGAGTAGGAAGTAGAAGGTATTGTTTCTACCAGAGCACAGGCTACTAACCTATTGAAGAATACAGAACCATAACTAATAACTTTGGCTGCCTGGGGAGAGCTAAACAAAACATGCTTGGCACGAGCATTTCAAATATATCCTTCAATCACCATTTTAAAAACTTCTTCAGCTGGGGGGAGTAAGTAGGAAGGAACCTTAGACTTTGAAACATGAAGGGGAAACTTGTACACTACCTCACTGGGGGAGGGAGGAGAGGGAAGAGAGAGATTTTGGCACACCAAGAGGACCCTGGGAGAGGAAGCAAGAGAAAGTATGTATGCCATCTGGTATCTTTCTTTTCTTTTACTGCTAACTAGATGCTCAGTTGTTTTCCCATACTGAAGAAGTACAAATGCTGTCCATACCCTTTACATTTTTTTGTCCTTAGCCAAAGCTCTGATCACCTTTCCTTAGTAATGGCTCCAGATGAAATTTTTATTAGCTACTGGTCCCTCTTTTCACTCAATGTATTGCTTTGATGCTTTCTTGTGGTGCTGAGGTTGTGCTATCAGAGCACAAGTCTGGCTACTATAGGTCCTACCAAGTTGGAAGGGCTTTGAAATCAGATCCAGTGAATGACTGGGATGATTTTTTTCTGCCACAGCAACTTTCAAAGACCATCTCTCCACTAAGATTATAGAGAGCTGTGACTGCACCAGAGGAGGGAATATACACACTCACAAAATTATAGATCATTAAAGTCATTTCCTGATACTGAAGGAGGATATTTCCCCACCCCCCCCACCCTCATTGAGGGAGGGATCAAGTGGTTAACTAGAATGGAAACATCCTAGATTTCAAAAATAAACTTCTGGAAAACTAGGTTAGCTCATTTTAATGTGTATAGGGAGCAACAAAAAGATCTTACCAACGTAAGCAATTAAAAGCATTGGCCTAGAACAGAGGACACCTCAATTCTAGTTTTAGTCTTGCTATAGAACAACAATGTGACCTTGGACAAGTCCTTTCCCCTTCCCTTGGCTTTAGTTTGCTCCTCTATAAAAGAAGGAAAGGGTTCAAATAGACAAGCTCAAAACTTCCTCCTTGCTCTAAAAGTCTGCGATGCCTCCTAGCTTGAAGAGCTAATTTAGATCACGAAGTGAGAAGATTCTATTCCTCCAGTATCCTCTCTAGAGGGCTTGGTTCTTAGGACTTTTATTTCAGTGGTGAATGATGAGTACATTTTACAAATAATGCTCCAGAAGGATAATTGGATGGGATTGTTTGTTGTGGTGGTGGTGGTTGTTTGTTTTTTTTTTTTTTGTGGGGGGCGGAGTGACACATTGTTTCAGAGATACAGTACTCATACAGTAGCTAAAGGGATTTTTTACACACCAGTATCGAGCCAAGAGAAGGCCAAGACATTTCAAATGGCTCAATTGAGACATAAATTGAAAAAGCAGCATTGTACAATGGACAAAACCCTGGATTTGGAGACCCAGGTTGAAATTTTAACTCTAACGCTAGATTTCTGACCCTTTTAAATTCAGCTCATCTTTCTAGTCTGTTCATTTTTTTTATATCCTTGCTGTATGTCACCTTATCTATCTGTGCTTCAATTTCCTAATCAATACAATAGATATTACATATATATATACATGCATACATATATATGTATGTATATACATATAACATACATATATGTATATGGAATCCTTTTTATTGTTATATATCTATTATATATTTATCTATATCCATGTCTATCCATATATTATTATATATCCATTATATATGGATATATAATAACCAATAAAAAGGACTATATGTGTGATTTTATATGTATATAGGTGTGTATATATGTATATATATATAAAATACATATACACATATAATCACATTTGAGCCTCACAAGCACCCTGGGAAGTATGCTTGTATACTTTCTTGTATACATTGTATACTTTCTGATTTTATTATTCTCCTTTTACAGATGAGTAAACTGAGGCACAGAAGCTTGGCGACTTTCCCAGGGTCACATGGCCTGTAGATGAGGCAGAATTTGAACTAAGGTTTTCCTGACTCCAAGCCCAGCACTCCATGTACTGTGTCACCTAGCTGCCTCACAAATGGGTGGAGGGCTTTATGAATTATTTCTTAGCACTTTTGGATCTAGAATTTGGTCAGTATGGGTATATAACATGACCTTCCCATGCCTTCTCCTTCTGAGTCATTCTTGTCCATGTTTATCTGTAAACCTCCTCTGACGGCTGAGGAGCTAATTCTGGTAAATAGATGAAGCCAATCTATAGTGTGGCCATTCATACTTACCATACATATGTAAATTCTCATTTGTGTTGTGAAAGTCAATAACATATAGCACCTATTCTGGCCTGATTCATAAAACACTTTCTCCCCTAAATTCAGATACCAGATTTATTTATGTCATTGTCATTTGAAAGACCATGATTATATGGATTTAGAAAATTGTAATTTCACAAAGCACTCAGAATTCTTTCTCATGAAAAATTGCTTTTTTCATCTGAGAGCATGAGAATGAATATATTATTCTATGACCCAGGACTTGGGAATTTTTTTTCTAGAATTAAATGAATAATTACTTTATTCATATATTCCTAAGTGAAACTACAAATACAATCAGAGAGCTCTAGTATGCACACAATTGTTCCATTCTTTTGGAATGTGAATTCGTTAGACCTCAAAATATTAGTGCACAGGAACTCCTATATATAAAGCCCAGGGGCATGGAATTAAATAAAGCCTCCAGATTGGGTGTGCTATAGTGGAAAGAGTTACTTAGCTTGGAATCCAAAGACCTGAGTTATATACCTGGATCTGCTACTTAATAGCTGGGTGACCTTGACCAAGACTTTGGTGTCTCTGTCTGTAAAATGGAGAGACTAGACAAGATGACTTCTAAGGGAAAGAAGATAATAGGGGAGGAGAAAAAAGTATTAAGCATGTACTATGATCCAGGCACTGTGTTTTCATCCTCACCAACAAGCCTGGGAAGTAGGTATTATCATTATCCCTATTTTATAGTTGAGGAAACTGAGGCAGACAGAGGTTTAGGGACTTGCTCCAGGTCACACAGCTGGTAAGAGTCTGAAACTGGGTTTGAATTCAGGTCTTCTTGATGCCTGACAAAGGGCCCAGTACTCCATCCACAGCCATAACACTTTGCCTTCTGTCGTCCAAGAGCTCCTTTCTAGGCGATGTGGCTTTCCATTACTCTGTCAGGGACACTTCACTAATGCTTGGAGTTCTTGCGGCTCCCAGCTTGGCACCAGAACTCTTCATGCTGTTTTGTCACTACTTCCAGAAGTAGCCATCTCTGGGGCCCACTTCATTTCCCTGGAGGAACTTCGCATGTGCACAGCCTTCACCTCTGGGGAACAGAGTCTGACACTTTGTTTCTCTACTTGATTTCTCAGCTTTGGTTCTCTCTCTCCCTTACTTCCTTCCCCCTTTCTTCCATCTCCCTCTCCTCCCTGTCTCTCTCCCTCCTTTCCCTCTTTCTCTCCCTCTCTTCCCTCTCCCTCCCCCTTTCTTCCCTCTCTGCTCCTTCTCCCTCTCCTCCCCCTCCTCCCTCTCTTTCTTTTCTTTCTCCTTCCTCTCTCTTCTCTCTTTCCTTCTCCCTCGATTCCCTCTCACTCTCTCTTTCCTTCCTCTCCCTCTCCTATTATTCCTTTCCCTCTCCCTCTCTTCTCTCTCCTTCCTCTCCTTCCTTTCTCTCTCTCTTATCTCTCTCCCTCTCCTTCCTCTGTCTCTCTCTCCTTTCCCCCCCCCTTTCTTTCTTTTTCTTTCTCTCCTTCCCCCTTCCTCCCCCCCAACTTTTCAAAATCAAGCCTAAGAATGTGGCTCAGGTTTATTTCTAGACATGACTCAATTATTCTCAAATATGGTGTTACTAGGAAATGCTTATATTTTATGTATGGAAACATCGTCAATGAGAGAAAAAAAAAAACTTTACCACTGGTTAGTAAAAAAAACCAACAATAATTTCTGAGAGCATATATCTCCTGCAAATTGCATCCCTATCCTCCATGGCAACACCAGATATTTGCCAATAGTGATCATATTCATCTCCCTACCAAGTCTCCTCTTTAGGCTAAACCACCTCCAGTTTTGTCCACTAATCTTTAAGTACAACAAATGTTTCCCAAGAACCTAGTACATATAAAGCACTATGGTAGGCATTGAGACTAGAGCCAAAAACACCAGACAAAATAAAACCAGTTCTTGCCCTCAAGAAGCTTGCATTCTGTTAGGTTATACAATATAAGAAAAGTAAATACAATATTATTTTTTAAGTTTAAAAGTATTTTATTTTTCCTCCAGTTATATGTCAAGAAAATTTTTAGCTTTCATTTTTACAAGAGTTTGAGTTCCAAATTTTTCTCCCACCCTTCCACTTTTCTGAAAATGTTAGGCAGTTTGATATAGGTTATACATGTGTTACTATATTAAAAAAAAATCTATGTTAGTCGTTGTGAAAGAAGAAACAGAACAAAAGGAAAAAATATGAGAAAGAAAACAGTGAAAAAAATATGCTTCGATCTACATTCAGAGTCCATTGGTTCTTTATCTGGGTATGGATAGCATTTTCCTTCATGGGTTCTTTGTACTTGTATTGCTGAGAAGAGCTGGGTTATTCATAGTTAATCATCACAATGCTGTTGATACTGTATATACAATGTATTCTTGGTTCTGCTCACTTCCCTCAGCATCAGTTCAGATAAGTCTTTCCTGGTTTTTTTCTGGGCATCCCTTCAATTTCCAATGTTTTACCACTATGAAAAGGCCTGCTATAAAAACTTTTTCACATGTAGGTTTTTTTCCCTTCTTTATGATCTCTTTGGATTACACACCTAGTAGTAGTATTGCTGCATCAAAGGGTATACATAGTTTGGTTGCCCTTTGGGCATAGTTCCCAATTTTTCTCCAGAATGGTTCGATCAATTCACAACTCCACCAACACTGCATCAGTGTCCCAATTTTCCCACATTCTTTCCAACATTTATCATTCTCCTTTTTTGTCATTAGCCAATCTGATAAGTGTGAGGTGGTATCTCAGTTGTTTTGTCATTTCTTTAATCAAAAGAGATTTAGAGCACTTCTTTATATGCCTATATATATGCTTTGATTTCTTCATCTGAAAATTTCCTGTTCATATCCTTTGACTATTTCTCAATTGGAGAATGGCTTGTATTTCTGTAAATTTGTCAGTGCTCTGTATATTTGAGAAATGAGGCCTTTATCAGAGACACTTGCTGTAAAGATTGCTTCCCACAATCTTTAAAAAATCTCTACCTCTTGCCGGTCCTTTTGCCACCTGAGAATGTCATTCCTTCATCTGAGCCTAGTGACTTAAGTTCATTTTAGAAAATTATTATTTTTAGCTTCTTATCTATATAATCACAGAATTGCGCTGCTTGTCGAGAAAGCCTCTTCCAGTGCGAATATTCTATGATTTTAAGCAATTGAAGAATTTCTGGGTGATTTCCACCTACCTTTTGTCAGTTGAGTTTGGAGGTAGGGATACAGTATTACACAGCAGTTCTCCTGGATAGCTTCTTAATAAGGGCATTTTTGCTTTTGCTTACTTTTTGAGTCTAAGCTTTAGTTATTTGTTGGGGTTATTCCTAATCAGTTCTCTAATTGCTTTATCTAAGCATACTTTTTGTAATGGTATTTCAGTTTGTTCCATGCCGTCCCCCCCCACCCCAGCTTCTTGGGCTATCCAGTTTCTTTCTCTTCCTCAACAAATATGACTCAATCTTTGAAACCACCTGTATCATTGAATGATGTCAACATGAACATGTCATTGTGCATACAGAAAATAGCACCCTGTCACCTGAAACAGAAGAGAAATTATAGAGCCTTATCTAGAATGAGCTTCTTTAATTTTGCTGTAACTTTATCTGTGCAGGGAACCCCCTAGTGAGGAAGCTCACTATAGCAACTGTTCTTTGTCTTAGAGTGTTGCTTTGGGATACAAAGAGGTTGAGCACTTTGCCCAGTGTTACGCAGCCAGTTTATGTCAGGGGCAGTACTTCTCCCAGGTCATACTGACTCTTGACTGGTACTCTGGTCATTGTTGAGCATTACACCATCCCTTAATTAGACCTTATGACTTGAAAATCTTTTCCTTTTTTACCTTTGTGTCAAGTTACATCAAACCGCAGTGACTTCAGCATCCATCATGGATTAAGCAAGGTGCCATGCCAAGTGTGAGATACATCCAATGATATGAAACAGGCCCTCTTCTCGAGAAGGTCATACCCAAATAAGTAGTAGATGAGGGAAGGTATAAGGAAAATCATATTAAGTACCTGTGGTACAAAGGAGATTGTGAGAGAAGCAATCAAAATGCCATAAGAAGTTCAAGGGAGGAGAAATCACCACCACTGCAGTGGGGTGGGGGTAGGGGGCAAGGATGACTTCTATTTCTGGAATTTATAGGAACCCTTCCCTTCCCATAGCTGTAAGTAGCCATTCTGACACCTGGACTAATTCAGTTGATAGGGAGGAGGAAGGGGAAATAGTGCAATGGTAAATTTGACTATCACAAGGCTGTTTCTGAGAAAGCATCAGCAGGGGCTGGGCCATGGATGATCTCAGTGTCTCTGGAGGAAGGTGACCATATGACAGCTTCCTTTTTTCACTATTCTTGCTTATTTGGGCCAAACCTCAGTTGTTTCTAAGCTGCAGAAGGAGTTCAAAAGCTGTCACCATCTAAATTTCAGCACCCCAGGACAAAACTGTGGTCACCCTGCCAGGTTGTGGCCCTGAGAAACTCTTTCCCCCACAAAAAGTAACAATATGATAATAATAGCTAGCATTGATATAGTATTTTAAGGTTTGCAAATTACTTTGCATAAATTATCTTGTTTTTCAACAACCGTTGTGGAATAGGTGTTATTATTGACCGCATCTTACATATGAGGAAACTGAGGCTGAGAGAAGTTAATTAATTTGCCTGTGGTAACACAGTTAGTAAATGTCTGATATAGGATTTGAACTCAGGGCTTCTTGACTCAAAAGCTAGCACTATCCCTTATATCCCTTAGCTTTCTATAATTTAACTTTAATATAAATTCTTTGAGAGATTCCATGTCATAGAGGATAGAGAATCTCTGAGCCTGCCAGTTGAAGGACTGGCACTGATCTGCATGGGTAGAGGAGGTTTTCCCCAGAACTTTCCTAAAGGGATGAAATCACAATCTGCTTTAAAAATATATATTTATTTCCTCAGGAAGGTGGAGCCCTATGAAAATTTGGCCTGCCTACCTCACACATTTGCATATGCCATGACTCAATTCAAGTTCCCTCCACCCTAGCAACCAGTCCCTTGAAAATCTAACAAAACATGTTGAGTCTGTAGCATAAGTGGTGAGCAGAGTTCCCTTCACTAGGGTTAGACAGGGCACTGCTTCAGATGAATAAAGAATAGCTTTTCATGTTGACTTGTACTGTCTCTGAGAGGAACTCTATGCAGAAGGCTATTTTCCGGGACTGCCCCAATCCAGCTCATTATGAGGAAGCAGCATCCTCCTCAATGCATTTTTCAGCTTTACAACCATATCCCCTGCCAGTGTCATCCAAGATGAGTGCTGGGGCATTACTCAAAGGGGGCTCTGTTGGAAGCCAGGCCCTGTTGACCCACCAGCTAAATGCCCGCCTTTCCTTCCAAGTCAATGAGCTTTCACAAGCTCCCTTTCTAGTCGTCTCTGTGACAGAGTGCCTTGGGAATGTGACCTTTTTTCTCCTTCTGTGACCCAGAAACTCTTCTTCAGGGTCTTCTGCCTTCAGACCTTGCAAATGCTCCCTAGGGTCTAAATTCCCTGCTCAGTACCCCCAGATAAGCCACAGCACCAGCAGATTTCCTTGTCTTCCTGCCTTGTACGGCTCTTCCTTTGTTCTCTCTTTTGTCAGCAGAAGAGAAATTAGTTCCTCAGTTTTCAAGCCTGTGAAACTAAAGGATATTAATTCTGCTCCCTCTTAATGTCTGTATATGTGAGATCAGCTGATAGAAACTTCAATGACTGGCCTGGGAATTAACAGACTTGAGAGTAAACCCTTGCTCAGTTGCTGAGTCTTGAGTGGGGCAATAATAAATTATTTTCCCTCTGATTCTTTCTTCAAAGTGGCAAAGGAACATCAGGACAATGCAAATCACCCTTTGCAATAGGTTAGTATGGCACAGCTGAGCCAGACACATCATCATCTCCAAATCAGGAATCAAAAGCAGATGTTGGAAGAAGCTTTCCTTATCCCTCTCAGAGCCATGTTCCTGCCAGTATTTTGACATTTCTGAAATAAATTTACAAGATCCTGTTACCTAATCATAAGCAAAGGAGGGTGGCTCTATCTCTTTCTAAGAGACTCCCTTGTGCTCAGGTGAGAGGCAGATCACAAATCTCAAGGAGAAAATGTTGGAAACGAAGCTTCTTTAGGGAC
>CM053625.1:137577857-137592297 GCA_028646595.1 Phalanger gymnotis | reverse complement strand
CTTGGAGATCAAAAGACTTGTATTGGAGCCTGGAAGCTACCCTTCTTTGCTGTGCAACTTTGGGCAAATAATTTCTTTCTGGACCTCAGTCTCTGTCTATATAAAAAAAAGGGGGGGGGGGAAGAGGGGGAGTGATGAATTCTCTATCCATACCAAAAACAAAAGGCAGGGGGAGATAGATTAGAATACTCTGTGATTCCCCCCCCCCCATCTTCTCCAATCTGTTCTCCACACAGCTGGCAATTTAGTATTCCTAAAGCTGAGATCCAATCACATCACTCCCTTTCAAGAAATCTTAGTTGTTACCTGTTGACTCTAAGATAAAATGCAGACTCCTCTCTTAGCTATTTAAAGCCTTCCATTGTCCGACTCTGAGTTGGATTTCCAGATTGATTATAAATTATTTCCCCTCGAGTACTACCTGTTCCAGTCAAATTAGCCTGCGTTGCTGCCCTGTATATGACATTCTGTCTCTCATTTCTGTCTTTGCACCAGCTCTTCATGCCTGGAATGCTATCCTCTCCTGATCTCTGCCTCTTAAAATCCCTACCTTCCTCCAAAAGCCTCAGCTCACAAAGTCATCCTATATTTAGTTTGTTTTATTTTGTATTCCATTATCCATATCTTTAGACTCCTTAAAGCCTGGGACTGTGGTTTTTGTCTTTGTATCACCAGTGCCTGGAACATGCTGGCACCTAATAAATGCTTCCTGGATTCAGCTGAAATCTGTGGTGCAGTCACTTTATTACATAATTTTTAGTCACTTATGATTTTATCCAAGTAAGACTTAAAAAAAAATAGCTCAGGACTAGCAATTTGATTCTGATTTGCATTTTTCATTTCCGGTCCACTCTGACCTCTTGCTCTCCAGCTCAGTCTGGCTGCTGCTGCGGAACCCTACATTCATCCTGCTCTGCTTAGCTGGGGCAACGGAGGCCACCCTCATAGCTGGCATGTCGACTTTTGGACCCAAGTTCCTCGAATCACAGTTCAGTATAAGTGCTTCTGAAGCTGCTACCTTATTCGGTAAGAAACAGAATGCTTGAGTTTTTCTTCAGATCTCTCTGCAGAGAGAGCCTTTGAATAATTCAGCCAGATGTCTAATGAGTTTAGAAATGTTTAGGAAGCTCTTTTCGTAGTGCGCTGTGACTCCTGTGATTGGCTCAGTGTGAATGCAAGTGTAATCACTAACCAGTAGGACTTCGAAGGCTCTGGGGAGATTTGAGTTTAGAAGTCACAGTTAACCAATCTCCTTAGTACACAAAGGCTGGCCTTTTGCCAATTCTTCAACTCCTTTCCCCTCCCCCTCACCAGACATGTAGCATCCTAGCCCCCATTTGGGTGGAGTGTACCTAAGTTTTCATGCTGCTTGTTTTATTGTTGTTTTTAAATCATTTTTTCAGTCATGTCCTACTCTTCATGACCCCATTTGGGGTTTTCTTGGCAGAGATCATGGGGTGGTTTGCTATTTCCTTCTCCAGCTCATTTTATAGATGAGGAAACTGAGGCAAACAGGGTTAAGTGACTTGCCCAGGGTTACACAGCTAAGAAGTATCTGAGGCCGGATTTGAACTCAGGAAGATGAATCTTCCTGACTCCAGGCCCAGCACTCTATTTACTGCACCATCTGCTGCTCATGTTGCTGTGGTGACATAGAAATTTTTCTTTTCCTTTTTGGTATTAAGCATCCTTAAAATGGGAGAGTGGACCCAATCTTTGTTTTTATTTATTTAGTATTTAATTTTTTCCCAGTTACATGTAAAAACAAATTTTTTTAACATTTGTTTTTAAAACTTTGAGTTCCAAATTCTCTCCCTTTCTCCCTCCCTACTCCCCTTCATTGAGAAGGCAAGCAATTCCATATAGGTGATATATGTGTAGTCATGCAAAACATATCCATAATAGTCATGTTGTAAAAGAAAATATAGACAAAAAAAGACTCAAGGAAAATAAGAGTAGACCCAATTTTCATGGCAAAGTGATTATCCCAAACAATCAGATTCTCAAAGTTAAATAGCAGCAATTTTGATTGTTTCAGTCTCCAAATGCTTAAATGTGTGGCACTATGGCCAGATTAGGCACAAGGCACATAGGCACAACCTATAATTTCCAAAATATAGCATCACTTGGTATGTCTTGCTGGCAGCAGGCATCCTTTCTCCAAAGCATGGTGAAACTTCCTTCTCTACCAAACTCACAGTGTCTTCCTTTCATCTCCAGGGCCCACAGCTGATTGGCAGCTAGTGGGCGCAATTGGTAGAATACTGGATTTGGTGTTCAAATCCAGCCTAGGACACTTACTTGGGTTGGGAAAATTGGTAAAATTCTGAACTTAGTATTAGAAAGATTTATGATCGAATCCTTTCTCAGACTCTTAGCTCTCTGACTTTGCGCAAGTATCAGCCTCAATTTCCTCATCTGTAAAATTGGGACAATAATAGTGCCTTCTTCACAGGAGTGTTATGAGGACAAAATGACTTCTGTAAAGCACTTTGCAAACCTTGAAGCGCTAGATATCATTGTTATCATTTGCATCCATATCAAACTGTGAGTGCGATTATCCCATATGGCTGAAAGTCACCACCCCCTACATAGCACCATGCTTCCCTGTGTATACAAACACATGCACACACACACACACACACACACACACACCTGTGAAGTTTGAGCTGTTTTTGACTCTGATGTGGGACCCTAGTATATAGAATATCTTATCCCACAGAGTCTCAAACAATAGGTTAGATTTCAAGTCAAGAGACAGGAATTTAGCATCCTTTTCTCAGTACTCATATTTTTCTTGTGTTCTGCAATCACCTTTCTCCGATCAAATTCAGATTAGCCATTCAAATTAGCAAAGTGCCTTATTCCTTCTGGAATCCTATATTATTCTTCCAGAGCAATCAACAAACACTTATTAAGTGTTTACTCTGTGCCAGGCACTGTGCTGTATACTGGGGTTACAAAAGCAAACATGAAATAGTGCTTGCCCTCTAGGAACTTAAACATTTCTGTTTCTAAAGTTGCTTCCAGTTCTAAATCTATGAGCCTTTGCTCCTTCATAAATAATAGCCTCAGAATGAAATAGACTCAATGTCTCACCTCATCTGAGTAATGTTTTCTAACTGTCCCTTGGTATAGAAATGTGTCCTCAGCTCCAGCAATGTTCTAGTCCTTGACTTATAATAATTATTCATATTTTGCCACCTGAGTTAGAACATAAGCTTCTTGAGGGCAGTAATCCTCTTTTATAGTATTTTATTTTTCTCCAATTGCATGCAAAGAATTTTTAGCATTAATTTTTTTAAATTTTGAGTTCCAAATTTTCTCCTTCCCTCCCTATATTAAGCAATTTGATATGTTACATATGTGTTATCATGTAAAATATATTTCCATACTAGTCATGTTGTGAAAGAAGAAACAGGCCAAAAAGAAGATGAACACACAAAAAAATAAAGTAAAAACACTATGTTTGATCTGCATTCAGACTCCATCAGACTTTCTGTGGATGTGGACAGCATTTTCCATCATGAGTCCTTTGGAGTTGTCTTGGGTCATTGTATTGCTGAGAAGAGCTAAGTCTTTCACTGTTCTTCATCATACAGTGTTGCTGGTACTGTGTATAATGTTGTCCTGGCTCTGCTCATTTCACTTTATATCGGTTCACGTAAGCCTTTCCAGGTTTTTCGGAAATCCAGAGGGCAGAAATTCCTTTTCGCCTTTGTCATAGTATCTGGTACAGAGTAGGCACTTGAATAATTGATTTACAAAGTACTTACTTCAAGTTTTTCAGAGCCCTCTACATGCATTATCTCATTTGGCCCTGAAGCTTATCCAATCTAGTGATGAAGAATGGACTCAAAGCCAAATCCTCAGCACTCTGCTTTTTGTCCTTTATAGGCATTTAAATGCAATTCTCTTTCTTGTAGGCTACCTAGTGGTGCCAGCAGGGGGAGGAGGTACATTCCTCGGTGGATTCTTCGTGAATAAATTTAAGCTCCGCTGCTCAGGGATTATCAAGTTCTGCCTCTTTTGCACATTGATAAGCCTGTTAGCCATCTGCATATTTTTCATGCACTGTCCGAACATGCCTGTGGCTGGTGTGACTCTTAAGTATAATGGGAGGTAAGAGCCCAGAGCTTACATTTTGGTTGGAATGGCACATAGTGATTGGGGGAAAACATATGTGAGAAACAAAAGTAGTTACTGGGATGGTACTTTTCTGGAAACCTCTGAGTGTGGAACAGAGATGGGACTTCAGGTGGAGTTAGAATGTCTAGCTTTTAATAGATCTTTAATGCTCCCATAAAATGGAAAATGGATTACCAGGTGGTATAGATACTTGTAACAAACTGTTGGCTGAGAAGACAGTCAATTATAGCAGATAGATCATTGAATTTAGAGACAGAGGCCCAGAATTGATATCTGCCTCTGCCACTTACTAGTTTTGTGAACGTCAGCAAGTTGCTTCCCTTGTTGGGTAGAGAGACAAGTGGTCTAATGGCCGGAGTTCTAGATCTGGGAGTAGCATTGGATTAATATCTTGGAAGTCCATAAATGCCAAAATATATTCATTCATTCATTCCTCCATGCATTGTGATGCCAGGCCTGGAGACCTGTGCCATATGAGATTCTTGGGATCATTGGCAATGGCATCCAGCAGCTGCTTTGAGGTCTAGGACTCTTCTGACCCCCAACCAAATCTGCTCCAGGTGCCAGAAGTCTTAGTTATGACTCTGCATGTGATATATTCCTCTCTGACCCCAGCTGGCTATAAATTCTTTGAGGATAGGGAATATGTCATTTTTATGTGCCTGTCACATAATAGCTACTTAATAAATGTTTGCTGAATTGGATGTCCTGTTTTCTCTAGCATGTTGCCAGAAGGCAGTCTACAGCTGTTGGCTTCTTGCAATGAGAAATGTGGGTGTCTGAGGGAGATCTACAATCCAGTGTGTGGTACAGACAACGTGATGTACTACTCTCCCTGCCATGCTGGGTGCTCCACAGTGTCCATAATTCCAGAAGGAGGCAAGAAGGTAGGTGACACTGTCTCCTCTGGCTTACTTCTATGAGAAACTTTGACGTGCTCCATTCCTTCCATTGGGTAATTGATAATTGGTCTGATGTTGTTGGGCTTCCCAGGTTTACCGTGACTGTAGCTGTATTCCTCAGCATTTCCCTTCTCGTTTGGGTCATGCTACAGCAGGGAAATGCACTTCATCTTGTCAGAGAAAGTCCCTTCTTCTGGTTTTCGTATTCGTTGTAATTTTATTTACATTCCTAAGCAGCATTCCTGCTTTAACTGCAACTTTACGGTAAGAAACTGGGTGGGGTTTTTGATCAGTACTAAAGCCTTACTTTCAGCAAGTTAAACTCTGAAACATCATGAGCCCAAGCAAACCAACAGCTGAGATTCTGCCCATGATTTCTTGAATAGCTTTCTCTAAAGGGGCCAAATTTGTATTACATTTTGTGATCATTGCATCACAGATTTAAAGCTGGAAGGAACTTCAGAGATCACCCAGTCCAAATCCCTCGTTTTTATAGATGACGAATTCAAATCCCCAAGAAAGGAAATTACCTAGACACTGTTAAGTAGCAGAACCATGATTCAAACCCAGGCCTACTGACTCGAAATCCAGTGTCCTCATCACTGGGCCATACTGCCACTGAATGAGTCAAATAGCCCTGAGAATGCTATTCATACCTTGCTTGTGAAATAAAACCCTGAACGTCCAAAAGAGATGTTAATAGAGTATATGTGTCGCTGCTGAGGTGTGTTCCGAAATAGGCGTGGTCTAATTGGGGCTGTGGTATTCAAAGAATACCATTTTTATATACCCTTTTAACTCTGATACTTTGTCTTATAGGTGTGTCTCTGACCGGCAGAGATCCTTTGCACTAGGAATTCAATGGATTGTAGTACGCACTCTAGGTACAGTATAGTATATTAAAAGAGAAGCCATCTGGAAGCCCTCATGTGCTTTCTTCTGCTCATAACATCAGGGGTAGTCAAAAGACCCCTATGTGCAATTCAAGAATCTTATTTGACTAACTCTAAGTAACAAATTTAACTTTTTCCAAAAACCTATCTCATGGATTTTAATGCCCCATATCATGAAGACATTGGTTCATACACCAAAACATCTTTCCCTCAATATCTTCCCCTCTTCCAGATTTCCCTATTACTATCAAGGGCACTACCATCCTTCCGATCACCCAAGGCTAGCAACCTTGGTTTTATCCTTAGTCCTCTCTCTCTCATCTCACGTATCCAAACCATTGCCAGATCTTGTCTTTTCTACCTTCATAGCATCTCTTGTACGTATTCCCTTCTCTCCACTCACACAATCATGACCTTGGTGCAGGCTCTCCTCACCTCTTGCCTGGACTATTGTAACGATTGTCTTCAAACCCTCAAAACCTCCCCACTCCAACAGATCCTCCACTCAGTTTCCAAACTGATTTTCCAAAAGCACAGATCTGACCATGTCAACCTTCTACTTATTGAACTCTTTATTACCTCCAGAATCAAATTTTTAAAAATTCCTCTCTGATATTTAAAACCTTTTCTACCACTGCCCCTTTCTCCTTTTCCAGTCTCATTAGACTTTGCATTCCTCTGCATGCTCTATAACGAAACTACACTAGCCTACTTGCAATTCCTGGCACAGAGCAATCCATTACCCACCTGTATGCCTTTTCCTCATCTGTCCCTTATGTCTGGATTTCTCTCACTGCTCACCTCCCCTTCTTAGCTTCCCTGGCTTCTTTCAAGATTCAGCTCATATCTCACCTTCCACAAGAAGCCTTTCTCATACTCTCAGCTGCTAGTGTCTTGCTCCAAGATCATCTCTTACCAACTTTGTGTATCTTATATATACACCTAGTGAATTGCTTGTTCTCTCCTCCATTACAATGTGAACTCCTTGAGGACAGGGCCTTTTTTCTTAGCCTTCCTTTGTATCTCTACTACTTAGAACAGTGCCTGGATCAAAGAAAGTGCTTAATAAATATTTGTTTACTGACTGTAAAACTAACATCAAGACCCAACTTACAGCAGCTCTGTTAATATAAAGTGCTATTTCTTTCCCTACAGGTGGAATTCCAGGCCCAATTGCCTTTGGCTGGGTGATTGATAAAGCTTGCTTACTCTGGCAGGACCAATGTGGAGATCAGGGATCCTGCTATATTTATCAGAACTCTGCCATGAGCCACTACACCCTCATTGCTGGAATTGTTTACAAGGTGAATTAGGACGATATCTTATTTTCTTAGTTCATGTCATGCTAGTAGAAATTAGGAGCCCCGCAAGGAACATTTCAAGAGTATGAGTTTGAAAAATATTTTTTGTACTTTACTTATAATAGGGTTTGCCAAAAATCAGCAGATCATGTATATTCTTATACTTGAACTAGAATCTTTGACCAGTAGATTCTGTGTTCTGATTGGTGCTGCCATGCCTTCTTCTCTACCTCACTACCCTCTTCCCAGGGAAAAGAACTTAGATAATAGCAACATCCCCTTTTAGTCTACCTAGGGACTTTATCTGTCAATATTTATAATCAGTGAGCTTAAGGCATCAAGAGAATGAGAAGTAGTTCTTCCTGACCAAAAGACTGAGAAAATCTGAGTTGCATATTTAATTCTATGTAATTAATATTTCGATTGATGTGCTGGTGTTGGTGTCATTATTTTCCTTGATAATCAGCCAGGAATCCTTAGTTCTTAAATTCCAAGGTAGTCTTCATCATGACCCTCTTTAATTATAGCATTAGAAAAATATGGATTCTAATTGCTTAGATAGTTCTATGTTGACTTACTCAATAATTGGTACAACTCAAGAAAGAATGGAAAAAATACTGACTTCAGAGTCACGAGCCCTGGGTTCAAAAACCTACCCCTGAGACTTACCTGTGTGACACTAGGCAGACACACACACATATACATATATACATATATATATATATGTGTGTATATATATATAAATCACTTAATTTCCCTAGCTTTTAGATTTCTCATCTGTATAATTAGGGGGTTGAGTGCCATCGCCTCCGAGGTCCCATCCTGCTCTATGTTCCCATATGGCAGGATTAGAAGGGTACCAAAAAGCCTGCTTACTCAGAATATCATAGAGATAGCTAGGGTGCATAGCGGATAGAATAATAGGGTCAAGAACACTTGATTTCATATCCATCCTCAGAAGCTTAGTAGCCATGTGACAATGGGAAAACCTTTGAATCTCAGGCCCACTTCCTCTTTTGAGGAAGGTAGACTTGATTAGTTTCCAGCTCCAAGCCTATTATTCCATGATAATTGCAGCTCATATTCTCATTGGGAAAGAAGGAAGAGGCTCAACTGGAATTAAAATATATCCTTGGATTTCATTCTTGTCTCTGGAGAGGTTTGTCATGAGGTCTGTTGACAGAATCAAAGTAGTACAGGACTCCTTACCTTAGGACATAATATCCTTATGTACAAATAAGAAAATGCTTAATTTTCAGGCTTGGCCAATGATATCACTTGGTTTTCTTTTATTACTGAGCTCATTTAGTATACTATTAGACATATGTATTATAATATTTTAGGATCACATTGAAAACTGGAAGGAACTTCAGACAATATCTTAGCCTTTTTTGCATGTCATAGACCCCTTTTACAGGCTGGTAAAGCCCATGGACCTGTTCTCAAGATAACATTTTTACATATGTAAAACAAAATGCATAGAGTTACAAACAGAGCTGTGCTGGGAAATGTTTAACCACTAGCTGTCTAGAAGAAAAATTGACCTGCTACATACTTTTAAGTTTAATCTGCACATTAACATTTTTTCCACTCCTTCATTAAGTCTAGACACTTAAATCAAGTTCTGATTTTTGTAGCATTTGCTCATTTCTGAATTGTAAATGCTCATACTGTAAATTCACAATTGGCTCCTGGGGCTGGAACGAGCTGACTCCATTACACTCCTGGGACTTACAAAGAAAATCAATTATACTAAAATATGGCAATCAAAATGTCTTTAAAAATAAGTTCACAGACTCAAGGTTAAGAACACCTAATCTAGCCTAACCTGGTAGTGTTACATAGGGATGAACTT
Source organism: Phalanger gymnotis (assembly GCA_028646595.1). Taxonomy (NCBI): domain Eukaryota; kingdom Metazoa; phylum Chordata; class Mammalia; order Diprotodontia; family Phalangeridae; genus Phalanger; species Phalanger gymnotis. Next base: position 137,583,197 of record CM053625.1, on the reverse strand, counting down.
TGAAGTGTAAAATTGCAGAATTGTACAACATACCAAGAATTAGCTGCCAAGGCTCCTTTCAATTATCAGTGGGTAGGATAGCTATGCATCATGCCATATTGTATGTGAAGAACAATGACTTTTACATTAACTGAAACCTTCCAACACTATTACAAATGGTCAGAAGAAGTCAAGATGAAGGATGCAAGAACATGTTGGTTTAATGTTTAAAAAGAGATTACACAATTTTGCCCTCTATAGGCTAAGCATTGGATGTGCAATTTCATTGGCCTACAGAACTGTGCTTATCCACACAGCCCATATGGGTGGGTTTTCCTGGCTTTGAAGGGCCAAACTGCCTCTTATTGCCCTCTCTATCTAAAGAAAATATAACAATTCTAAATTATCAAAAGTCTAAGCAAATATTCAAAGTATTCGTTAGAGTTTTGTTTTTGTTTTTAGAAACCCTCAATTCACAGGGTTGTTTAAATGCTCATTAGCAAGTTGAAGTATATCCATTGATAGTGCTTCTGAATAGTAATAGCTAATACTTACATTATGCCTACTATGTGGCAGGCACTATGCTAAACACTTTACAAGTATTATCTTATTTGTATTATATTACATTATATTATATGACATATTATATTATTTAACATATTATTTACATTTACATACAATTTTATATATTATATCATATCATCATGCTATGTCACAACTCTGGGAGGTAGGTGCTCTTGTCATCCCCATTTTACAGATGAGGAAAACAAAGCAAACAGATATTAAATGAGTTGCCTAGGGTCACACAGCTATATGTGTCTGAGGCCAGATTTAAACCTAAGTCTTCCTGACTCTAAACTTGGAGCTCTTTTTTGCTTCTGAACTAACAGTTGTACTTTTCACAACTGATACAGTCTTTCAATGCAACTTAAATATCTGTTGAATGAATCTATTCATATTTAAATTTGAACTCATTGATCATTTAACAAATATTGAATTCATTCAGATATAGAAGAGAGATAGACATGTGATTTTGTCGGTGTACAGAACTCACAGGTGAGGAAATTACCTCTACCAATGCAGGTTGGCACCCACTATACAATTTATAGTCTTACAGAGTTGCTTGAATACTGAGAAGCAAACGATTGGCAGATTGTCATCATCATCACCAATTATCATTCAGCACCAGAGATATAAATTTCCCAGCATGGGGCTACCTCCATGCTATATTCTCTAGCCCTGCTCCCAGAATGAACTACGGTAGAACACCATTCTAAGAGATTGCTTGGGCATGCTAACAGGGGTCAGGGAGCTCATGCCAACTGAAATTTAAATCTAGGATATTTGAAAAAGGGATTATTATCTTTGAGAGGAAATAGAAGTTATAGTTGTAAATTCTGAACTTATACTTCTATCCCATATCTTTTGGGAACTCTGTTAGGCTTTAAGTCACTTATCAGTAAAAAACAAAAAACCCAAAAAACAACTCTCTTTTTTTTCCATAGGTGCTTGGGATCATTTTCTTTGGCTCAGCCTATTTGCTGTATAAGCCGCCAAGAGGCTCCCCAGACTCCCCAGCAGCATCTCCTCCCAGCAGTTCAAGTGCTTCTGAAAACACCACTGACCTCCAAGAGCATGGCTCTGTCCTACAAACCCAGAACAGCGTTTAAACCTCACACTGTATCTGTCCATATCAGCCCCATGTCCCAATGGATTGCTGAAATTCCCATTTAATTTCATCACTTACATCTGTACCCAGTAGCTTGAGTTTTTCTCAGAAGGGCTAACTAAGCACTTACTTGTTCTTAACAGAACCGATGTATTCCAATCCATCTTTACCCTTTAAAAAGCACATATTGAACTCTCGGGTTTGAGAGTAACAGAAAGACTTCGTATTATTGAGACAAACTGATGGGTTAAGTTTTGATTTCCTCGTGAAGAAAAGTAAGCTTGTTCTAGTCACATGTAAACATGAAGGGAGAAAGAAGGGAAGAACGAGGCCAGGCCTGGACATAGGAAAAAAGCATGGAGTTCCTCTGTTCTAACTCTGCCTCATCATAAGAAAAGGTAGTAGTGGGAAGAAGAGACTAAACAGAGGAGACAGACAGGAAACATCCTCCTAGACTTCACAGGAAGGCAGGAGAGGCCTGTCTGAATCCACCACCACCATCACCATGTGCAACTTCAGAGTTCTATTCAGTTTGTGTCATAGATGGATTCCTATTTGACCTTGGGAGCTGAAGGCTCAGCCAAGTCAGCACAAGAAACGTCAGACCCGACCTTGTTCTTCCTTATGTTCTGTCACTGCCAAAGCCTCTGATCTTGTACCCTTTCCTAAGGTCCTTTGGTTCCTCAACTGTGGTTTCTATTTTGGTATACTTTAATTTAAACAGGTGGTCTTGGAAGACATCTAAAGATCCACTTGAATGCTTTGAAAGCTTTTTTTTTTTTAAATAGAGACACAAAACAAGGATCTATGCAATTTTAGATTAGCTTTTAAAAAATATCAAATGACTGTGTTTGTTTGAGAGTATGTGTGAATTTTGGAATTTGTTCGTAGAGTATTTTTTTTAGAGGGGGGCAATTAGTTTGGTAGTTTCCTCATAGGCTCCCTGATATGTAGACTTTAAAAAAAATTGTGCTGTATTTTTTATTGAATCTTGTTGGTGAATGTATAAAATTATTATTCTTTCTTGGAGAAAACTACTGAAGAGCTGTCTAGTAAGAAGATAGAGCCAACCCCACCCCATCCCCTCAGATTTGCACACATAAGCACAATTTGTATTTATTTATGAAGATATTGCCCAACATGACGTCAGTCCTAAGTGTGACAAAGGAAATTTTTCTATCTACAAATAGACCCTCTGGAGGCCCTTTTAAAAATCAGTTCATTGAATCAAGTAACATCCATCATGGCCTCGGTCATGTTAATAGATTGCCTGCCCTTTGATTTTATGTGTATGTGTTCAGGCAAAGAAAGGCGTTAAGCAGTTAAACTACAGTACCATGAAAAATGGTTTTCCTTTGTGTATATCTTTTTTCTTTTTGCTGACCATTACAATGTAGGAGAACTGCTCTGTAACCACGTTGCCCCCACTCAAGCACTCGTTGGGTCTTTCCTTGATCATTTGAAGTCTGCAGTGATTACTTGACTTGGACCTTTGGGGAGGAGCCTTTGAGAAGGGGGCCATTCACACAGGTAAAATGGGACATGGTTTAAGTAAATATTTATGATGCTGCAGCTTTTAGGCCTGACAACTAGTGTAAAGAAAGTGTGATTAAACTGGATCCTCAGATATGAAGCTCATGGTATGTGCTGGTATGAAATCAGGAGCTTTAAACTTCATAAAAAGTTTGTGTGCATTTACCATGTCTGAGGTAAAATTGTATATATGTATGTGTACTATATTTTTAATATTTAAAAGATTTCCATGCCCTCCATAACAAAGTCCTATATTTCTATGAATTCAGAATTGACTAGTTGTTTTTTTTTTAACAAGGTCTTTGTATAAACTTTATTAGCTCTAAACTTGGTTAAAGGGCAAAGAGCACTTCTGACCTCATGGGCAACTCAGCTGAAATGCCAAGTGCCATCCTAGGTCCTTTTTGTTTTCCTGTGTTCCCTGAATGATGTTTTGCTTGCCTGCGGTCCATTGAGTCCCTGGGACATGAGGCCTTTGGGATCAAGGGCAAATGTGCTCCTACTCACAGCACAAATACTTCCTGCTGGATTAGGACTAGGCAGCATAATTGAATGAAGTTACTATGCTTGGGAAAGCCTGGACAAAAGTCGGCCACTCCCCTTCCTGGTAGCACTGATGTTGGAGCTGTGTGTGGCTCTGTGTATGTGTGTGTGTGTGTGTGTGTGTGTGTATATATATGTATGTATGTATGTCTGGAGAGAAATAGACAAGCTATCTCCTCACTTCCAGCTTTTAAGGTAGTGTTGTATCAGTGTAGCCTAAACCTAATTTGAAGGTGGGTGGCAAGGAGGTTAGATTTATTGACCCATACCTGGGGTTCAGCCTGCCATTCCTCAGAAGCCCTGTACACTGGATCATGTGATTCTTATTTATGGAGGTATCATTTTATGGAGAAGAAATCCTCGTGCTTGGGGCTGAGATTTTCTCAGACAGTCACTAAGATGCTGAGCTTTGATACCTGGGAGAACAAAAATAAAAGGGGGGAAACAAACCCTGAAACTCCCACAAGAAAAGGCTTTGTCCTAAAGGGACACTTCTGTTGAGTAGTCCTAGCTTCCAATTGGCATTCTACTGTTTGATGTCCTGACCTGAATTCTTGGAGGAGAAACGATCCCTTGGAATTAGACTGATGGGCCTGAGATAGGGAGAGAGAGGAAGGAAGAGGAGTACTGACTCCAAGTTCGTGATAAACTTTTGAACCTAAAACAAAACCATAGGAATGACTGAAGTCCAGGAGCTTTGCAGAGATCAGGACATTGTATTTCCCCTTGACTATTTGTACAAGATTGAGAAACGGAAAAATGAAGTGGATGCTTTAATGCACAAATAAATAAGTTGAGGAAATGTGAATATGTAATATTTATCCTGGAGGGCCAACCCAACTGTCTTGGTTAACCCAATTGCCTGGCAGTCAGATTATGAAAGTTCATTTTTTTTAAAACAAGCACAATTTTAAAATATTGTTCTATAGAGAAAGTGGAAGCTTGTGGTAAATCACAGAGCAGAAAACAGCAGCATGTAAAGAATTGTATCCATGGCTTCTCCATATAAAGGACTGGTGGTGTTCACTGACCCACAACAATGAACTTGTCATTCTGAGGCTGGTTTAACCAGGCTCTATAGCTCTCAGTTCTTTCTCCGTGGCAGCCAGATAGCATGCTGACTGATTTTCATGCCCTCTCAGTTCCTGGATGGGGACCATGAACCAGGGTCAAGGCTGCATACATGAAAAGTATTAAAGACAATGAATGGGAGGTCAAAATGTCTTTGTGTGGTAATGTATTGTCCATTGTGGTACAGTGAATAAAGTACAAAAATTAAATCTCCTCAAAAGATTTTTTGGTATTTGGTTTGGGGAAGAGGGGTTAAGGGAAAAAAAGGGTTATGGAAATGGGACAAGAGGGAGAGGGGTGGAGATGAAGATAGAGCTTTTTTTTTTCTCCTTCCTGAATTTTAAACTTCTTATGCTACCATTCTCTTGGGTGGCAGCAGCCATACACCTTGATGCCTGACTCCGAAATATAATTACCCTTGGCATGCATGAGATAAGAATGAACAAAGATGGGATGGCAGGCAGCATGGGGCAGTAGAAAGAAGGCTGGATTTGGATTTGGCCCCCCAGTTAAGATTCCAGTCCTGCCACATACTAACTCTGTGA
>CM053625.1:137561072-137577357 GCA_028646595.1 Phalanger gymnotis | reverse complement strand
CGCAGTGCAGTTAGACTAGATGTCCTTTCTACTTCAAAATCAATTATCTTATGATCTGAAAAATTTGAAAACAGATTCCTGAATGACAACATGAGATAGTGGAAAAAACACTGTTATATAGAGTCAAAGGACCTTGGTTCAAATTCTGCCTCTTGCCATTTACTAAAAACATAAGTCAACTAACCTTTCAGGGTCACAGTTACCTCATCTATAAAATGAGGTTAGACTGGATGACCTCTACAATCCCTTCCACCTCTAAATCTACGATCATGAATTCCCTCAGTTTCGTAGTATTTTAGGACAGGAAAAGACCTCGAGGCTTGTAGAGGCCAGCCTGCTCATTTGTCAGATGATGAAGACGAGCATCAGAGAAGAGAAGCAAGTTGTCCAACTTCACCCTGATTTAGTGGCAGAACTGAGACTGGAATCAGAGCTTCTATTTCCCGCTCTAACATTATTTACAAACATTGGCAGGAAGAAAGAACTTTTGCTCCCATCAAAAAAAGGGAAGTGAGTATATGTAATGAAGATATGCTTGCAGGTTAAATTTCCCTAAGCCTGTCAAAGTTGAACTAGCAAATACTGGAATATGATGAAGTCATTGAAGTCAATCTTTGTAGCAATAGATACACCTTAATATATACATATATATATATATGTTGAGGAGAAGGGCAGCTGGGTGATATGGTGAATAAAGTGGTGAACTTAGAGATGTGAAGACCTGCCTAAAATGTTTACTAGTTGTATGACACTGGACAAGTCATTTAACCTTAACCGGAAGACAACATAGCACTTTTAACAACTAACCTGATGATAACATAGCACCTTCACCTGAAGATAACATCACACTTATCTTACAGGGTTATTGTTAGGATTAAAAGATATAACATGTGTAAAGTGCTTTGCTGACCTTAAACACCATAGGGGTATAGGGTTAAACAATAGCTATAAGTATTGGGATATAGAATTTCAGAATGGGATTATTCCTCAGCTCAACACTAGTAAATCTAGTTTTCAAATGGAATATTCTACAATTGCAACAAAGTAAAACAGTGAATGCCTTGGGTGGCTTAAATGGGATCCAAAATGACTTCATTGGGTTGGAATAAAGGGCTAAATCTACCAGATGTGAAGTTTAATACAGAAAAATATAAAATCCAGCACTTGAATTCATAACTACATGGGCATGAGATAAAGGTGTGACTAGATAATAGTTTGGAAAAGACCTTTGGTTTTAGTTCACTCCCAGCTCAGCAATCAGCTGAACCCCAGTCCCCCAAAGATAATACGATCTTTGACTACATTGATAGAAGAATCATGTATAAAAATTTAAAAAGGCAATAGTCCTACTTTTCTCTGTCGTTGTCCAACCACAGATAGAATACTATGTTCGCTTTTGGAAGCCACACTTTAGAATGGACAGTGACAATCTGAAGAGCATCCCAAAGAGAAGTCAAGGACAGGAAGGGGCCTAGAATACTTGGTATGTGAGGACCAATTAAAGGATATTCAAGCTGAAAAAGAGAAGACTTGATGATAGGAAGAAACATTCTTGATGGCTTTAAATTTTTGAAAGACTGTTACGTGGAAGAGGGATTCAGTTTCTTTTACTTGACCCTAGAAGCAGATTTTAGCCCCACATAAAGATCAGCTTTCTAATTGGGGTTGTCCAAATAAAGAATTAGTTGCCTTGGGGAACAGGACATTCTGCTGGCATTGGAGATCTTCCGTTAGAGTTCAGGACTAGATGATCCACTGTCAGAAACATCGTCGTGGGGATTTCGGAAGTTTCTTCCAGGTCTCAGATCATGTGATGTTATATTCATAGCAATATCTGCCAAAAATGCTTTATGGAAATGGGCCAGTTTGCTAAATGGGTAGCTCAGGCACACTTCACCACCTCAGGCCATGTCAGAGAGCCAAACATGTCACAGAATACAGAAGAAGAGGAGCAGACAGCAGACATTCTCTGATCATGTGGTTCGTCATTCAGAATAGCGTCAAGGACCCTTGAGCCCCAGAAAATGAGAGGAGGTTTCCCTAAAGGTAAGGTTTTTAGTTAACATTGTTATTGTCCAGTTATGTCTAACTTTTCATATCCCCATTTGGAGTTTTCTTGGCAAAGATACTGGACTGGTTTGCCATTTCCTTCTCCAGTTCATTTTATAGATGAGAAAACTGAGGCAAATAGGGTTCAGTGATTTACCCAAGGTCACATAGCTAGTAAATGTCTGAGGCTAGAACTGAACTCAGAAATTCCTGACTCCAGGCAAGGCGCTCTGTCCACTGCACCTTATCTGCCATAGTTAATGGCTGTTTTCTAAACGATATCAGAATTACACAGAATCAGAATCATAGAATTTGAGAATGGGAAGAGATCTCAATGGTCATCTAGTCCAATCTATATCCAAAGGAATCCCCACTATTACATACCTGACCAATGGTCAGATAACCTGCACTATTGGATGGCTTCCAGGGTTGTGAGGGAGAATCCCTGCCTCTCAAAGCAGCTCCTTCTACCTATGAACGTCCCAACTATTAGGAAAGTTTTCTTCACATCAAGCCTAAATTTGCTTCTTTTCAACTTAGGCCCATTGATCCTGGTTCTGCACTTCAAGGCCATGTAATAAGTACAATTAATCCTTTTTCTACATTGTGACATTTCAAATAACTGAATAAAATGATTGTGTTTCTCTTGAGTCTTCTCTTCTCCAAGCTAAATATTCCCTTTTCCTTTCACCAATGTCTGTATAACATGGCCTCCACCATCTCTAAATGTTCTCCAGCTTATTAATGTCCTTCATAAATTGTTGCACCCAGAACATAACGCATTTCCTGTGGAATTGGTCTCTTCAGGACAAAATACAGAAACTTCCTTTTTCCTGGAAGCCACGCCTGTCAAAGTAGCCCATGATTACGTTAAGTTTTTGGCTGTCATATCTTATACCTGACTCATATGGAGCTTCCAGTCTATTAATACTTTTTTTTCCTTTTTTTGGATGACATCATATTTATTTGGTACAAACTGTTAGAAAAATCAGAAAGCAGTTTGGCATGAAAGAGATTTAGAAGAACAATTTACAACATATACCACAGGCTTAAAATGAACAAGACATTGAAATATGAAAACTCACAGCTTAAACAATGAGAATAGATTTAAATTTAATTAAATCAACATCAAAACTTTTTTTCTCTTTTCCCCACATTTATTTATTTTATGTTTAATTTACTAATAAAACAAACATTGCCATAACATGGTATAATAAAATAATGTGATTGCACATGAAACTACAAGTCTGTTACATACAACTTGCTACTCCTTTTAAATATATAATAAAGTTATCATATAAATTTCTTTTTTTCTTCCCTCCCTCTACCCTAGAGATGGCTATCATTAGTCACAATTATCTATACACACACATATGTATATATGTAAAATTATTCTACAAACTTCTATTTTATCAGTTCTTTCTCTGGACACAGATAGCATGTTTCTTCATGTGTCCTTTACAGTTAATTTAGATATTTATAATAGTCAAAATGATTTATTCATGCAATTAAAACCTTTTTTCAGACAGCTCTGTCTAACCATTCCTCCTTCATCTTGTATCTATGAAGTTTTTTTTAAGTCAAGTGTATGACTACGTTTATCCTTATTGAATTTCATCTTATTAGATTTCTCCCAATGTTCTAGCCTAGATCTCTAAGGATTCTTTTTTTTTGCGTGTGATTTTTTTTTTATTGTTCTTAACAGGAAGGCATCATTGAGAGGGAGAGATAATAAAAGCTTAAATATAAAAATAAATAAATAGTTGACATTTTGAAAATTCTAATATAAAAAGACACCTCTTAAAAATAATATCCAGAAATCTCTAGGAGGGAACGAGTCATGCCATTTGGAGACAATTGATGGAGATATCTTGGATTTGACGTTTAAAAAAGGAGCCAACGTATATCTGTAAAGATAGACAAAGATACAGATAAGAGAGGGTACACAAACGTTGAAAGAGCATGGAAGAAAACAAGCATTCATTCACCACCTGTACTAAGTGCTTTACAAATATTATTTCATTTGATCCTCACAACTCTAGAAGGTAGGTGTTGCTATTATCCCCATTCTACAGTCAATGAAACTGAGGCAGACAGAGGTTAAATGACTTGGCCAGGGTCACACAGGTATCAAGCGTCTGAGGCTAAATTTGAACCGAAGTCTTCCTAACACCAGGCCCAGGGCTTTATTCACTGTGCCACCTAGCTGCCTCCTAGGTATGGGAATAGGTTCATAGGGGAATGCCTGCTGATTGAGACAATCTCCTTGATTAAAACCACTCCAGGGAACTTCTCTCAGCACCAGAGATGTTAGCAGTGGAGGGACACCTGCCCTCTTTCTGGTGGAAAAGGAATATTCAGTGGAGTATGTTCTAGCCTAAGCCTCCTTGAGGAAGGAGGAAGAGTTCTTAGAATATAATGAGTACCTAGATCTAGGCTCCTAGAGAGAAGAGGAAGAATTCCTGGATAATACTTATTTTCTGAATCCAATTCCTTGGAGAGAAAAGTAGGAGCCATGCAATCCATGAACAGAGGAACAGCATAGGACGGAACTAAGAGTAGTGAAGTCCTCCACTAATATTGTGGGCTAAACAGGTGCTCTGGTGGTACTCCCAGGGCTTTCTTCTCATTTGTTGGGGAGCTTCCACCAAAAGGCAGCATTCTAAGTCTGGAGAACTGTATTAATCCCTAGAGGAGATGTGTTCACAAGAGAGGGGACAGTTATAGATTGAAAACTTGGTGGTTTTTTTTTATTTTTTGAAGGGTGAAATAGTCTTTCCTGATTTTAATATATTGTTAAGGAAAGTGCTTGCATGGGAACTGAGGGTCCTTTTACCTTTTTGTAGAGATCTAGGCGTGAGCAATATGAAAACATTGCCAGCGGAGACCCTAATACTGGACGACAGGAACCTGAAAATATTTTAAGGACTCTCTCTTCTCTCTCCCTCCTCCAAGATTGGACCCAGTATCTGTAAATCCAGAGCTAGATTTCTGGTACACAGGTCACATAGAGAAGAGTGAACAGTTCAATCAATTGGCAAAATGACATAGATCTGTTCAAAAGGGAGCTGTGCCCACTCCCAGGCGCAGGTAGGCCTCTAAGGCTGTAGAGAAGCCAAATTTCCATCTGCAGTTCTGGAACACTACCACTAGATGGAAGCACAGACAGCTTCTTCTCACTTGTTGCTGTGTCTAAAAAAAAGAATTGTTCTCTTGGTCCTGGAATCAATAAACCAGGAAATCAATGCTCATCTAATAAACACCAAGCATTGTGCCAAGCATTGTGTAAGGTACTTGGGGTACAAACACTAAAATTCAACCAAGCGGTCTGATACCATCATTCAGTGTAAGCACTGAAAACAAAAAGCTAAGCAGGCTTCATTTTTACCATGAAATCAAAATGACATAATCTATCCTGACTTCCTCTTTTTCCTGAAAATTATTTTTTTTCTCCCTCCTTCCCTCCCTCCCTCCAATCAACAAAGCCTCCAATCCCACTGAGACCAATACAGAGACCTTATCCTACCATCAGTCACTCTGGTGGCATTGCTGTAAACAAAAGATGACTTTGTATCTTGATGGCAAAACATGAAAGCATAGATAGATAAATGGACTGATGAATGAATGAGTGAAGGAATGATATTTTTACTTTCAAACATTTTTGAAAAGGGAAAAGGGACAGGGTCAAAGGAGAAAATCGAATGGGGGAGCACAGGATATGATGGAGGGAAATATAGTTAATTTTTACTGTTATGGAAGTGTTTTGCATAATGATACATGTGTGGTCTATGTTGAATTGCTTGCCTTCTCAAGGACGGTCTGTGGGGAGGAAAGAAGGGAGACAATTTGGAACTTGAAGTTCTAAAAACAAATGCTCAAAAAAAGTTGTTTTTGCATGCAACAGGGCAATAAGATATACAGGCAATGGGGCATAGAAATCTATCCTGCCCTACAAGAAAGTAAGAGGAAAGGAGATGGGGGGAAGTGGGGTGACAGAAGGGAGGGCAGACTGGGGAAAGGGGCAATCAGAACATATGCCATCCTGGGGTGGGAGGGAGGTTAGCAATGGGGAAAAAATTTGTAACTCAAAATCTTGTGGAAATCAACGTTGAAAACTAAAAATATTACATAATAAAAAAAGAGGGAAAAAAAGAAAGGCATACTTAAATAAAAAAAATTATTTAAAAAAGTAAGTCTTTTATATGCCAGACATTGTGCTAAGCATTGGGGATACAAATATAGACAAGCAAGAAACTCCTTGCCCTCGCAGAACTTATATTCTATTTAGTACGAAGACAACACTTATTAGGGAGCAGGAAATTGAAAGGAATAAGAATCAGTTTGGTAGGTGGGAGTCAAGGAGGAAGGCAGAGTATAGGTGGCACTGCTTTAGGATTGTCCAGGAAAAGGGTCAATGAATAAATGAATAAATATTTATTCAAGGCTAATTGCATGCAAAGCCCAGGTACTACAAATAGAAAAGTAAACCAGTAATTACTCTGAGCTCATGTTTTATTGGGAGAGGCAACACATTTAGAAGGTTCCACTGCAAGCCAGACATAAGGGTCCCATGGTCCTTAGGCTGCAGGGGCAAAGCAGATGGCAATTTTCTCAGCGTGGGAGGTCTCTCTACTAGGAAAGATTATAACCTGTTTATAACTTAATATATTTATTATATATTTAATGAGAAAAGCAAGTTGAGTGCAATAGAGATTCATAGTTTTAAGTACAGTCCTTTTTTTTTCTGTTCTACTATGTAAGGGAAATGTTCATTTCATGTGGTGTTTGCTAAGTTCAGAATATTTTTTTTACAGAAGTAAATGATCATCTTATATCTTTCCTCCCCTTCTCCATTAAAGTCATCTCCATTTGCTGCCTTTACTTTCTTATTGCTTCTTAGAAAAATGAACTCTAGTGTCTAATCCCACAACTTTACTGAAACCTGCTGTCTTACAGATCACCTATGCCCTCTTATCTGTTAAATGTATTGTTTTGTCTCAGTCTTCATCCTCCTTGAGCTCTCTAAAATTTTTGATGTGATCTCTCTTGTCCTTCTAAATATTCTCTCCTTCAGAGTAAAAAGTGGCCTCTATTAATTATAGCTCATGTAGTGGGATCATAGATTTAGAACTAGAAGGAACCTTAGGGGTTACCTAGCCCAACCCTCTCATTTTACAAATGAGGAAACCGAGACACACAGAGATTGAGTAACTTGCCCAAAGCCATGAAGATAGGGAGATCGAATTTAAACCCATGTCCTCTGGAAGCTAGATGCGCCATAGTGCATAGAGTGCTGGGCCCAGAGTCAGGGAGACTCATCTTCCTGAGTTCAAATCCGGCTTCAGACACTTACTAGCTGAGTGACCCTGGGCAAGCCATTTAACCCTATTTGCCTCAGTTTCCTCATCTGTAAAATTAACTAAAGAAGGAAATGACAAACTACTCCAGTATCTTTGACAAGAAAACCACAAATGGGGTCATGAAGAGTTGGACATGACTGAAAATGACTGAACAATCTCTGGCTCCATGTCCATCTATCTTTCTGTAATACTACCCCAAGGCTTCCAGGACATTGCTCTGAATTCTTCTATATGTCTGAACATTTTTTCTCAAACTCTGCATGGATCATCATCCTTCTCTTGTCCCCTAAACATAGATGCTATCCATAATTCTATCATAGATTGACCTAGGAAGTTCACTGAATATAGTGTTAGACCTAGAGTCAGCAAAACCGAAGATAAAATCCAGACCCTGATATTTACTAGCTGTGTGAACTTGGGCAAGTCACTTAACTGCTCTGTGGCTCAGTTTACTCAGAGGTAAAATGAGGATAATTCCTACCTTCCAGGGTTTTTGTGAAGATCAAATGAGATATTATTTATCAAATGTTTTGCAAGCCTTAAACAGGTACATAAATGATTATTACTATTATTGCAGCTGTTGTGTTATGTACTCTTTCTCTTGGAGATCTCATCTGTTCCCATGAGTTCAATACAATCACAACATATATTATTCCCAGATCTACAAATTCAACCCTAAACTTTCATTTTTAACTGCAGGCCCACAATGCCAACTGTTTGCTAGACATCTTCCACCTGAATAAAAAATAAAATATGAATTTCATGAAGGCAAGGACTGTTCCATTATTGCCTTCAAATTCCTAAAGTCTAACACATTGAATTTTCTTTTGGCATTTGATCAAATCTCAAACTCAACATGTCCGAAACAGAACTCATCATGTGCCCTGAAACAGCACCTCTTCTAAACTTCCCTACAAAGCATCCCCAGCCTCTAAAAATCTGATTTTGTTTCTACTCAAATGCCCTGTTACACACACACACATACACACACACACACGCACATGCATGTGCACATGCATACGCACATGCACATGCATACGCACATACATACACACACATCTTCCCCCACTTTCTTGCTCTGAATTGCCTCCTGAAAAAAACAAGCAGTTTTGCTATCAATTATATGACATCATATTGTGAAAAATAACACTTTATTAAAAACTCAGGATAAAATTAGAAAAACACATTAACAGTAATCGGACTTCAGGGCTTAGCATTAGTTCTAGTGCATCAGCTCCCAACATCTAACCAAAGCAGTATGGAAATGGAGAGGCGAGGGGAAAAGGGTGAAAATTTCATGACTTTCCAAACTTTCTTTCCATTTCTTGCTGAGTCACTACCAAAATATCTAAGCATAACCCAGTGTTCTTTTTAGGGCTACTCTCTCCTTCTTTTCATTACTCTGGCTGTATAAAGCTCTGGAGAGGGCTGGAAAAGGTCATTGTTGCAGAGGGCCAAGACTTGAGGAACCTGTGATGGGGCCAGTCAGTTATGGTAACCAGTCAGAAGAGTGTCACTCATTTACTTACCCTCATGCTCAGCCTGCTGTGGGAAGCAGCCTGCCAGTGGTTTAATCCACAACATGATAGACTTTCATAAGGGGTAAAATTAGAAACACAGTGCTTGCATATTATTTCCTTTCCGTTAAGACTTTCTGGACCTTAGAGTTATAAGCTCTTGCTGAGATCCTGTTTTCTACTCCTTTTTTGTCCCTACTGATCATTTCCCCTCATACTTAATATAGACCTAACTATCCTCAGTAAATATTTGCTAAACAAATGAATGAACAAAAGAGTAGGGCATTGACCTCGCTTAGGCATTTTTGTTCATTTGGTTTTGTTTAATTTTTGTCTGTTATTTATTTGAAATAACAAATCTCTTCAGTCTTCTCTAGGCTGCAATCTTGACTCCCCTAGACTTCCTCTATAATTTCTCCATGGGGATGCTTCCATCTCGCCATACCTGTTTTGGTTCCCTTTTATGTAATATCTTCCCCCATTAGAAAGTAAGCTCCTTGAGGGCAGAGACTATCTTTCTGATTATATATCTTTCTGTTTATATTTATATCCCCAGCAGTTAACATGATATCTGTCACACAATAAATGGGCTTAATAAATGCTTACCAGTGACTTGAAATCAGATTTCAATTATTCCTTCCCGAATATATTTGCTCAAAGTATAAAGGCTCAACTATTCACTCCACTGATAGATATTTAAAGATACAAATTAATAAGGTCCATGTCAAGATCATTTAACCAAATTTATCAAAATAAAATCTCCCTCCTTCCTCTTTTGTCTTAATGTCATGGTCAAAGAATAGATGAGAATTCTTTAAGGTCAATCTGATTTAGAGATTCCACAAGTCCCATAAATAACACTAACTAGACATTAAAAAGATTTCCAGGATTGTTGTACAAGCTCCTTAATCACTCTGAGCATTCCTCTATGGAGAATGGGAATAATACTTACCATATCTAAGATACAGGGTTGTTTTGACTATAAAATAAGTTAATGTATGTGAAGATATTTTCTAAAGTATAAAGTCTATACAAATTTAAGGTATTGTTATTATTGGTTAGTCATGTAGAAGATTGAAATTAGACAAAAGATCCAATCAATTGTAGCTTGATAATTAACCAGACAGTCAATCCCATTAACTGAATCTTCCAACCTTTTTCTGTGGGAAGAATCTAGCTCACTTTGAGCAAACTGTAACTCAGAATGGGGTGAGACAACACAGTAAAGTTGTAGCGATCCAGTGATTTTCTTTCGTTTCTTAGAAAGTATTTCATTGATTTTAAAAATATCTGTCCCTACGCAATGACACCTTTCTCTCGAAGAAACTTCTCTTATGACAAAATACATTTATCGTACAACAAACCAACACATTAGCTATGTTTGATAACGTATGTCTCCCTCAGCATCTATAGCTTACCATCTCTTTTCTGAGAGCTGGAAGGACCACTTCATCACCGATTCTCTGAAAACAAGATTAGCCACTGATCAGAGTTCTGAAGTCTCCTGGAGCTGTTTTACTTTCCATTATTGTAATCATTTTAATAATTAATTTAAAAGTAATTAATTATAATTTTAGAAAATATTTATTTATTAATTTATTTAAAATATAATAAGGAATCCATGACATATGATCTGGGGTCAAAGGATCTGGGTTCAAAATTCAGCTTCACTATTTACTCTGTCCAAGTCACTTAATCTCTTTAGGCCCAAATCAGGCACCACCTTCATCATGAAATCATTTCTGTTTCTTCCAGCTGAAAATGACTATCCCTCTATACATTTTCAGTATCAATTTATCTAAATCTCTCTTTTGTCCCTCCCACATTCCACCTTATAGGAATTCCACCTTATAGGAATTCCACCTTAATTGTGTCTTTCTCATTTCCTCTACCCTCTGCTAAATTGTAAGATCCTTGATAGCAGGGACTCTGCCATTTTTCATTTTCTCCAAGTGTTCCTTGTGCCAAGAAAATTCCTTTGCATACCATAGGTGCTTAATAAATGTTTGTTGAATTAAATTTGGGAGAAGGAAAACAATATGCTCTTTTAGGCTGAAGGGGGCAGAGTGTTAGGGTGATGAGAATGAAGGTATTTGTAAATTGCTGACATATCCATGAGAAACAAAAATTATGTAAATGCCAAGTGATGGCAACTCTTCATTAGCTGCATTATTAGGAACCTTTACTTTTTAACTGACTTGCGTTTGAGTCCTTTCTTCTCACTTAACAATAAATTTCACAAAGGTAGGGACCAAGTCTCATATAAATTTGGGGTCTTCTCTACTGCCTATCACAATGCTCTGCATATAGTAGGTACTTAAAAGAAGTTTCTTGAATGAATATAGTTAATTAACTTTACATTTTCTTTCTGTATGCTTCATGATGATCTAAATGTGACTACCTCAGCATCTCTGAATTTTCTACCATTCTCCCATTACCCTGTGCCAGAGAAGGGTTCATTCAGCTAAAAGGACTTGATTGACATTCTTCTACACCTACTCTCCCTTGAGGTTCTTCACTGATGACTATTCTCATTTGAAAGGGCAGCTACAGATGGAAGAGGGCAAGGACAGCATGATCCTGATTGTGGCTGATTCAGTCTCATTTCTTCCCGTAGCAACTTTCATGGCTACGTCTTGGGATGCATCATAGAGATGGGAAGTGCCAAACCTTTCATTATCTTCTATCATCTTTGGAAAATAAATTTCACTATAGGCAATGGCACAAAGACAAGTTACTGTCAGTATGCTATTGAAAAAATATCACAGCCTTGGTACGCTCCTCAATCTTCATTCCTACCTTTTGTGGTCCCTAGTATTTAAAATGAACCATCCTACACCATCCCTAGCACCAAGGATTACTGCCCTAGGAAATATTCTTAGTAGAAAATATCAAAGTGAAGCCACAGCACCAAGTTATCAAAGCTGTTTATTCCCTACACACCCTTAAGGGCTCCTTTCCCTCCCTCATCTAGAATGAGGGCTGAAATCCATCTCTGTTCCATGGCTCATATGGTTCCTCAATTAAAGTACCTCTATATCCCAGAGGTGAGTCAGAGCTTTGAGAGTTACAAAGGCATGTTTAGGACCATTTATTGGGAACCAGTTAGATATTCATAGACCTAAAAATGGATCAGATAATCTTTCAAAGTTTCAAGTACTAGAATTTAGTGAACAATGTATTATACTTATTTGAGTCCATATTATGCATGACCTAATGGACTGAAACTCCTTGAGGGCAGGAACTGTTTTGTTTTTCATCTTTATGTCCCCAGTGCCAAGCATGGTATTTTGGACCTAGTAGATGTTTGATAAATATTGAAAGAAGGAAAGAAGGAAGGAAGGAAAGAAGGAAGGAAGGAAGGAAAGAAAAAAGGAAGGAAGGAAGGAGGGAGGAAGGGAAGGAAGGAAGGAAAGAAGGAAGGAAGGAAGGAAGGAAGGAAGGAAGGAAGGAAGGAAGGAAGGAAGGAAGGAAGGAAGGACGGAAAAACTATACGTAAGCAGTCAGATCAGAGTTCAAGGCGATATATTGCTAAGAATATCGGATTTTGAGTCAGAGGACCTGAATTCAAAATCTGGTCCTGCTACCTACCACTTCTTTGGGCTTGTCACTTAACCTCTCTTGGTTCATTTTCCTTCTCTGTAAAATGAGGGATTGGTACCTCTGTTCTATTCATATTCCTACCTTGAGAAACCCTTACCCTAATTACTCCCACCATCTGCCTCCTCTGCTCTGACTTGGGTTGTTGTTCATCGTTTCAGTTGGGTCCAACTATCTGTGACCCCATTTGGGGTTTTCTCTGCAGAGACACTGGAGTGGTTTGCCATTTCCTTCTCCAGCTCATTTTACAGATAAGGAAACTGAAGCAAACAGGGTTAAGTGACCTGCCCAGGGTCACACAGTAAGTATCTGAGGCAAAATTTGAACTCAGGAAGATGAGTCGTCCTGACTTTAGGCCTGATATCGCACCCACTGCACCACCTAGCTGCCCTCTGACTTAGGCTACTGAACCTACCTAAAAAAATCAAGCAACCAAGCCAACTGGGTCTATTACAAATTTATGTTATATAATCTCAACTGTGCGCTTACCAAAGTAAGACATTTTTATTTTTCCCCAAGTTCTTATCCTACTACTTGCCTAGGTTATTCTAAACTTTCTCTTCTATTCCTAAGCCCCCCATACCTCTCCCACCTTCCTTAACTGAGGATGTAACTTCATACTTTGTTGACAAAATAGAGAATAAATAAAATTTATTAATTTTAATTTTCTATTTATTTGCTCTGTGGTGATACTTCACACAAGGGTCCAGGCATTGTACTAAGAACTAAGAAAACAAATACAAACAAACAAATTGATTCCTACCTCCAAGGAATTTACATTCTAATAAAGGAAGAAAACAGGGTTGTTAGTGGTGATTTTGATGTCTGTTCTCACAGCCAGGGAAGGGAGGCAAATGGAGCATGGAAGTGGAAGATGACTCTTGTTGTAGTATAGTACAAAGTGTCCCAGGCCCTAGGACAAGAGCTTCAAGTGTCAGATCCAAAGTAGAAGCTGGAACACAAGCTAGGATAGTGGGGTGGGACTGGGATCAGTCTAAATATGGTAAGTGTTCACCAGTCAGAAGTTGGGAGTACCAGGATAGGAGCTTGGATAGGTAGAGTTGGAGGCTAAAGCAATAGGGCTTCTAATTCTAAATTTAGTGCTCTTATAAGTACACTACAGCTACCCTTCATCAGCACCCTCAACGTTTTTGTGAACCTACTATGTTTAAGACCCATACTAGATGTCATGAAGGCGACAGGTTAATTTCAACAACTTTTATTAAATATGTTTACTCTGTGAAGAGTTTCTAAGGGAGAGTAGGAGGTATATTATGGAAGTTCCCTATTTAACTTGATCAAACTACAATGTGTTGAACTTATATTTGGGACTTTAGATTTTATCTTCTTGTAAAGGATGCAAACATGACCCTTGACAGCTCATAGAGGATAGGTCTTGGTCCTGGGGATTGAATTTGTTGATTCAGACTATTGGAGCATAGACTATTATAGAGGAGTCACCCCTTCTGTGTTGATCTTCAGCCAAAGACTTGGGACTTTTCCCTTTTTCCACACCATTTTTGAAGGATAAACCAGAGCCCAGGAGAACTGAAGAGCAGAAGGAATTTATGGCCAGGAGTCAGTTATAGCTGCCCATAGGCAAAGACCCACATCCATTCAATCATGTGCCCTTAGAAGAGAACCACAGGGCAAATAGTGAGATGTCCTGAATCCTAGCTGCTTAGAGAAAGAAGTGGAAATTTCAGGACAGCACCAGTCTTGGCCTGACCTCACCAAGAATTTCATGTTGGGGAATTCTGAGTACCAATCTTCTAAGGAGAGAAGGGGAGTTACTGGGCAATGCTAGCTTCTGGGAGACAGAGATCATGCGTGTGGCCCCTAAAGCTAGAAGAACAATAGAAGCATCTACGTCACAATAAAGACTCAAGCTTTTCACCTGCCTTCTCTGACACAATTAGTATTCAGTATGCATGTAACTATAACCCCCAGATCTTTTTCAACCTATTTCCTCTGTACAATCTCCCAACACAATACTTGACACATAGTAGCTGTCTAATAAATTCTGGTTGAATCACTGACCCTGTGCTTTCACAGGTGATTTTTTTAGCCTTAGGGCAGAGCTATAAATCCAAAATCTCCTATAGCACTCCTAGGAATAAAGGGACAAGTTTCAGTCATCTTCAGATTGGGTTCCATCTCACCTTCTCTACCCACTTCACATCTGGCCATGGGTCAGATCTAGAGATGGTGAAAGGAGGCAGGTGATTAAAAAAAAATTAAAAAGAGAAACTTGGAGGAAGGAAGGGAGAGCAGAAAAACAAAACAATTGACAGCACCCCCAGGATCCCAGTGACTCACTAGGTGACTCAGTGTGATGTGCTGGGTTCTGGCCCTTTGCTTCAACTGCTATAATTGCATCGGTTGTTGCAAAAATAGTCTATTAACTGATTAGGGGAAATGTAGCAGAGACAGGCCCTGATGAGACCTGCATCTAGGAGTGTTGGGGGGCAGGCAGTGGCAGCAGGTACTGAGCCACTCCTACCTGCAAAGTTGAAGGAGTAGGCAGCTCTATGTGAAGAGACAAATGCAAACACACCCCATGCAACACACAAAGAAGGTGAAAGTTAGCAGTACTAACAGAAATCTCTTCAGGATACCCAGGACTCTCCTCACTATTTCACCAAGAATTATGAAGTATCCAGGTGGTGTCAGCCTAGATTCACATTGATCTGCATTCAAATCCAGCCTCAGACACTATGACCCTGGGCTAGTCCCTTCTGCTCTATGTTTCCATTTCCTCAAATGCAAATGGAAGTAAATAACAGCACCTACCTCACTCAGTTGTTTCTAGGATCAAATGAGATAAAATTCGTAAAGTACTTAGTGATTGTTCCCTTCCCTTATGAATTCAAAGGTCAGGGAGAATAATAAAAAGAAAAGAGCCCTGGATGTGGGGTCAGAGGATCCCAGGTCAAAATCCATCTCCACTCTTCACTCTCTGTATGACCCTGACTAAATCTCTTAATCTCTTTAGTATTCAAGTTCCTCCCCTTAAAAAGCTGGTGTTTGGCTAAATGTACTTTAAATTCTTACAGATTCATGGAACTTGAGAGTTGGAAGGGACATAAGTAGTCAATGATACACAAAAGGGACCCCTGCTATACTATACCCCTTAAGTGATTATCCATCATCTGTTTGAAGACCTCCAAAGAATGAAATGGATGGCTGGGTGGCACAGTGGATAGAGTGCCAGACTGGAGTCAAAATGACTCCTTTTTGTGAGTTCAAATCCGACCTCACGCACTTATTTGCTGTGTGACCAAGGGCAAGTCACTTCACCTTGTTTGCCTCAGTCTCTTCATCTGTAAAATGAGCTGGAAAACGAAATTACAAACTACTTCAGTATCTTTTCCAAGAAAACCCTGAAGGGGGGGGGCAGAGCCAAGATGGCGGCTAGAGAGCAGGGACTGGTGTGAGCTCCCCACCAAGTCCTTCCAAAAACCTATAAAAATGGCTCTGAACAAATTCTAGAACTGCAGAACCCACAAAGTGGCAGAGGGAAGCAGGGCTCCAGTCCAGGACAGCCTGGATGGTCTCTGGGTAAAGTCTGTCCCGCACGGAGATGGCAGCTGAGGGAAGTGGAGCTGAGGCGAGCACAGCCCAGCGTGCGCAGCGCAGACCGACCAGACCACGGACCAAGCAGACCAGGAGCCGAGCGGAGAATGCCCTAGCGCCCTGGATTACTGAGCTGTGGCATTTACCAGACCTCACAACCGACAAACAGCAAAAACAACAGAG
>CM053625.1:137537238-137560572 GCA_028646595.1 Phalanger gymnotis | reverse complement strand
GCAGTACTGGTTACTGAAGAAGGATAAGACATGACTCTAAGGTAGAGACTGATTTTTCTTACAAACAAACTCAAACCTACACAAGCAAATGAAGGTGGTTCCTTTCCAAGTTGCCCTTGGAGGTTACATGTGTATTTTAGTGAGGCTGCTCTGCTCAAAAATTGCTTGTTCTCTTCTTGTTCCACCTTCAAAGCCAAGGATGTGACCTGTTGGAGAAAGGGGGTGGGAGGAGGGTGTGCAACCAGGTATACTTTTAAATATGACTTTGCATAAGTGCAGTAATTTTATTGCAAGAAAATTCCATATAGGCACTTATTTTGTCATAAAGCAAGTCATATATATGCATACATATGTATATGTATATATATACATATATATGTATGTATATACATATATATGTATAAAATGAGAGCACCAAGATTTGGGTGGACAATAAGACACAGAAAGGGTCCAATTGTCAAATACAGGAGGGAGTACAACTTTTTTAACTTGTGTACAACACACAGATCCCTTGCCTGAGGGGCACAATCTTTAGAATCTCCTCAATAGTCCCAGATCTTCTCATTACTTTAATTTACTTGATTCAGTAGTTTTTGAGTAATCATATGATGATTGTCAAAGGTGTGGAAGTGAAAGTGAACAGGTTCTGTATGTCAAACAGGGAGCAGATGCTTTGAAGGGGTCATGGCAAAGGTCCAGTGGAAAGCGTGTTAGCACAATCAAGAAAACAAGCAAGAGAAGCTGTAAGACCAAGGAGGCAGCAATCCTGATAGTCTAAAGAAGACCTTCAGCCTCCCTTCTGGTCTGATGCTGCCTGTGGGCATTCATGCATGGATTTTCCAGACTCCATCTCCTCTCTCACAGTTATCACATTGCCATCTAAGAGAACCTCTCCCTGAGGCCCAATTCTATTGATTTGAGACTCTTTCAAAGAGACTACCATTTTAGGAAGAACCCCATCACGTATCACTTCAAAAAAGCCTGGGCTCTCTCTCATTAGACTCTCCTCTATCTTTACCTGACATTTTGCCCACACACAGGTACCCTTCCTCTCCCTATCCCCACCTCTAGCTCCTTTTATATGTTCTTTCCCCATTAGAGTTTAAGCTCCTTGAGGATAGGTATGGTCTTACTTGTTTGTTTTTGTATTCTTAGTGCTTAGCAGTGTGCTTTCATGTAGAAAACCCTTAATAAAAGCTCTGTTTATCTATCAATCTATCTGTCTTTCTATCTATCCACAATTTACCTATCTACCCATCTAGCTAACCATCTATCTGTCTTTCTGTTTATCTGTCCACCAACCCACCTATCATCTATATATCCACTTATCTATCACCAAGAGTCGAGAGAGGCAGAGAGAGAGAGAGAGAGAGAAATG
The DNA here is from genome assembly GCA_028646595.1 of Phalanger gymnotis. Taxonomy (NCBI): domain Eukaryota; kingdom Metazoa; phylum Chordata; class Mammalia; order Diprotodontia; family Phalangeridae; genus Phalanger; species Phalanger gymnotis. Next base: position 137,559,194 of record CM053625.1, on the reverse strand, counting down.
AGACCATTTATGACAAAGCATTGTAGTTTTGAAGAGTTTTGGTGCCTGAGTAGGTTCGCCAAATGTCTCTGTGTCCCCTTATGTTGTATTTACTTCTGAGTAAGTATTGTACATTAGGCTATGCATAAGCTGCCTGAGATCTTAGGCACAAAGAACATTGAAAGACTGAGAAATGATTGCTGTGTCATGAAGTCAGCAAAAGCTATATTCTCACCAATACCTTCTAAGGCCTTCCCTATTTTCTAAAGAAGAGTTCTTAACCTTTTTTCATGGGCTCCTTGGCAGTCTGGTGAAGCCTTTCCCAGAATATTTTTTTCCTAAATGCATAAAACACATAGGAAACCAATTATATTGAAATATAGTTATCAAAAATTTGTTTCAAAAACATGTTTATAGATTCCACATTATGAACCCCTGTTCGAGGGTATGTTTGAAAATGATGACTCTGTATTCACTTATCCAGAGCAAGGCTGATTTTGTTTCTAAAGATGCCCCTGAGGGGTTGGGGTGTCTCTTCTCTAATAGCGTCAGCTTGTGTTCCATTCTGGTGTATGTTAACAACCCTACCATTAACAATCAGTGATTAGTTCCCCACATTCTTTTAACTAATTTACTAATTAGTGACTATAACTAATTAACTAATTTACCTAATTATCATCAATTAGTGTTTACAAAGAGACATTTACTTTAAGAGGGTATAGCAAGAAGAGAAGTTACATTTTGCCTCGGCATCTGAGGATTCACTCCCCTTTTACCCTTCATGCCCTAGAGAGAATGTGCTCAAATTTAAAGCAGTTTCTACATAAAATTCACCCCTCGAATCTCAAATGCAATATGTCTGGCGGATGAATGAGTCTGTCTGCAACTGCAACTGCTAGACTGGCTTGGCAGGTTGCTGGGGACTTTGCTTTAAACACACTGGCTTCTGATAAATCAGGAGGTGGACTCCGGCTTCTTTACTTCTGATGGCTTCCCCACTTAACCTTTTAAAACTCACCATGTAATAGTCATCTCCAATCACCTTTACCTTAAAAGCAGGGGAAAATAGAACCAACAGACAGAAGCAACAACAGGGCCCTGTGCTCACTTATGTGATCCCAGTGGGAAGATAAAGGCTTGAGGTCTCCCTCCTTCCTGAGGACTTAGTATTTGCTTCATCATTTGAACACATCCAGGCAAGACAAAAAAAGGACTACTTCTCTGTGACTGTCTAGTACCTTCTCAATGCACCTCAGTTCTGACTACACAGTCATTCAACAATCTGCCTCTTCATCACATAGAACTAGTTACAGAAGATCTATACTGGGAATTGGGAAACAGAGCATCTCCACTACATAACATTGTGCCCTTCCAGAGGCAAGGTATTCAGCCTCTCTTATATGAGGATTGCATGCCGTACCTACTCACCAGCCTCTCCTTCTTCATCCCCCCACCTTTATATCTATTAGAATATGAGGTTCTCCATTAGAATGTGAAGGTCTCCTAGAGCAGAGACTGTCTGACTTTTCTGTCTGTATCCCTAGCACTTAGCACCATGCTTTGCACACATTAAGTACTTAATAAATGCTTTGTTTTTCACCCATTTATCTGTGCTACTGGTGAATGGTTCGAAGGTCCTTACATATTGGTACATTATTAAAATAATCATCTCTGGTCTCCATGGTACTAGGCACTTCCTGGAACACTGCACTCAGAGGTCCCAGAAACAGTAGCTGAGACAGGGCAGTTCAGGCATAGTGATGAGCTCACTACGTAAAGGTTATTCCAAAGAGCTCCAGGAAAAAGGCAGCAGCCCAGACTTTATTATTATTTCCTCTAGAAACAGCCAGTATGAACCTCAGGGGGAAGGCTGACATTTGCTTGATAGTAACTCTCCACTTCCTGGCAACTCTTCCTGTCTTTGCCAACCCCAACGGATGGCTCACTGGCACTGAGGGCACTTCTATTTCCCTATTGTCTCTATTTCCCTCGGCATGGAAAGTCATCTCTATAGCAAAATATCATGTGTGCAACGTATGAATAAAGGTAAGCACATTACATCGGCATTCCTTCCTTCAAAAGGCAGGGGCGTATAGTGGAAATCACGTGGTCCAAAGTAGTCTGAAGACATAGGTCCTAACTCCAGGTCTATTGCTTACTAGTGGCAGGATTAACTTCTCTGAGCCCCAGGTTCCCTATCTCTAAAATGTAGTAGATAGATGGTGATCTCTGAGGTCCTTTCCAGCTCTGACATTATGCAGCTATAGATTACTATCTTTCATTTATTTAACATTTAGTGCAAATGAATATGCTTTGTATGTACTTCATATAATTTGTCCTTAGAATTGCAGACTCTCAGTGTTGAAAGGGACATTGGAGGGCATCCAACCCAAACTACATCTAAAGAGAAATCCTCTTGCAACATTCCTGACAAGTGATCATCTAACTTCCACTTGAAGAGCTCTAGAGATGGGAACTAACTATTTCCTGAGGCAATTCATTTCACTTTCGAATACTTTCTTTAAAATGATTCCAAATCTGCCCGACTGAAACTTTCAGCCATTCTGTCTGATTCTGCCAGGGGCCAAACAGGACAAATCTAACCCCTCTTTCACATGTTGTGGTTCAGTTGTGTCACCACGTCTGACTCTCTATGACCCCATTTGGGGTTTCCTTGGCAAAGATAGAGGAGTAGTTTGCCATTTCCTTCTCCACCTCATTTTACACGCGAGGAAACTGAGGTAAACAAGATTAAGTGACTTGCCCAGGGTCACACAACTAGTAAGGGTCTGAGACTAGATTTGAACTCAGATCTTCCTGGTTTCCAGCTCAGTGCTCTATCCACTGTGCCACCTATCTGCCTTCCAAATATTTGAAGACAGTAATCATGTCATTTCCCCTACCCTAGATTTCTCAGTGAAAAATGATTGAGGTCATGAAGAGGATGCAGAATACTGAGAAATGGAGTTGTTTATCCCAGAGAAGGAAACACTGTAGTGGAAAAGATAGAACATGAATTTCTTGCCTCAAGTCTAAGGAGAGTTTTTGAAAGAAGAATGTGTATGCATTGTTGCACATGGGTATAGAATATCAAGCCACAGAAGAGGGCTGGTCACTTCAACCTCTGGACCTCATTTCCATATCTATAAAATGGGTAGGTAAAAAGATGGTTTCTAAGGTTCCTATAAGCTCTAACATTTGATGGATCTGTGACTGACTCATGCTCAAGCCAATGAGATAGCGGTGAAAGCTAAATCCTTTTTTCTTTTTTTAACTGAGTTTGGTGCTGCGCTCCTACAGTAGAGGATGTAAAGATAGGAGATACAATCTCTGCCCTGGGAGAATTTCTTTATGACGCACACATGAAAACAGCAAAAATGACGATTTCTCCTTCCAGAAGAATAGTGAGGAGTACCTTACTCCAGTGGTTTGGTGTTCAGGTACTTAAGTGCTCCCATTTTATTCCAGAAACTCAATGCTGAATTGGAAATGCAGAGGTCATTTATGCTTGACCAAGAGTCTCCTTTACCACAACCTCAACAGATGCTCATACAACAACCACTTAAAGACCTCTAGCAATGGGACACTCACTAACTCCTGAAGCATCCCATTACACTTTTGGGAAGACCAAGCTCCCACTCTGGGGATGCAAAAATAAAAGACACAGGCACTGCACTAGACAACTAGTGACAGAGAACTATCTCCCAAAGCAGTGATTCCACTTTGGAAAGACCTATTCATTAGCAAAACTTTTTTTCTTCCACAGAGCTGAAATCTGCCACTCTACAACTTCTATTTCTCCTACTTTTATCCCCAGGCCAAGCAGCAAAATAAGGCTAGTGTCACTTCCACAAGGGCATCTTCGAAATACTTGAGGGCAGATGTCATGACCATCACTAAATCTTTTCCTCTTAAAGCTAAACTTCTCCAGTTCCTTTAATCGAACAACTGCACATCCTGATTTGGTGGCTGGCCTTTCACCATTCTGATTATTCTCTGGATCTTTTCCAATTTTTCACACAAACACAACACAAAATGTGATCACTAAAAATCCCATGAAATAATGTTTTTTTGTTGCCTTTGAGCATACAATAAAAAGTATTTACCAATTCCATTCTTCACTTCTCCTAGTAGTACCTACAAGTCATTTTCCCATTTAGCTATAATATCCATCTTTCTTTTGGTTTCATTTATACCAGTGGTTCTTAATCTTTTTTTGTCTGTTGTGGATGCTTTTGACAGCCTGGTGAAGCCTATATACTCCTTCTGAAAACAATATTTTTTTTGGAAAGGCAATTGGGGTTAAGTGATTTGCCCAAGGTCACACAGCTAGTATATGTGTCAAGTGTCTGAGGCCACATTTTGAAAACAATATTTTAAAATGCATAATATAAAATACATGGGATTGCAAAGGAAACTAATTATACTGAAATATACTTTTTTTCTTCCCTCTCCCTTGCCCTAAAAGTGGCTACCATTAGATACATATATGTAAAATCATTCTGTACATACTTGTATTCATCTTTTTTCTTTGAATGCAGATAGTGTCTTCTTTCATATGCCATTTGTTGTTAATTTTGGTATTTATAAGTCAAAATAACTTACATGTTCAAAGTAGTTCTTAAAATTATATTGCTGTAACTATATACAATGTTCTCATCGTTCTGCTCATTTCATTTTTTATTTTGTGCAAGTCTATCCGTGTTTTTCTAAGATCAACAGGCTCGTCATTTCTTATAACACAATAGTATTCTATTACAATTCTACCACAACTTGTTCAGCCATTCCCTAGTTGATGGGCACCCCTGCAATTTCTAGTTCTTTGCCATCACAAAGAGAGCTGCTATAAATATTTTAGAACATATGAGTTCTTTACTTTTTCCCTGATCATCTTTGGAATAGACCTAGTAGTGGCATTTCTCAGTCAAAGAGTTTAATAACTCTTTGGGCATAATTCCAGATTGCTCTCCAAAATGGTTGGGTCAATTCACAATTCTACCAACAATGAATTAGTGTCCCAATTTTTCCACCTCCCCTCCAACATTTGTCCCTTTCCCCTTCAATCATTTTAGCCAATCTTATAGGCATAAAAAATGAAATAAATAATTAAAAAGACAAGAAATATGGTTACTAATTTTTTTAAAGCTTATAGAAATTTCAAGGTTAAGAACTCTGGTCAGCAAGAAATTCATGATTAATATGATTCAAGTATTCTAGCAACGTGCTCTCCTCATTGGTCTTTGGATAAGGATTTCACATTTAAGTACCAACAGTAAAATTTAAAGTTTATTGACAATCTAAAAACTATGTGGATCTTAGTCCCTCTTCCCCCTTTCCTACTACCCTGCCACTGTTAGTGTAAAAGTGGAAGGGGCCCAGGACAACAAAATGTTGTGTTAGATGTCTCTCAATTATACAGCAAGATCTTTAAGGATATATTGGAACCTAGAACAATAGAAACATCTCTGTTCAATGACCTTTTAATAATAAACATCAGGAGAGGCATAAAGCAAAGCGATTATGCTCATGAAAGGTATTTGTCACTAAGATGGAGGAGATCCAGAGCACAATCTAGATCAAAGAGAGATATTTTTTGTGAATCATGAAGTTCTCTGGATGTTTCTATTTGTGGATAATCTATTGGGTTGACTGCATTGGGTGCTAAGACTTTGCAGAGCCTCCTAGAAGAGATCTGTAACAACTCAAAGGATCTGGGCCAGCCATCCATGTGGGAAAGCTCAAATGGATAAAGAATGCCAATTGTTCAGGTGTCAATACTTATCTGAATGGACACCTTTGAGAGCTTATTTAAAAGTTTTTATGCCTGGGATAGACAATACATATGCATGATAAACTTGGACCCATAGTTGCAAAAGAGGAGTAGAACAGACTACATTGCTTTCAGGAAATTAAAAAGCACTTTTACTGACCCTAAGCTTCTCATAATAGCAAAGACTGAGGTAGAGCCAAAATGGTGGAGAAAAGGCAGGTACTCATCTGAACTCACCCCTAAGCCCCTCCAAACTCCTTTAGATAATGCTGCAGAACAAATTCTGGAGCAGCAAAACCCATAAAAGGATGGAGCAAAATAATTTTCCAGCCCAAGACAACTTAGAAAGTCAGCAGGCAAGAGCTGTCTCACCAGGGAGAGAGTGGAGTGCCACTCCAGCACAGATTGGGCTCCAGGAAATTAGGGGCAATCTTTGAGGGTGACTGAATCAATGGTGGCAGGGGTGGTGTCCAGACCTCTCAGTCCACAGATGATAAGTTGGACAAGGGGTTAGAAGGAGATTATGGGGTCCCTTTGCTGGCACCAGGAGCAGGACTGTCATATTGTCTATACTTGGATTTAGGTCACAGTCCTGGGTCTCAGTTCCAGAGAGGAGGAGCACTAGTACATCAGAGATCATGGCCACAGGGGAGCAGAGATCCTGGTCACAGTTCCAGGGTGGAAAAGTGTATTTCTGCTCACTCACGGATCAGAGCACAGTACAAGAGAGTAGTAAACACATCTCTCCCTAGAAGAACCTTGAAAGAACTCAAAACTTACAGGTCCCCAGAATGATCTCTAAAAGCAGCTGCACAAAAAGACCTGAAGCTTGGGATGGTGCTCCCTCTACTCTGGGAGCAGAACCCCACTTTCGCATAGTTAAAAATCAAGAAATAGGCTGGAAAAAGAGCAAAGAGGAGAAAAAGATCCTGACTATAGAACATTACTATTTTGACAGGGAAGATCAAAACACAAACTCGGAAGAAGACAACAAAGTCAAAACTGCTACATACAAAATCTCAAAGGAAAATATAAATTGCCCCAAGGCCATGGAAGAGCTCAAAAAGGATTTTAAAAATCAAATAAGAGAGGTAGAGAAAAAATTGGGACAAGAAAGGAGAGTGATACAAGAAAATCATAAAAAAATTGTCAACAGCTTGGTAAAGGAGGCATAAAAATACTGAAGAAAACACCTTCAAAAACAGGATAGTTCAAATGGTGAAAGAGACACAAAGATCCAATGAAGAGAATTTCTTGAAAAGAAGATTTGACAAAACAAAAAAAGATATACAAAAATTCGCTGAAGAGGACTCCTTAAAAAGCATAATAGCAAATGTCCATCTTTTCACTATAAACATGATAGCAGTATTGCTCTATGGTAGCCAGAAACACCACTATTTCTGGAGTACTTAAGGTAGCTGGGCCTTGAGTCAGAAAGATCTGAGTCCAAATGTGGCTTCGAAAACTTACTGTGTGACCCTGGGCAAACCACTTAACCTCTATTTGCCTCAATTTCCTCAACTGTAAAATGGGGTAGTAATAGTATCTACCTCCTAGGGCTGTTGTGAGTATCAAATGAGATGATGTTTGTAAAGCATTTAGCATAGTGCCTGGCACTGCTTAACAAATGTGAATTCTATTATTAAAGGTGAGCATTACCCAGAGAGGTCAATGGAAAGGAATACAGTAAGTATGAAAACAGGCAGCAACATAAATAACCAATGGATAATTTGGGGGGGGAAAGGAGGTATAAGGGATGTGAACAAGGAATTGTATGACAGAAAGAGAAGATGGACTGTTCACATACATAGTGAGAGCAAGAGATGACAGGTAAATGGTCAGAGTACTCTACTGGTGTCCTTAAATTCTCAGGAGAAAGGGAGAAATACTTCCATCATGTAGGGAAGCTGCTCTGTGCTTAACTTTCAGGAAGTCATGAATGAGAGTCTTATGGGACAGACGGATGAACAGGTATAGATGACTTGGGATCTGTATCCCTGAAGGGAACTCCCAAATCTCTGAAATCACAGAGCCATTTCAGTATCGTAGAGTACATTCCTGGATTTTGTCAGGAATCAGTCAAGCTCACCAACTAATGATTTGTTGATTCCACTCTCTTCCCCCTTTGAAAGTCAAAAAACAGATATCTTTCTCCAGTCCTGCAGTACCTTTTCTTTTCTCCCTGATCTTTCACTGACCATTCAGAGAGCCTTCAATCCTTGACTCCCAGTGATATGGTAAATTATTTCCCCAAGCTACTGGCAACACACTTACCTGAGATTCTTTTCTATCCAAGAACCAAGAGCCAGATAAATGCTGCTGGGAATGTCAAAGACCTCAGGAATCACTTTCAGAGCTAAAAGGTAACACCATCATGCCATGTGGCACATCCATGACACGAATTGTGGGATTCTATCCATGTTACATAGGGCACCTAACTTGCTCAGTGGATAGAGCACTAGGCCTGGAGTCAGGAAAATCGGAGTTCAAACCTAGGCTCAGACACTTACTAGCTGTGTGACCCTGGGCAAGTCACTTAACCTCTGTTTGCCTTAATCCACTGGAGAAGGAAATGGCAAATCATTCCAGTATCTTTGTCAAGAAAATCCCATGGACACTATGGTCCATGAGGTCATGAAGAGTTGGACACAACTGAATGACTGAACAATAAATTCATGCTCAAGATAATTCTTATGGAAATTGATCAGAAGAGGAAATTGAAAAAGCTCTGAATATAACTCCTTAAACAAGGCAATCATACTCATGGTCCTAAATTACTTAGAATGAAAGATAAAGTAACAAATACAAAACAAGGGAACTGTAATTACTCCAGAATCCAGCTGAGAACAAAATAGATTATACATAAAATGCTCATTAAATGGTTATCACATTTGCTTTCATAATATACTGTTTATTAAAATAAATCTAAGTGCAAATTATCATTATAAAGAAGTGTTTCTCAAGGCTCCACTCTTTTGCATCCTGAAAGTAGGTGATATTCTGGGAAGAAAGCTATATAAATAGAAAGAAACAGTGTGGTATACTAGAAAGAACTCTGGCCCCAGAGACAAGAGATCTGGGTTCAAATTTCTTTGCAAATTCTTGCTACCTTGGCAGCAAATTTCTTTGCAAATTCTTGTGGTCTTCATAGCCTGGAAGGCCAGGTAAGGAAGATTTTACCACTCTCCCAGAGTTGCCTCGTATCCTGAAGAGATTGGGGGTTATCTAGGCTCTCTGAAAATGGCTCCAATCCCAATGATGTTTCCTTAATTTTAAGGAATGGTCTCCTACATCCTCGTTCCACTAAACTGCCAATAGTCAGATCAGCTCTTGCACAGAAACATCTACCTCAGAAGATTTAATCATAATCGTATAAAGTTAGTCCCCCAACATGTGAGGCTTAATTGCCTTTCCCTCTTTACTCCCTGGGGAAGGGAAGGGGACTAGGTCTACAATTTAGTGCCTTTCCTATACTGCACAGTGCCAGTTCCAAATCCGAAATCCTCCTCAGGCTTGAGTCCCAGGCCCCCTGATTTCTCAGGGCTTCCATGCTGGACTGGCTGGTGGCACCATACCTCCTGCAATTCTGGCTCCAAGGCTGACATTGCTCAAACTGTTGGGTCCCATGAGAATCACCTCTGGCACCTGAAACTAAAGAAGACAAAGCACACATAACAGAAATAAGCACCCCACAGCCCATTTTTTGGAGCTGAGGTAAAAGAGAGGGAACAGGGATGGTCCTTCCAGTTTTACCAGTTCAAGTCATGGTACCATGGTGTGAGTGAATCTTCACTCTCTGGATACAGCATATGAGGGTGACTGAAAAGAGCAGAGAAGATAGAGAGTTGGGTGGGGCAGGTAGATGTGGGGTGGAAGCGGGGAGTGAATGGCTCAATCTCACCAGTTTTAAAGCTGTAGGCAGCTAATCAAAGGAGGCTACCCCCACCCATGTGATAGGAGATGAAGAGACCTCCAACTTAGTCAATTTGGACTCCAAAGGCTCTTCAAGTACACCTCCATGTCAGGTGAACTGGGAATGCCCAGATATGTCTGGGTTACATATTATGTAACTGCTAATAGACAAGATTGGGGTCACAGTGTTTTAGAGCTAGACAGGACCTTAGATTACTTAGTTCAACCTCCTTATTTTACAGAGGAGCAAAAATACTCAGAGGGGAAATCATAGGATCAGAAAGAACTAAGAATTTCAACACCTGGAGCAAATTTGGTAAGGGAAGAAGAAAAATAGATCCTAGATCACCACTAGGAAGATTGGTATACACTGCCATCCCCTCTGATCCTGGTTATCCCATATGGTGGGGTGCTTCATGCCTGATGGTGTACACGGTCTACTTTTGTTGGGTGTAGTGTAGTCACACAATAATGTGATTGGGAAAGATAGGCTCCATGAAACGGCTGTGAAATCCTGAGTACCTTTAGGGGACAAGAAGGTGTCATAACCTAGTGGTAGTGCAGAGCAGTGAAACTATCTCTGCATTTAGAGTCAGAAAATCTGGGTTAAAATCATGGCTCTGACACTTGCCCCCTGAGCGACCTTGGCCAGTTCATTTAGCTTCTCTGGAGCCTCAGTTCCCTCATCTGTAAAATGAGAAAGTTGGACTGAATGAGCTCTAATGTTCCTTCCAAATTCAAATCTGTGGTCTGGGGGAACCAGGCAAGGAAACAGGGACAGAAGACTACCTTGGCAGGAAGTGCACCCCACCCCAGTTATTGGTGTCCAATAGCCCCGTGCTAGTCATAGCTCTGCATAGGCTTATAGATTAGGAGCTAGGGAAGAGTTTTGATGTTATGTAGTCTAAACCCCTCATTTGACAGATGAGAAAACTGAGGGGGGAAAAGGAAATGATGTACCCAAAGTCACACAGATGGATGGCAGAACTGGGATTCAAACATGTATGCTCTGACTCCAAATCTGGTCCTCTTTTCCCTTCATCATGGTACCACTTCCCTGAAGTACTACCCAGGGCTAAACAAACAAGACATTTCAAATTTCTGAGCCTTAGTTTCCTCATCAGTAAAACAGTAAAAAAAAATTAAATTTATTCTACTAACCTCATAAGTTGTAGAGAGGAAATGCTTTACGTCTCAGAGCATGATATGAACGTGAGCTATTTTTTGGAATGACCAACACACAAAAATCAGGTCACTAGTTTGGGAATAATTTGTCCTTCCATCAGATTTGTCCTCTGTGGGGCTCAAGGTCATGGTCACCATGATGGACCTTTTTGCTGTCTTTAGTCTTCTTCACTTTAACCTTTCCCTTCTTTAACCACTTCCCTGATTCCCTAGCTGCCAATTCTCCTCTATATAGATACCCTGAGCTTACTGCCAAATAAATGCCCCAGGAAACATTTTCAGTCACCCTTATTAATATTATATTTTGGCAAAAGTTATTTGTAAAGACATCTACCATTAATTACAGTAGCAGAAACATCCCGAGCAAGCAATTACAGTGATAAGTAGCTAATTATGGGCCTAATTAGCCCCCTGTCCTCAATTTGTCATCCCAATGGGCCAATAGTGAGTATAGTTTGCAACAAAAGAGAAATGTCCCCAAGTCAGTCACATAACCAGCAATCATGACGGCACTAGTATGAATCATAGTACATCAAAATCTTTTTGGTTTCCCAAGTATCTGTTGCAGGCTGCACGTTAATCACTATGTCTGTTTCCAAAAGACTTGAGTGGCCAAGCTCCATGACACTTGCTTAAGAGACAGGGACAAATAGTCACAGAGAAGTTTTTGATATGTCCAATGCCTTCTGTCAAACCTTTTAAAGTATCATATAACTAGAAATGCTTATTATTATTGTCTTTTGTGATCTGTACAATGTGGAAAGAACCATAAATTTGGATTCAAAGGACCCAGGTTCAAATCGAACTTTGTCACTATCTCTGTAAGTTTTGGCAAGTCTCTACCTTCTCTGTTACTATAAAGGGCAATGCCATCCTCCCATGCCCTCAGGCTCACAATGTAAGAGTCATCTTCCACTCTTCACTATCTTACACACCCTCCATATCCAATCTGTTGTCAAGACCTGTTAATTTTACCTTTGCAACATCCCTCAAATATGGCCCCTTCTCTCCTCTGATACTACCACCATTGAAGTATAGGACTTCTTACCTCACACTTAACCTATTGCCATAGCCTGCTGATGAGTCTGTCTGCTTCAATTTTCTCCCCCACTTCAATCCATCCTTCATTCAGCCACCAAAGTGATTTTTCTAAAGTGCAAGTTCAACCATGTCACCCCCTTCCACTCAAGAAACTCTAGTGGCTCCCTATCACCTCCAGAATCAAACACAAAATCCTCTTTTTGGCATTCGAAGTCCTTCATAATCTAGCCCTCTCGTATCTTTCTAGTTTTCTTTTACTTTATTCTCTGTCACATACTCTTTGTTCCGGTGACACCAGCCTCCTGGTTGTTCCACAATCAAGACGCTCCATCTTGTCTCCAGGCATTTTCTCTGTCTGTCCCCTATGCCTGGAATACTCTCCCTCCTATAAAGTCTCTCTACTTCTTTGACTTCATTTAAGTCCCAACTAAAATCCCATCTTTTATAGAAAACCTCAACCCCTCTTGCTTCTAGCATCTTCTGTCTGTTAATTATTTCTAAGTTAAAATATAGCTCGTTTGTATTCGTTTGTTTGCACGTTGTCTGCCCCATTAGATTATGAGCTCCTTGAGGGCAAGGACTGTCATTTACTTCTTTTTTATTCCACAATGCTTAGCACAGTGCCTGGCACATAGTTAGGCACTTAATAAATGTGTATTGATTGATAGCTCTGGGCCTCCCTTTTCTGACCTAGAAAATAAAAAGGTTGGACTAAATGGTCTCTAAGATCCCTTCTAGCTCTAAATCGATTCTAAAATTTGGTCATTGGCATAGATAATGATGAGAACAGCAATGATGGTAGTGATGGGAGCTCCCCAGTGGAAGGAACTTCAAAAGAAAATGGAGTTTGAGGTCAGCCACATACTGCTGGGTATAAAAATATTCACCTATCTCCAGACAAACAATAGGAGAAATTGAAATAACTCTTCGTCTAACTCCAAACCAAAAGCAAGATGGCATAGTATGTCCCCAAGGAGCATACAGTATAATAAGGGAGAAAATATGTAAATAGTGAGGTATGTAGGAGCTGTATACAGAGTAGATGGAAGGTGACCTTAACTATGAAGAAGGTAAAAACAGCTGGGAGGACTAGGAAAAGCCTCTAAAAGGAGGTAAGATTTGAACTGAGCCCCGAAGAAAGCTAGTAAAACTAAGAGGCAGAGGTGAGGGGTGGGGGAAGGACAACATATTCCAGGTAAGGCTATGTTCAAGTTAGGTTTGGATTCAGATTTGTGCTGGCAATAAAGCACACTCCTGAGATAACATGGTTTTTATTGAAAGACAGGGGAGATACTCTAACAAACACAGTTAACACAACAAAGACAAAAACACAAACAACATAGATTCATCACCTCTCGGGGGAACTCCAGCACTTGATGCTCTCAAAGCTGAGGGGGGTCCCAGTTTACACAGCCCAGCTTGATCAAGGCCCGAAATGGAAACTGATCCCAGGAAGCTTCCTCTCAATAGTGAGATCCCCACTAGCTTGTTCCACGTGGGGACTTTTATAGCTTCCTCAACAAGGAGGGCCTATTGCTAACTGTCCCGGATATTCCCCTCCAGAAGGGGCAGCCACTCCCCTCCGGAGGGGAACATCTTGTCAATCATTTTGTTTTTGAGAACTGGCTAGGTCCTCAAGAAGCAGTTTCAGAATTTCCTGTCCTTTATCTTAAGAGTTACCTGTTCTTTGTTTGGGCCTATCTCCTAGTGGGGCCTATCTCCTAATGTATTGTATTCTTTTGCTGTGGGACAATTCACGAGAGAGGAGTGTCTGAGAGGTCCATTCTTAAGGTTCATCAGTTGGAGGAATGTTTGATTCTTTATTCCAAAAGGTCTTTGCAAGAAAGAAAGGGGGAAAGGAATGTCTGATATTCTAAACTGGAGAGTCTTGTAGGGAGGGGGGTTGGGGGGAAGGAAGAAAAGCTGGGCTTACATTACAATATGGAAGATCTTCTATAATGATTTATCATTCAGGCTACAGGAGATGGAGTGCTATTTTCAAGGAAATAAAAAGAGCCCATTGTAGGTGGATGATGCAGTATGTGGAAGTGAGTAAAGTATAAGAAAACTGAAAAGGCTGGGCATGTGGTACACACCTATTTTCCCTGCTACTGGAAAGACTAAGGAAGATGGATCTCTTGAGCTTGGGAGTTCAGAACCTCAGTAGGCTAAGCCAATAGAATATCTGACACACTGAGTTTGAGGCCCCAGGAGCAGAGGGCCATCAGGCTGCCTGAGGAGGAGTGAACCAGCCCAGGTGAGAAAAAAAGCAGATTAAAATTCCTGAGCTGATCTATTTGGGGATAGAGCTGGTGAGGGGTTACTGTATTTCTAGCTCTGTGAGATAGGGAGACTGAGTCATTAAAACAAAAGACAAAAGGTGGGAAGGAAGGAAGTTTTGGAGATCTTTAAAGGCCAAACAAGGGACTTTATATTGATCCTTGAAGTGATGGTGGCCACTAGAGCTCACTGAGAAATAGGATGACATGGGCAGACAGGCAGCAATGGACTGACTCTAGTAGCAGAAAAATGCTGTGAATTCCTCTTTTCCCCTTGTATTATTTTTATGGAGGCTATTTGCAATTGGTGTCCATCTAATTCACAGAAGAAAAATCAACTACTACCATACTCACAGTCAAATACTACCACCATTATCTCTAAATGCTACCAGCCTGCACTTTCCAGACTACTCGTCTGGCCTCTAATTCTGACCAAATAATCTCTCCATCCCCAAAACATAAGCTTTACTGACCCTGAATCACATCCTCTCTCTTTGAGCAACAAACAACTAGTAGCCTTCTTAATTCCCGTAATCCCTGTAAGGGTGTTCCTCCCACCACCAACACCACGGAAACACCTGTTTAATCATCCACTCAGCTTTCCTGGCAGTGAGAATTTGCAAAAGGAAATTTTTCTCCATGCTCAAAAAGACCGGCCTCTCTAACAGCATAAAATGTCAGTCTCCTAACAATCTGAGCTTTGGAGCTAGTTTGGGCCCCTCGAGGCTAGGTGTCTAAGGAACTTGTGCACACCTTCCTCTTTTCACACCATATCCTTGATCTCTTAGTCAGAAAGTGCAATGTTAAAAGAAAAAAAATTATCCACCAACTGGGAACAAAATTGAAGCAGTAGGAAAGGAATTTCAAGATATTCTTCAATGGCCTCGGGAGAGATAATAAATTCTGGAGCCCAGTGTCTAGGTGGGGAGTTTAACTAACAGCTTAGAGAAACAGTTTTCTTCTCCTGTCACAGTCAGTCTGTTGATGGCATTCGAGAATGGTTTCTGTGATTCTTTGTAGAACAAGCAGAAGTGAAGAGTAAAGAAAGTATAAACAATAGTTTGTGATTTACCAATAAATATCCTTCAATGACATTTCTTTTCCACAATGGCAGAGACCCATATCTTGGTCCCAGAAACTTGTCTAAGAAAATCAAGATAGTTTGTTCTTTAAGAGAAAAAACAAAAAGATAAAACAATTCACTATTCTTTATTTTTAAAAATTCAGGCAATACATTATTTTACAGATTATGATTATTTTATCACATATGGAACAATATTGTTTAATGATAAGAAAATGTAATCATTAGGTGCTTATCAAAACCTTAGAGGCAGTTAGGTAGTGCAAGGGATAAATTAGAGTGTTGGACCTGGAGTAAGGAAGACCTGAGTTCAAATCAAGACCCAGACACTATCTGTATGACACTGGGCAAGTCACTTGACCTCTTACCCTCAGTTTTACCATCTGTAAAAGGGAATAATAATATCACCTACCTCACAGAGTTGTCCCGAGGATCAAATGAGATAACATATATATAAAGCATTTTGCATACCTTAAAGCATTATATAAATGCTAATTGTTATTATTAATAATAAGGATTGAGAGAAAGCATATAGTGAATAGAGGATTGGCCTCGGAGTCAGGAAGACCTATATTAAAATCCCATTTCTGCCATGTACTGACCAAGTGATGTAATGGCAAGCAAAGTGGGACTTTTTGTTGTTTTTTCTTTTGGAGTGCTTCTCAGCACTAAGGCAATCAAGTGCCTTTGATTCAGTCTTGCCTTTATTTGAATCAAGACTCTTTGACTGAATCAAGACTGAATCAAGATTGGAAACAGTATATATACTCTGAGGTTAGCATTTTGATTTGGGGCTCACTCATTGGAAGAGTGTTCATGTGACTTGGCAAGACAAGACTCTGGTAGCCGTAAAGGAGCCTCCTGGCTTTGAAAACCCAGATACTGGTGTTTCTCTCTCTGATAATTATGTATGTATTGCTATGGTCAGACAGAGGCACAACTGTTGATTTGTTTTATTTTCTCTGTTTGTAATTTCTGTTTGTTTTTGCTCTGAAGTTCATGGTGCTGACTTTTCCCCCTAAACCAAGCAAATGATATATGTATGTTTAATTAAAGTAAGATTGTTAACCCTTTTAAGTGGCTTTCCCTTAGGAAAGCAGATAAAAGAACCTGTGCTAGCAGCCCTCCTTTGTGCTGGCCTTACACCTCCACACTAGCTGCATCGTTGTTACGTTGACTCAGAACAAAAGACTTAACCTTCTAGTGTTCTTCAGAGGGGACAAATATCCATCCCACTGTCTGTGGCTACAAAACTGCCTAGTGCCACTTGAACCAGATTAAAATGGAATTGGGGGATGTTTCACGAAATTAATAAAAATGCAACAAAGATAATATTAATTTGTAGTTTCCTAGTTTGATATGCTGAGCCTAATTCTACTTGAATTTGAAATTCTCTCTCTAGCAACTCCATTTAAGACTACAGGCTGCGGGGAAGGTACTGAAGCTCTTTGGGAGCCCCAACTCCTCATCTTGGGGTTTCTTATTCTTTCTTAATCAGAGCCAATCCCTGGACCTCTACCGTACAAATTGTACTTAGTCTTAGAATACTACAATAAATTTCACCCAGAAATTCATAGCACTTCAAAGAGATCAATCTGACCATTTACAACTTAAAAAAACCAAAGTGGATAAATTTATACAATTTCTATATGTAAATTTATATAACTATATGTGAAATACATATACACATATGGGCATGTGTGTATACACATATATGCATGCATAAATATTCCTAAGCTATAATGTTCTATAAGGTGTATAGCTTTTAACACTAGTTTCTGTGTATTTGTGTGGTTTTTTGAAGAGATGCTGCAGGTGGACAATGTATCAGACCGAAAATGCAGTAGGAGGCAGAAATTGAACTGTGTCACATTGGGAAATTGCATAGTGATTTCATTGATACCAAGATGTTCACTACTTATTGCAAAAGCCTATCTCTTTAATACCAGTCTTCTTCCAATGATGTTATAAGGCATGTTATTATGCAAAATTTGGTTGCCCAGAGAAGTTCATCAGTATTATGGTCAGTTTCATGATGGCATGCTTACATGAGTTCTCGATAACAGATGGTGTTTTCAAGCTTTCTCAGTTACCAATGGAGTGAAGCAAGGCTGTTGGCTTCCTCCTAATGCTTTTTAGCATAATGCTTTCAGCAATGTTGTAAGAAGCCTTCAACGAGAATGAAAATGGCATCAATTTTTCTGTGTATGAGTGAAGCAGAATTGCAGTAGCTCAAAAGAAATGTGAATTGCACAAATTTAAAGACATCTCCACACCAAATATTCCTGTGGATTATTTGTTCCCTGACCTGTGGTAGAGTCTTCTTAGCCCATATTGGTCTGATCAGTCACAGTCAGACACACTGTACTTTGACTCCAACATAGTGATGTCATCTTGGTCCTCTTCAAGAACAAGAGTTAACAACCAACCAACCAACCAAGACATGTTATAAGTTATACTATAGGTATAAGTCATAGAATATAATGACCTCAAGAGAATCATAGTTATTTAGAATTATGGTAAGAGAATTTTTCCGTATTCGCTTTATAATCATGACAGCATCATATCGACTAGCTAGAGTATGCAAAATCAAGCTGAGAAATCAATTACAGCCCTGTCACTATCTGGTTAGCTTCTGCTCTGTCTCCAAATTCCAATTAAATATTCTAGTATTTAGTGATTAGTTTATTATTTTACTTGATATAGATCTTCTCCTTCTATTATTGGTTCTTGGATGTATAAATCCTTACCTCTTTTGTCCTCTGCACTTCTAACTATATCCATCCTGCCCTATACTATATACATTTTTTTGGGAAATGTTACTCATTGCCAGTTATTAAAATGTCTCTCCGTGCTGATATGTATGATTGACAGCAGTATCTATCAACAAATCTCTGAATGTTTTATATCACAAGTAATCCAGAGGATAATGGAAATCTTAAAGTTGGGTAAAAGTAAGCTACAGAGCATTATCAAAAATGATTTGTGTTTAAAAAATGCAGAGTAAACAACATTCTCTAGGGCATGTATGACTAGAATAGGAGAAAGGCTGGTTGTCGTGAAGAAAGAGCAGCCCACAAGTGAGAAGTCAGCGTGCTACATTGGTCCACTCAAAACAGTAAGGGAACCAGAGAAAGACCACTGTGATAAGTGAATTCTATGTACAAGATTCACAAGGACAAAGAAAAAATGACAAGAGTGAGGAAGGTCAGATGAGTGTTAGAGTCAACTCTAACTGGCTTACCAGAGATTTTTAAACTTTCAGTGTAGGCATTTATTCAGAAATCAGCAATCGCTACAAATTAGGGTTCAATTTATTGTTTTCTTGATTACCTAGATTTAAGAAAGTGTTAATAATGCAGATTAAATTTATGTATGTGAATATTTTTTTTTTCCTGGAGGGCTCACTTGTTCAACATCTACCACCACACCCCTATATTGCTCTATAAACACTGCTTGAGTTCAGCAGGAAGACAGTAGAAGGCTCTGGGAATGAAGTCATCATGGGAAAGGATGTTTGGTAATATAGGTTAATGATAATAATAGCTAACACTTAGATAGTGTTTTAAGACTTTCAAAGTGCTTTACATCCATTATTTCATTTGGGTCTTACAACACCCTTGGGTGCATTCAAAATGTTAAAAGAACCAGAGGAAGACTGTCAGTATGATAAAGAGTGAATCCTATGCTTAAGGTTCACATAGAGGGATATAAGTGACACAGAGCAAGAAGGGGCAGAGGAGATGTGATCTGCATTAGTGGCAAATGGAGCAACCAGAGGAAGAAAATCAGAGTCAACGTATCCGAGTATGATGCAGGATGCCATATAATCATATTTTAAAAGTTATTTTCCACTCCTCCCGCTTCCTGTTCGAGTGAGACCAATGCTGAAAACAGAAACTGGGATGTAAGGTAAATGGTATGAGATTACAGCTTTTCTCTTTGCCTCAATATGTGCTCTTTGGGTAAAGCATTGACAAATCCCTGTCTTGTAAATTTGAATTTCTGGCTTTAGAATACCCATGATTGAGAGCTATTACATTAAGACACTAGATGGTTTTTATTGTTTCTTGCAAGGTAGTTCCTTTGCTCTGGGAAGCCCTGATGATATTTATTCCTGGTTATCTCTGTTTAGCACACTTGGGCAGAACCATAAATTGGGGAACAAGTAAACACCAATACTGAACTATTTCTCTTGGGGGAAAAAAAATTAGGTTGAGTTTTTTTGTATGAATTGAGCCCTCGCTCAGATGCCTTACTGGGAGTAAGATGACAGGTGATGTTTAAATAGCTATTCACAAGAAAATTATCTGCAGGAACTGTGTTTCAATGGAATTTTTCCCCCAGCAGCTGAAAAATATGACAGATGCTCCACTCTGTTTACCAAGGACAGCTCAGCTCCAAAGTAACACAGAGTTTATTGCTACTGTAATGTTCCAGTTGTGACTGCACGTCATGTTCTAACAGCTCCGGAACAAAAAAAAAAACAACTAAGTGCAAATTCTACTGGAGTGGGCAAAAAGAGGAAGAAGTAATAGGCCTGAACCATCCCTTGGGGGAACCTGATTTAACAGTAGGTGGAGTTGACAAGTGATGTGGGAAAAGGAAGAAAGCCATATGTCTCACAAAATACTTCCCAGTAGCTAACCATTCCACCATTAGAAATTCATTCTTGTAATTTATGGATCTCTTCCTTATTAAAATGCAAATAGGAGCCAGAACACTTTAACTCTTACTGTAAGTGTGTGTGTGTGTGTGTGTGTGTGTGTGTGTGTGTGTGTGTTAAGGGGCGGGGTGTGTAGATCATTTACCTCATTATGAAAGAGTTGACCAGATTTTCCCTTGAGAGCAGGTTTGGATGGTGGAAAAGGTCAGAGAACATAGGGATTCCAAGTATGCAAGAGAGGAGACAATACTAATGGGAGAGAAATGTAAAGAAAGGAACAGAGGCATACAAAGAAAAATTTCACTGACTTCTCCATTCTTCAGGGGCATAGAAGGAAGGTATCTCTACTTCAGAGCTTAGGAGCAGCAATGGCAGCATGGTGGAAAAAGCTACCAGCTGGTTTGGGAATTAAGGACAGGTGTTGAGGCAATGTGCAGTAATAAACTGAAGTGAGGGTAATGATTTACATTTCTATTGTACTTTAAGGTTTACGAAATACTTTCCATTGCGAAGCTGGCGTATTACCCTCCGAATTTTATAAGCAAGGACACTGAGACCAAGAGAGGAGAAATTATTTTCCATGAATAAAAAGCTAGTAAATGTTAGAGCCACGGTTCAAACCTACATCCACTGATTATAAATCCAGTTCTCTTTCTCCTACACCACTCTAGGGTGAACCATAGTTTTCTCACTGGCAAAAATGCAGATCAAAAAAATTACTAGCTCCACCCTGCCCTCTCTCCACCTCCAGTCTTACTAAGTGAAGTTCCCAAGGTGATTTGTATGGACCCAGGAAGCAACCAAGGGCATGATAGCAATTGAAAGGAATTTTTGTACCCTTTCTCAAAGAGTAGACTGAATTCAAAATGGCAGTTGAGGTAGAAGAAAAACAGTTCTAAAAGAAAGACCTAGGAACAAACATTTCTTTGGCTGATTGGCTATGGGTCTGAATCATAAAAGAGAATCCTCTCTTCCATAAGGAAAAGATTGAAAGAAAGCTGCCATCATATAGCAGTAGCATAGACATAGCAGAGATAATTATCATCATCAGGGATACCAAGAGATGATAATGTAGTAGAGAGAACAGACTAGAGAAAATTCCAGCAAGGGTGCAGCAAATGATAGCCCAATGGTATTACAAGAGCGGCCTATGACATCATCAAGGAGATGATCCAGTGGAAACAACACTCCAAGAGAACTACTTTCCCTGGCTACATGTTATTTAACCTCTCCCTGTGTAGTACACCTTCTCTCTGTGTCAGCCTCTATAAATGTACCATCCCCATATGTATTTCCTTAGGTGCAGTAATCTATGGAAAACTGTACCCTTGTGTATGTGTTGGTGAGGGGTGGATGGGAATGCTCCTTATTCATAGAGACATATAGATGGGATAGTGGATACCACTGGGCTTAGAGTCAAGATGATCTGAGTTTTAATCCTGTCTCCAAACACTTACTGTTTGTATGTCCCTGGGCAAGTTGCTTAATCTTTCTTAGCCTCAGTTTCCTCACCTATAAAATGGGATCTGTAATAGTAACTACTTCATGGTTTTGCTCTAAGGATCAAATAAGGTAATATGCATAAAGCACCTTATAAACTTGAAACTGCTATATAAACGCTAACTATTATTGTTGCTACCTATATTGCTATACTACTTCTTAGAATCACAGAATGTAAGAATTGAACAGGACCTCAGCAACCACCTAGTCCTACCAATACCCAAAAGGAATACTCATTGATGAGGATTAGATGAGAGGTAATCAATCACACAACCTCTGTGCTTGAAGACATCCAATTTAATTAAATGGTTTTTACTTTGAACTAGTGTGACTTTTGGTTGGTCTGGTAAAAGAAACATTGATGGTGGTTTATAAGCTAAGATTTTAAGTATGTGCTGATCCAAAACATGCTTTAAACCTGGGGTAGCATCCAGGGACCCACAAACCAAAGTGGTGAATAGTGGTAGGGCTATGCCATGAAAAGAGTAGGGTACAGACTCCATCAGAATGAGAGAGAAATTTAGGGACTAAGGGCAATGAAGT
>CM053625.1:137514641-137536738 GCA_028646595.1 Phalanger gymnotis | reverse complement strand
TCACAACATGAGTATTGTGGAAGGGTTATACATAATGATATGCATGGGGCCCATGTTGAATTGCTTGACTTCTTAGGGAGGGTGGATGGGAAGGGAAGAGGGGAGAGAGGAAGGGAAAGGGGGATAGGAGGGGAATGGGGCGACGGAGGGGAGGGCAGACTGGGGAACAGGGCAACCAGAATGTACGCCATCTTGGAGGGGGGGGAGGAAATGGGGAGAAAATTTGTAATTCAAACGCCTGTGAAAATCAATGCTGAAAACCAAACATGTCAAAAATAAATTTAAAAAAAGAGGAAAAAAAAAGAAAACCCCAAATGGGGTCACAGAGAGTCAGATATGACTGAAAAACAACTTAACAACAAATATAAATATCAACACATATTTATATATTATATCCATTATGAACGCCTAAAGGGACAGAGGTATATAGTTTCTAGGAACAGTTCCTAGGAATCACATTCAAAGCAGATTTTTAAAAAGCCCATAGATGTAGAGTTCAAAGGGACCTTAGAGGCTATTGAGTCTAACTCCATCTTTTTTTTTTTTCAAATAAAGAAACTGAATCACGGAGAGGTTAAGTGACTTGCTCATGGCCATACCCCTAGTAAGTGTCTCTGTAGTAAGAGTTGAACCTAGTTCTTCCTGACTCTAAATTCGGTGTTCTATCTACCACATCATGGTGGTTCTCACTAGGGCTCTAAGAAACTCTTAGTGGGGCCATCTTAAAAACCAGGAGAACAGGCAATATATTCATGCTGGTGTCATTCTCTAACAGTATCGACTACTTAATAACCAAGTTGCCTTTTATCATTCCCTTCATTGAGCGGGGAGGAGGGCTCTAGGAGAGGGATTTCATGGGAACAGGACCTTAGAGGGAGATGGCCCTCAGGTGGTTGTGCTGGGGTTTAGAAGAGACTGATGAGGTGGGGGTGGGGTAGGGTAGAGAAGCATGTTTCCTCCATGTCAGTGCCTGGGAGCAAAGCTCCATTCACCTCATTCTAGTTGTGGCTCTGTTCACAGGGCCATAAACTGAAAGCTGTTATCGCCTTTGTCCATGTTTTAACAGAGTGTATGCATGTGTGTGTGTGTGTGTGTGTGTGTGTGTGTGTGTGTGTGTGTGTGTGTGTTTGTGGTAATGGAAAGCTAGCAAAATAAAGCAGGAGAGGAGGCTTAGCTCATCGTTTAGTTCTGGAAGCCGCAGACCAGAAGCCAGATATATCATTATTATGGTGCCTTTACTCATCGGTTCTCAGGGCGCCTGAGGAGAGAAATTGGGCAGGTGTAAAAATGAGATTAGGATAGAGGTAGCTCTACCTGGGGTGAGCAAGTAGAACTTTAGCAATTTGGGGCTATTTAAAGTACTAGGAAAGAAAAACTGTGTAGAGAATGAAGGGATCCTTTTCACAATGCTGAATTTAAATGCAGAGAAGGCAGCAGAGCCAAGAACTTCAAATGAAAAATGATTCAGCGACTCCAAGTGCGGGTGAAAGTAGGGGATGGATGAAGCTTGGGAATAGTGGTGCAAGATGAGAAGAAGAAGGTGGTTAATTAGATAATACAGATCTCTATCCATATCCAGGAGTGACACTAGTCAATATTGACATTTCCAATTCCTTGCCAAATGTTGTGTTGAAACATCCCTTATGACTTTTCATCTATCAGATTCACTCTACTAAGCCTTTCAGTGATATCTTGGGGGGACGGGTGATGGGATGGGAGGAACGAGGAGGGGGACAGGGAGGTTTATTCCACTTCATACTTCCTCTACTGAAGCCAGTTTAAATGGGAGACAGCATGGAGTGGTTGAAAAAAATCGGATTTGAAGTTTGAGGGTCTGGGTTCAAATCCTAACTTTCCTACCTGTCTGACCTTGGGCAAGTTGCTTAACCTTTCGGGGACCCACTTCCTTATATTAAAAAATGACATTTTGACTAGATGGCATCTAAAGGTTCCTTCTAGCATTAAACCTATGATAATTTCATTCTACATAAAAACGCAGCTGCCTTCTCCTAATTAGCCCAATTTTATAGACTGTTCAGCTGGGGAAGTTTCATTTTCCCAGTGACATGTTGAGTAGAAACATTTGTAAGTAAAATGTTTAAGAATACTTGGAGAAAGAAAAGCTTTGGGGTTAACCTTCCAGAAAGCCAAACAAGGGTGAAATCAGCTTGACAGGATTGCTTCCCCACAATATTAATTCCCAGCATGTGTTCAACTGTTGCTTAGTTTCTCTCCACCCCACCCCGAAGGACTAACGACATCCATTTCAATCTGATTTAAACAAATCTGATTGTTCACCTTTCAGTCTGATTGTTAAGCTTCTTTCTGAAGTAATGTGGATCTGTGGCTCTGAATTAGAAATTCTGAAGCTGTTGCTGCCTCTTCCCTGCACCCCCATCCTCCAGTTAATTTGGGATGGAAGGATATTGGCTAATTACTAGGGCCTCAGAGGAAAGACATTTTCTTTTTAGCAATTTGTTCTTGGGTAAAAGACAAAACACACAAACAGCTCATCTAACTCAGAAGTACAAATAATTCCATCTGTTCAATTTGCAAGAAAAAGTTGGATTCTGTCTGCTCACAACCTGGGAAACAGTTTATTCTTTTATAAATTTCTCCCTTCACTAAAGCCCTTTAATATCCTGGTGCCTCATTAGGCTTGGAGGTAGCTATGGGTTCTGTAATCAAAATAAACATTTATATAGTGTTTTAAGGTTTGCAAAGCACTTTAAAAATATGATCTCATTTGATCCTCACAGCATCCCTGGGAGGTAAATGCTATTATTATCCCCACTTTACCTCTGAGGAAAAGAAGACAATACCACTGAAACACAATCTCTAGTAGGTCCTAACATGTTGGAAACAACCCAAGCATGGCACTGGATGTTCTTCATCAGAGAACTAGATTATGCTCAGAGGGGTTCATTTAATTTAATTCAATAAGCATTTATTAAGCACCTGCTGTACATCAGGCACTGTGTACTCTTAAGCAACCGAGATGCACAGACAAAAATGCAAACAATTTCTGCTGTCAAGGAGCTGACAGTCTACTGCGGACAGGGGGACAACTTGTACACAGGTAAGTATATTCTATCTATCTATCTATCTGTCTGTCTGTCTGTCTGTCTGTCTGTCTGTCTGTCTGTCTATCTCTGTCTATCCCTATCATCCATCTACCCATATACCCATCTAGTCCTTTCTTTTTTTCTTCCTCATCTAGATTATCTCTTCTCTCTCCCCGCCCCTCTCCCTCCACCTTCTCCCCTCCTCTCTCCCCTATCATCCCTCCATCTATCTATTCACAGAAGAGTGGAAGGAGAGGGTTTTTTATATTTCCTCTTTGGGTCCAAACTTGTTCACTGTAATTTCTCAACATATTTGTCTAATTGTTTTGTGGTGGTGGTTGTTTCCATTTCCATTATTGTAGTTGTTATGTATTTTTTTTTGGTTCTGCTTGCTTCACTTTGTATCAGTTCCATAAGTCTTTCCATCCTTCTCTGACTTCATCATACTGATCATTTCTCACAGCACAGTGATATTCCATTATATTCACATGCCACAACTTGCTTAGCCATTTCCTAGTCAGTGGACATCTATTTTGTTCCTGGCTCTTTTTGACCGCAAGAAGTGTGACTGAATATTTTAGTATGTACATGGGGCCCTTCTCTTTATCAATGACTTTCTTGGGGAAGCAGTGAAATCTCTGACTCTGGACATTTTAACTGTGGTGGTAGAAGTATTTACCATCTGATGGTCAGCCTAAGTAAGTTCCGAGAGTCTCATCATCACTTTGGCCACAAGTGAGTCATATTTTGCCACTATCTACGAAGTCAAAATACACTGCAGAGGGAAATGGCAAACCACTTCAGTATCTTTGCAAAGAAAACCCCATGGACAGCACTGGCCTGCTGTGGCCTACAGAGTTACAAAGAATTAGACGCAACTGAATGACTGAAGAGCAACAGTAAGTCAAAGAGAGTCTATGATCTGCCATATTGAAATATGTTATTCCCAAAAGAGAGGGTCAGGCTGCTTATAGAAGGGAAGATTTGACTTTCTATGGACTATGTTTGCTAGCTGGACCTGAGAGATAACTTTATTCTAAGACATAACTTTATTTTTGTTTTTGGTCCTGGTACACAATTTCACCAGAGTAAGAACCTTCAGGTGATGATTTGACAGAGAACTTTCCAGGAAAAAAAACTGCCATGGCCTCAAATTTGAGAAAGCTTTCACTTTCCATCTTAAACATGTTGACCTGCCTGCAAAATATTCTAACTAGTCAGGAAAGAATACTAGACTCGGAGTCAGAAGACCTGAGTTCAAGTGCCAGCTGTGACATTTATAAGCTTTGTAAATGAATGTAAATCACTTAACCTCATTGACCCTATTTCCTCATCTGTAAAATGGAGATAACAAAATTTGTGCTATGTACCTCACGTGTTTACTATGAACTTTATGAAATTGTGAAGTACAACAAAACAAAACCTATTATGATTTATATTTCCTATTGTGTGTCCCTCTTATGGCTGGAGGAATAATGGGCAATTGGGCAGCTAGTCTTGGGACCCCTTGTGAAGCACAAAACAAATGGCAATAACTTATAATTTAAAAATAAATTTAATTGATTTTTTTTGCTTTTATGTTGCCAAAACTTCCCTCTATGTCCTCTCCTTCCCAGAGAACCATCTTGTATAACAAATTAATTCTTCTTTTTAATTATTTTTTTCTCTTTTTTTTGGAGGGGGGAAGGGCAGGGAAATTGGAGTTAAGTGACTTGCCCAAGGTTATACAGCTAGTAAGTGTGTCAAGTGTCTGAGGCTAGATTTGAACTCAGGACCTCCTGATTCCAGGGCTGGTGCTCTACTCACTGAGCCACCTAGCTGCCCCAAATTAACTCTTTTAAAAGAAAAAGAAGAGGAAAAATATCAGGAAACTGATCAATACATAGGAAAAAGAATCTGAAAATCTATGCGATAATCATCACCCATAGACCTCCCACCTCTGCAAAGTAATTGGAGGGAGAGTCTTCTGTGAGCTGTACTTTTATTAAAACCTTATGAAAGTTCTTACCCATGCTCCCCATTTTATTTTCTTGAAGCTCTGTCTAATTTCACTGGGCTTAGATTAATGTGTAGCCCTTTGCTAGTTGGTGACTGATGGTGGAGGCCTTTAGGGAGAAGGGAACACAGTGGCAGTAGGTCTTTGTAATATAATTTTTCCCTCATGACTCTCATTTTTTTAAACTTTGGCCAGAGAGAAGAATGGAATTTAAGTTCTCTTCTACTTCCCAAGCTTCCTCCAAAGGCCCAAAGTACTGTTCTCCTTGCTCATAAAGAGAATTTTCATTCAATTAGAAATATTCATGTATTTAAATTTTTCCACTCAATAGTATTTTATTTTTCCTAATTACATGTAAAGATAGTTTTCAACATTCACTTTTACAAGATTTTGAATTCTGAATTTTTTCTCCTTCCCTCCTTCCATTCCCCCCTGCCCAAGACATAAAGGCTATACATGTACCATCATATTAAACACATTCCCACATTAGTCATGTTGTAAAAGAAGAATCAGAACAAAAGGGAAAACCACGAGAAAGAAAATGCTTCGCTTTGCATTCAGACTCCATAGTTCTTTCTCTGAATGTGGATAGCATTTTCCATCATGAATCTTTTGGAATTGTCTTAAATCATTATATTGCTGAGAAGAGCTAAGTCTGTCACAGTTGATCATTGTACCATGTTGCTGTAACTGTGTACAATGTTCTCCTGGTTCTGCTCACTTCACTCAGCATTAGTTCATGTAAGTCTTTCCAGGTTTTTCCTGAAATACACTTGCCCATCATTTCTTATAGCACTATAGTATTCCATTACATTCACATACCACAACTTGTCCAGCCATTCCCCAATCAACGGGCACCCCCTCAATTTCCAATTCTTTGCCACCACGAAAAGAGCTGCTATAAATATTTTTGTATATGTGGGACCTTTTCTTTTTTTTATGATCTCTTTGCGATACAGACCTAGTAGTGATATTGCTGGATCACACGGTATGCACAATTTGACTGCCCTTTGGGCATAATTCCAAAATGCTCTCCAAAATGGTTGGATCAGTCCACAACTCCATCAACAATGCATTAGTGTTCCAATTTTCACACATTATCTCCAACATTTATCGTTTTCCTTTTCTGTCATATTAGCCAACCTGATAGGTATGAAGTGGTATCCCAGAGTTGTCTTAATTTGCATTTCTCTAATCAATGGTGATTTAGTGCATTTTGTTCATATGACTATAGAGAGCTTTAATTTTTTTCATCTGAAAACTGCCTATTCATATTCTTTGACCATTAATCAATTGGAGAATGACTTATATTCTTATAAATTTGACTCAGTTCTTTATATATTTGAGAAATGAGGTCTTTATCAGAAATACCAGATGTAAAAATTATTTCCCAGCTTTTTGCTTTCCTTTTAATCTTGGGTGCAATGGCTTTGTTTATGCAAAAGATTTTTAATTTAATGTAATCAAAATTATACATTTTGCATTATATAATGTTTTCTATTTCTTATTTGGTCATAAATTCTTCCCTTCTCCATAGATCTGACAGGCAAGCTATTCCTTGCTATCCTAATTTGCTTACAGCATCAAACTTTATGTTAGAAATATTTAAAAGGAAAAAAAATGGTCTCTCAGCTTTTTAGTGAATTTTTCCAGGTTCCAAAAATAAAATAATCTCTATTCATCTACCTTGAAGTTAAAGCAGCCTTTTCAGTCTCTTCCTTTACATCTGAGGTGAGCACTAAAAGACACAGTGTAGTCCATGAACTGCTTTCAGAGCTTGAGAGTAATGGATTCTTAATCAAAAGCCTGTTTGATCATGCGTATATCATCTCACACCCAATTCAACATCTCTCCTCAATCTGGGGCCCAAGACTAAAGAGGAGAGAAGAAAAGGCGAGCATTGGAGTGGCATAGCCTATTGTGTTCTGCTTCTACTTATGTGAAATGAGTGAAGTGGATAACCATCACAATAACAGAGAATCCAAGTCTGTTGGCATGTGGCAATTATGGGATCAGCAGGGCAGGTAGGTGGTGCCATAGTGCACTGAGTGCTAGGCCTGGAGTCAGAAGGACCTGAGTTCAAATGTGGCCTCAGACTTTTACTAGCTATGTTGCCCTGGGCAAGCCGCTTAACTCTGTCTTGGTTTACTCATCTGTAAAATGAGATGGAGAAGGAAATGGCAAACCACTCCATTATCTTTGTCAAGAAAACCTCAGATGGGGTTATGAAGGGTCAGATATGACTGAAAAATGGCTGAACAAAAAAACTCATGGCTTGAAGAATTGAGAATTACCCTGGAGATCTTCTAGTCTTCTCATTTTAGAGGTGAAGGAACCAAGGCCCAGGTAGTAAATAGTGGAACAGAAGTATTGCCTTTAATGCCTTCTAACTCTAGATTCTGTGGGTTTTTTTCTGCCACATCAAGATACAAAATACACACACACACACACGCACACACAACCCATACTCTATCTCTGTCTCTCTCACACAGATACCTCCCCACCTCCAAGCTAAGACAAGTGTTAGTCTCTTCTATGTATATAGTCTTGGGCAAGGTGCTGGGGAAGCACAAGAAAAAGAGAAGAAAAGAAAAGATTTCTTGTTTTCAGAGATATCAATGTTGTGTATAAATCATGTCTTCCCCAACCTCCCAAAAAACCACCTTACAAATCAATTAGAGACCAAAAGAAGTAGCATATTGTTAAATATTGTCATCCAAAGCATAAATCAAACAAGCAAATACAGATTGAATACCTACTATGTATAAATTCTATGTTAGGTACCTGGAGATCTGGAGAGGGAAAATTCACAAAACAAGTAACTGACTCACAGAGAATCAAGAATTGACTAGGAAGAAGATCAGAATGCTTGTCGATTGTTGTCCTTTGTGCTCAAAGAGTGAAACGACATCACTATGTTGGGGTCAAGGTACAGTGTATTTTACTGTGGCCTATAAGACCAATACAAGTTATACCACAGGCTCTACCACAGGTCAGGCACAAATAATCCATGTGAATATTTGGAGTGGAAATGTCTCTAAATTTGCACATACCACTTTCTTTTGAGCTACAGTAATTCTGCTTTGCTCATAGATTACAGCACCTTCTTTGATGCAGACCTTCGATGCTAGCTGGTCCTGTGCCAGCATCTCCCATATCTCACAATTGATTTCATATTCTTCAGAGAGACTTTAAGAGTGTCCTTGCATGTGACCTCCATGTGAGGTCATGGGAGCACTTGCCTTGTGTAAGTTCTCTGCAAATTAGTCTTTTTAGGCAAACACATATTTGGCATTTGAATAATGTGGCAATTCAGTTTCCCGCCACGGCACTTGTATACTATTCAGATTTTACAGTCATACAACAATGAGGTCAGCACAATGCCTCTGTAGATCTTTGGTTTGGGAGGTAGTCTTATACCTCTTCTCTTCCACACTTTCCTTTGGAGCCTCTTAAACATTGAGCTAGCTCTGGCAATGTGTGCATGCATCAATCTCATCATCTATGTGTACATCCCTTGAAAGTATACTGCTAAGGTAAATGAACTTATCCACAGCATTCAAAGCCTCTCCATTAGAGGGGGCAGAGCCAAGATGTTAGAGAAAAGGCTAATACTCACCTGAGCTCTCACAAATTCCTCTCCAAATAACTTTAAATAATACTTCAAAACAAATTCTGGAGCCACAGATGGAGCAACCGACAAAGGATGAAGTGAAACAATTTTCCAGTCCAAGACAACTTACAAAGTTGGCAGGAAAGGTCTATCATGCCAGGGTGATAGTGAAGCATGGGCCACACTCCAGCAAATTAGGAGCAGAGCCTGGGGTGACTGAATCAACAGCAGCAATGACAGTGCCACTTTCAGAGTTCTCAGTCCACAGATGGTAAGGGGCCAGACAACTGTTCAGAAGGCAATTATAGGGGTCTCTTTCCTGGCAATGGATGCAGGACTCTATTGCATTGCTCATACCCAGATCTGGGTCGCAATTCCAGGGTGAAAAGGAACACTAGCACACCAGAGCTTGTGGCTGCAGGAGAGTGGGGACCCTGGTCACAGTTCCAGAGCAGAAAAGAGTGCTCATGATTGCTCACAGATTGGAGCATAGACCAGGACAGTAGTAAATACACTTCTCCTTAGATCACACTGCTTAGGAAGAACTGAAAGCTTAGAGACCCCAGAACTAGCTCTGGAAATAGTTGCACAAAAACCTAAAGTTTGAGACACGCCTCCTCCACTGTGTGAGCAGAGCCTAATTTTAACATAAAGTTAAAAGTCAAGAAATAAGCTGAAAAATGAGAAAACAGCAACAACAAAAAGATCTTGACCATAAAAAGTTACTATTGACAGGGAAGATCAAAACATAAACTCAGAAGACAACAGGGTCAAAACTACTACATCCAAAGCCTCAAAGAAAAAATGTGAATTGGTCTTAGGCCATGGAAAAGTTCAAAAAGGATTTTAAAAATCAAATAAGAGAGGTAGAGGCAAATTGAGAAAAGAAATGAGAATGATGCAAGAAAATCATGAAAAAAGTCAACAGTACACTAAAGGAAACAAAAATACTGAAGAAAATAACATCTTAAAAACTATAATAAGCCAAAAATAAAAGAGACACCACAATTCAATGAAGAGGACACCTTAAAAAGCAGAACTGGTCAAATTAAAAAAAGATATACAAAATTTCACTGAAGAAGACAACTCCTTAAAAAGTAGAATTGGCCAATTGAAAAAAGGAGGTACAAATTGAATTGGGTAAATGGAAGCTAATAACTCCATGAGACATTGAGAAGCAATAAAACAAAATCAAAAGAATGAAAAAATAGAAGAAAATGTGAAATACCTCATTGGAAAAACACCTGACTTAGAAAATAGATCAATGAAAGATAATTTAAGAATTATTGGACTCCCTGAAAGCCATGATAAAAAAAAGGCCCAGGCATCATCTTTCAATAAATTATCAAAGGAAATTGTCCTAATATCCTAGAACCAGAAGGAAAAATAGAAATTGAAAGAATCTGCATATCACCTCCTGAAAGACATCCCAAAATGAAAACTCCAAGGAATATTATAGCCAAATTCCAGCATTCCCAGGTCAAGGAGAAAAGAATACAAACAGCCAGAAAGAAACAGTTCAATGATCATGGAGTAACAGTCAGGATCACACAAGATTTGTCAGCTTCAACGTTAAAGGATTGGAAGCCTTAGAATATGATATTCTGCAAGGCAAAACTGCTATGATTACAACCAAGATTATAATCTACCCCAGAAAAACCGAGTATAATCCTTCACGGGAAAAATGGATATTCAAATGAACAAATGACTTTCAAGCATTCTTGATGCTGAGAGCCGAATAGAAAATTTGACTTCCAAATACAAGCCTCAAGAGAAGCATAAAAAGGTAAACAGGAAAGAGAAATAATAAGGGACTCAATAATGCTAAACTATTTACATTCCAATATGGGAAGATAATGCTTGTAACTCCTAAGAACTTTTTAATTATTAAGGCAGTTAGAAGGAGTGTACATGGAAAGAGGGCATGGATGTGAGTTGAATATGATGGAATGGTATCTAAAAAAACAAAAGGGGTGAGAAATAGAAATGTACTGGGAAAAGGGGAAAGGGAGAGGTAGAGTGGGGTAAATTATCTTATATAAAAGAGGTACAAAAGAGCTTTTTACAATGGAAGAGAAGATAGCAGAAGTGGGTATGGGAAATGCTTGAACCTTACTCTTACTGGAACTGGTGCAAATAGGGCAATTACATGCACAATCAGTTGAACATAGAAATCTATCTTAGCCTACAGGAAATTAGAACAGGAAGAGGATAAAGGAGTGTGGTTCTGATAAAAGGGAGGGTAGATTGGGGGAGGTAGTAGGCAGAAGCAAAACACTTTTGAGCATGGACAGGTTGAAAGGAGAGAGAGAGAGAAAAAGAGAGAGAGAGAGTAAAATAAACCAGGGGAAAATAAGATGGAGGGAAACGTAGTTAATAATCATAACTATGAAAAAAATTTACAGCAAGATTCTCTGATAAAATTTCTCAAATATATAGAGAACTGAGTCAAATTTATAAAAATAAGAGCCATTCCTCAATTGATAAATGGTCAAATAACAGGCAATTTTCAGATGAAGTAATTAAAGCTATATATAGCTACATGAAAAAATGCACTAAACCACTACTGATTAGAGAAATGCAAACTAAAGCAATTCTGAAATACCAGGTGCCCATCAATTACCTTCAACCTGGTTTAGCCTGTTTGCCAAAATGGTTTACCAGGGTGTGGGCGCTGCATACGATAGCTTCTTGGAACCAAAAGTGAGAGTTGGGTGACAGGTGGACATCAAAAATGGAAAGCAGTCTTTAAAAGGATTTGGAAAAGGAAAAGCCTCATATCAGAGGGACTAGGCTCCCCTGAGCACCCATATACCTCAGGAAGAAGATTAGAATAGGGATTTGTTGGGGCAGCTAGGTGGCTCAGTGAGCCTGGAGTCAGGAAGACCTAAGTTCAAATCTGGCCTCAGACACTTGACACACTTACTAGCGGTGTGACCTTGGGCAAGTCACTTAACCCCTATTGCCCTGCCTTCCCCCCTCAAAAAAAAAGAATAAGGGTTTGTTCAAAACTTCATGCAATGTGATCAGCAAAGGATGTAGGTGGATGTTTGACTTTACCTGTTCTTCTGCCAGTGGGAGGTCATCACTCAAAATTTTAGCGGGGTTCTTTGGAAG
Organism: Phalanger gymnotis; assembly: GCA_028646595.1. Lineage (NCBI taxonomy): Eukaryota > Metazoa > Chordata > Mammalia > Diprotodontia > Phalangeridae > Phalanger > Phalanger gymnotis. Next base: position 137,524,947 of record CM053625.1, on the reverse strand, counting down.
GAAGTTGCCTAATGTGGGAGATTTTAGATCATGCCAAGCATTTACACAATGCCATGCACTGCTCTTTTAAGCTCTATCACCAAAAGATCTACTTGGAGACTCTCCTGCAATCTATTATGTGAACTAGGTGCCAGGCATCTGTTTTCAGCAACTGGTCTCCCCAAAACCACTGTATTCTTAGTAATGCAGACTAGTCAGACTCATTCTCTTCACCTGCAAGAGTTGCCGAAGAAATTGTAACAATCCAATGTGCTTATCATTGGTATGACCAAAGTTGTGAAAGGTTTTTTCTTTATTTCTTTTTAACAGTATTTTATTTGAAACTTGAAAATGAATATAAAAACAAACTACATCAAGTTAGTACCTATTTACATCAAATTAATGTCAACACCTAAAGTATAACACACTAAGTTCCCATCATATTCTTTGCCCATTTATTCTAATTCAGTTTTTCTCACATATCTATAATATCCTTCAGGTTCTGTTGCCTTCACTTGACTTTTTTTTCATAAAAGTATTTTCAGATTTCCTTATGCTTGTTAGTCTTAATTACACTAGAATATTCCATTATGTCATTCAAATGCTCAAAAGGATCTCATCAATCTGGACATTCCCTCTCATGTTGAAACTCTCAACCATATATGGCTCTCTATCCTGCGTGACTTTCATCCACATCCCTCATAAGATCAAGTACGTCTGCCCAGCACTCTTGGACCCCTCTGGCCTTCTCTTGGCATCGAGGATGTCAGTGTAGCTTACAGACCATTTATCAGGTAACTCTTACTCCCACCCTGGAATCAGCTCTTCTTTTTTGGTCACACATTTCCTTGGTGACATCATTTATTCTGGTTTTTCTTCTCCTGCCTTTATTTGTTATGTATTACTCCCATGGTTGCATTCCCATCTTCCCATTACCCTCTGAGGGGCACTGATTTTTAATTCTTTAGAGGCAACAATATTTTGTGACATTCAAGCATGCAATACCATCAGAAAATGATTAGTATAAAAAGATGGGACTTTGTTTCATAGAGAAGTTTGGGGTCACTAAAGGAATTTGTTAATTTTCCAAAGACGATCCAAACCATTTTCCTTCTCCTGTTTAATTTTGGACCTAACTTATCCATTTTCAGTGTCTACCCAGGAGATATGTTCTGATAGATGAGTTCCACAGGTCATCTATCTAATTACATCTCATAATCTTCATCTTCTTTGCTTTTCCTGTATGGATGGTTATGCCAGGCTCTTATGAGTTATTAATTTCATCCAGGAGTCTCTGTAATATTTCATGGATTGTTGCAACCAGCACAACGTTATTACCTATAAACAGGTAGGGCCATTTAGGAACCTCATCACCTATATGGAGTCCCTCTTCAACTTGGATTCTGCACAAGTCTTTTCCATGACAGTAGTGAGCATAAAACTTTATGTTTTATGCCTTATTTGACTTTGATAATCAGAAAAATGTTGAAGAAGGTGACATCTGCCAAAGAGTAACACACATATAATGTATAGAGTAATATGTGTATACATACAATGTATATGTGTATGTGGGTGTGCGTATGGTGTATATGGCAGCTCCTTTCATCCATAAGCTCCCATTAGCTACTAAATTTCTAGAAACTTTATGAGTTACAATCATCTCAAATCCATGGATAACAAGCCCCACCAGTGTGTTTAACTCAATCAGAGTATATACTCTCTCTTTTTTTTTACAACACATCATTGCCTGCTTCTCTACATTTTGCTCTACTGAGCCAAATACTTTTTTCCTACACTATTTATACAACTTTTCCCATGTAATTCATCATTTGCAATGTTTCCCATCCTGCTCACACTCACCATACACTCCCCAATTCTCTTAGGCAATCCTCAACTTCAATTTTTTTTTAGCAACTGTAGTATTCCATAAGTTTCAGTCATGAAGAACAATAGTGCCCAAAATGGATCTTTGCTTCAGAGAGAAGCTTGGAATCATTAAAAGAACTGGGAGCTTTTCCAAAATTACCTAGCACAATCCTTTTCTCCTCTTCTGTGCTGGGTCCAGCTTATTTTCCATTTGCAGTGTATGTTCAAGATATATGTACAATGACTAAGCTCTTGGGGTTAGACAAACAACTACATGCATTCTGGATATTAAGTATTCTTCATCCACTTAGTTTTTCATGTTTCTTTAATTATTTTTTAGTAATTATGAATCTCATTTAGAAGCCTATAAAATACTCTAGCGATTGCTATAATCAACAAAAGGTTAGCTATCTAAACGTAGTTTTCTATCTTTCATGAAACCAAACCTTCACACATACATACATATGTATGTAGACTTACATACATATATATATGCATATATCCATATGTCAATATATGTATAGTTGTTCACATATCTATTTTTATCTTCTATTTATTTGTTTGTTTGTTTATGTCTATCATCTATCTGCTATGTATCTATTTATCCATCTATCTATTTGTCTATTCGGGGTGTATGGGGTCTTCAGGGAGGACTAGTACCTCTGGTGTGAGGGTTTGCCAAGCCCTTCTCAGGGCTGCTCATCTACCTTTGGTGTTCACCCTGCACCTGTGGCTCCAAGAAGCTGTAGCACAGTGGCCACAGTCCAATAAATCCACCTTGACAGATAGGCTAACCAAGGTTGAGGGTTTCAGATCTATTGGTGAGTGAGTTCTCTACCCTAGGCATGTGAAGACTTCCCCAGTAGAATGAGAACAATTTGTTCCAATGACCACCAAAGTTTTCCGAAGCAGACACTGTGGAGGCCTAGAGCTTGGTCAGGCATTGATGATACCAAGGTCATCCATGACATCCTGGGCCATTGCCAGTCACCTTGACTTTTGTCTTGTCACTGGATTTTGATGACTCTGGCAGAGAGAGCGAGGCTGATGACTTTGCATGATTCTGCATCATTTAAATCCAATTCACCTATGAGTCAAGACCACCCTGTGATGTCGTTCATCCTCTTACAAAATGAAGGCTTTTCTATTCCATTCCATCTCTCTTGCCACTGTAGGTCAATCTTGAGGTGTGAGTGTAGAGTCGGGAAGACTTGGGTTTGAATTTTGCCTCAGACGCTAGCTGTGTGATTCTGAATAAGTCATTTAAGCTCTCTGAGTACCAGCTTCCTCTTCTGAAAAACGAAGATAATTAGAACACCTAACTCACAGGGTTATGAAGATAAAATGAGATAATGTATGTGAAGCACTTTGCAAATCTTAAAGTACCATTTATGTTGGAGCTATTATTATTAGCATCGTTGTCCTTACCTTCTCACCCTTTCATTGGTGGTTAGATAAAAACGGTCGTGTGACAAATTGCTGTCCTGGCATCATTATTCCTTTATGTTCAGTATTCTATGGAGAACAGCACAGGTAGGTAAAAATAACTGCTTTTTGTAGTTGAATAAAAGTGTCAGGGTGTAAGCTCATTCTCTGTAGGCTTTCTGCAAACATCCTTGAAACAACTCCGGGAGCAGATAAGACAACAGGGAATGATATGTGCCTCACGCTGTTTCCACATGATTTTGATCTTTTTGCCTAGGTTTCTATATCTGGCAAGCCTTTTATTCTGCGTAGCTTAGAAGAAATGAGTATATGGTATGGTGACATCTGTTCAAAGCTCTGTCCTTAGGTGTTTATGAATCAATGGCATGCTGGGGAACTGTGGGTAATGATTTGGTCTGAGGTGATGGTCTGCTTCATAGGATCATAGATTTAGAGCTAAGAAGAACCCTTGAGGCCGTCAAGTCTAATCCCCTCATTTTACACATTAAGATACTGAGGCACAGAGGTTAAATGACTTTCACAGGGTCACACTAGTAGTATTGTTTGTAGTAAGCTTTAAACTCAGGTTTTCCTGATTCTAAGTCTAGTTCCCTTGGGTTTTCCAAGAGATTTTGAGATCAGTCAGTAAATAAACATTTATTCATTGTTCAGTCATTTTAAAGTTTTCTGACTCCTTTTGACCCCAGTTGGTGTTTTCTTGGCAAAGATACTGGAGTGGTTTGCCATTTCCTTCTCCAGCTCATTTGACAGGTGAGGAAACTGAGACAAACAGGGCTCAGTGACTGCCCCAGGGTCACATAGATAGTAAGTGTCTGAGGCTTGATTTGAACTCAGGGTCTTTCTGACTCTTGGCCCAGCATTCTATCTACTATGCCAAAACATTTAAGTGACTGCTATGTTCCAGACACTGCGCTATGTGCTCGAGATACGAAGAAAAGTAAAAGATAGTCCCTACTCTCAAGTAGCTCACTATCTAATGGTGGAGGAAATAGAAGAACAACCATGAACAAACAAGCTACATAGAGGATAAATGAAAAATAATCAACAGAAGGAAGACATTAAAATTAAGGGGTCTCAAGAAAGACTTCGGATTATAACTGAGAATTGAAGGAAGCCAAGGGAAGCTAATGGGTGGAGAAGAGGAGGGAGAGAATTCCAGGGGGCAGCCAGTGAAAATATAAGGATTTGGAGATGAAATGTCTTATTTGAGGAACAGCAAGGAAGCCAGGGTCACTGAATCACAAAATACTGGGAAAGATCTGTATTGGCAGTGGGGGCCCACGAAAGACGGAAAGCATCTTGATATGGAATTCTAGCCCCTAGGTAACATCTTGCTGGGCATTCAGTCGGTGCTTAATTTTTATAGGCTATCATTGATGTGCTCTACTTCCTTCATTTTTTCCTTATGTGATCTCCATTGTTCAATAATCTAGGTTTCTTAAGGACTGGCCTGATCCTGAATTGCCCTTGAATTCTACCCTCCCCCGCCAAAAGAAGAACCCTGCATGACTCAGACACGTGTTTGATCTTTCTTTGTTGACTTAGTATTGTTTGACATCATGCCTGTGTCACCCATGGAGAACCCTTTGATGTCCCTCTTGGATATTAGTTATTTCATAGGCTCCATCTGGACATATGCCACTTTTATTTATGTAAATCAAATCCAACAACTTGTACTTATCAGCCTTTATTATTGTGCAGTGAAGTGATGTTCATTTCTTCCCAAAGCATTTCTGTAGATTTTTGATTGGTTTGTCACGTGCTCTAAAAGTGTCAATCAAGCCTGTTTTTTCTCTTTGGTTCAAAAATGTTAATCTCCTTTATTTGTCTTAGGGTTGTTAGGCTCTATATTTTGTAAATCTTAGATTTTTTTGTCAGGACGCTTTTCAAATCTGTTAAGATTCATTTTACAATTCCACAATGGTATGTTAAACCTGGGATTCCATAGGTGTTAATTGCTTTAAACGTATTCTTCCCACTCAGCTTGGGTATCAGAATGCCAGTAAGTCTGTTTTTTTTTCTTAGCACATTCAGCCACAGATTTCTCCATGAAATCCTCATACTTAGCGTCTTGCTAAAGGATACCAAGATACCTGTAGATACCATGTTTGTCCAGTGGTTCAATGTGACCTCTAGATTCAAGCCTGAAGTCTTTAGTCTCTAGCATTCCTTGACTCATATTAAGGATTTTTGCACTTCCCAAGTCCAAACAATGTATTGAAATCACTGGAGAAAGTTTTCCAGGAGATGAGAGAGCCATTTAATTTGTTTTATGCTATGTTTAATATGAATTGTTCTTGACATTATTGTGTTCATAGCATGTTTTAAATGGAGAACAGTTTTGTACAGGAACATCAAATATTCTAGTATTCTAACTATATTTGGGCCTATTTAGAATAACTCTACTATTTTACATAAATATAAATGACATATAAATACAAAATACTATATTCTATAATATATTCTTCATCATAATTAGTAATAACCCCGTATTGGATGAACTCTTGTAATAGACCTATGAGAGGATATAGATAACAGGAATTCAAGATGGTCAGGCTTTGATGGATTGCATTTTGGGTTGTTGGCAAGAATATCCACATTGATGAGATCAAAAATTCATTGGCATGTTGAGATATAATTTTTTTTACATTTCTTCCTCAGAAGAAGACATTTTATGGAACTGAATAAGGTTGCTTAAGAGCAATACTTCCTATAAAACAACACACAAATGCACATTGAACACAGTTTTCCCTTGTTATTTCCAGACAACAAAGTGAAATATTCCTATTCCACAGTTTAGGACAATATTTTACTTCCTTTGTGCCTATTTTCTTTATCTACACACATATCTGGGTACAAACAGATGGTTGAAAAGACATATGTGTCCTCTATTTGCTTAACGTCTTGGCTAGCAAAATTGTAAAGAATGAAAAGCTATTTTTACTCTCTCTTCTGCCTCTTTCCTCGTCTTGGTATTATCCACTTCCAGACCCAGGGCAGCTAGGTGGCTCATTGGATAGAGTGCCAGGCCTGGAGTCAGGAAGACTCATCTTCCTGAGTTCAAATCTGGCTTCAGACACTTACTAGCTATGTGGCCCTGAGCAAATCACTTAACCCTGTTTACCTCAGTTGCTCATCTCGAAAATGAGCTGGAAAAAGAATTGACAAACCACTCTAGTATCTTTGCCAAGAAAATCCCAAATGGGGTCATGAAGAGTCAGACATGACTGAAACAACTAAACCAGCAGTGGGAAAACTGTGGCCTCAAGGCCACATGTGGCCCTCTAAGCCCTCAAGTGTGGCCCTTTGACTGAATCCAAACTTCACAGAACAAATCCTCTTAATAAAAGAATTTGTTTTGTAATACTTGGATTCAGTTGAAAGGCTGCACACGTGGCCTCAAGACTTCAGGCTCTCTACTCCAGGACTAAACAATAACAACTCTCAGACTCTGACATATAGTACCATCATCTTGGGATCCAGGGTGTCTACAGACTCCAAAGAAATACACATTGTACACAGCCATAATCTGGCCTTTACACCTTCTCCACACCTTTCACCTCTTCTCATTGGTGGAGATTAGTTAATGAACACCCTTTCCTTGTCTGAGAGGTAGTGGAGTTGGAAAAACTCAGAGAGAAGAGATATCCGGACACTTATGGCTTCCAGCTTTGAGAGAGAAGATGGGCAATTCCAATTTCTCTTCAGGTTCATGATGGGAGAAAGAATCTGGAAGAAGCTGACCTGTAGAGAAGCAGACAGTCTCCATCATATTTCTGTCCCCAGCTTACTACACTTGAGACTTTGAGTAATTGCCTCTTGGGTGAGAGTTAGGACTCTCTCTCTCAGCTGAGCTGAGTTATTTTGCTCTCAAAAGGAGAGCTCATTCAATCTGTGTTGTCTAGTTTATATTCTCATATCTATATATTCTCTGATCTTTGCTTTGCTATCAACTTGAATAACTGGGTGTATTTGCTGTTTGCTATGTGTGTTCATTATGGAACTGGCATCTGATGGAAAGGGGATTAACCCTTGGATATAAAGCTTGGGGTCCTCCTTTCCTATTAAGGAACAGCAATCAGGAGTTAAGCTTGAACCTAAAAATTACTTCCCTTACTAATTTACTCCCTTAGATGAACAATATTTAAGGGAGCAGATGGACACAATTCTACCTTGATATTCCTTCTCTATGAGGAGAACAGAATGGTTAGCCTCTGGCTCCAACTTCCTGCTTCCCCTACTGGCAAGAGTCAGTCTCCCTTGAAGAAGGGTAGGGGGAGGAAATGCTAGAGAAGGCTATCTTTGCCTTCCTTTAAATGACCTTGGGACAAACCCATGTGGACATATATAATCTATATGGGCAAAAAGAGTAGCGCTCACCACACCTCAGCCGTACAGTTGAAAGAGCTGGGACTGTTTAGACTGGAGAAGAGAAATCCTGGGGAAGAAAGGGTGAGAGAGCTGTCTTTAAGTATTTGAAAGCTGTCATGTGAGAGGGACTACACTTGTTTTCCTTGGCCACAGAAGGCAGATCTAAGAGAAATGGGTAGAAGTTGCACTCTACATCAATACAGGAAGGACTTGTGATATCATTAGCATGAGAACTCCATCCAGTCACTTAGATCAAAGCTCCTCTGTTAGTTATGGTCTTAGTTGCTTGAGGTTCGAAGTAGGTTAAGTGATTTGTCCCCAAGCATATGGCAAGTGTTGGAGGTGAGACGTGACCCCAGGTTTTAATATGTAAGCAATAGTGAGAATTTTGGAAGGTGGGTGAAGTACACTTGGGCAAATAGGTGGGGCTCTTTGGTTCCTCTCAGATCTAACTTTGTTGGAATTCCTTTGCTAGGCAGCTAGCTGGCCCAATAGTTACAATTTTGGACTTGGAGTCAGGAAGTTGTTGTTCAGTTGTTTCAGTCATGTCTGACTCTTTGTGACTTAATATGGTATTTTTTTGGGCAAGGATACAGGAGTGGTTTGCCATTTCATTCTCCAGCTCATTTTACATATGAGAAAACTGAAGCAAACAGGGTTAAATGATTTACCCAGGGTGAAATAGCTAGTATTTTAGGCTAGATTTGAACTCAAGTCTTCCTGACTCCAGGCCTGGTGCTCTATCCATTGCATCACCTAGAATTAGGAAGATCTGAGTTCAAATCCAGCCTTGGACACTAATTGGTTGTGTGACTTTGGGCAAGTTACTTAGCATCCATCTGCCTCAGTCCCCTCATCTATAAAATGGGGATAATAATAGCACCTACCTCCCAAGGTTGTTGTGAGGATAAAATTAAGTATTTAAAAATACTTTGCAAACCTTAAAAGCACTCTATAAAGGCTATCTATTATTATTATTACTTGACATGAAGCCATCATCGCACAGTGTCTGTACATCAAACACATACTCTTTTCTTCCTATCTTTGTAATTATACTTAAGCCAAGAGCTTACGTTCTGCCATTTTTCATCCTTCCTACTTTAGTCCTGCATTCTGCCAGTATTAGACTTTTACATTTAGAGAAACTGTTTAACATACTTAGCAAAACCTCTATATACGAACTAGGGCTGTCCCCTTCAAAATAGTCCCCTTGAGAAGCTCTACACTTATTCCAAAAAAGCTGCAGCTTAAAACATGCTCAGACTCATTTTGGGGAATGGCCATCAGGGTGACTTTATTAGTGACTCCCATCACCTGAATCTATCACATTGCCTTACCATATGTAAGCCCTGTTTATGAGAGATTCTTTATGTAAGCCAAGAGAATGTGATTTATCTATTCATCTTTTACTTCTTTTATACATTATTAATGGGGTAAAGGGCAAACAGACCCCTCAGTTGTGTTCACAAGTTTATATTCAGAAGGAAAAGAGAATTTTATTTATTTATTTTTTGCATGGCATATCTGGCAGTTTTCCATTCTCTTATCTTCAATAATTATGAGCCTGCGTGGGAGGATTACGATTTTGGGTATCTCTTATGGGAACAAAAGCTTTCTTTGGTCCCTTCTCTCCCTCCTGCTTTATGAAAAAGAGAAGGTCCCTCTTGGGGTAACACTTGCAATGTCTCCAGCTATGCCTTTAGCTCAGAATACAAAGCGAGAGTGGAGACATGAAAGAGTCATTAGGACCAGGCCCCCGTGTCCTGTGCCAGCAGTACTTGATCAAAACTTCTGTCCTCTGCCACTGGAAGGGGTGTGAGGGCCCTTGAGTCATAAAGGCAGAAATTCACAGAACTGGAAGGGCCTTTATAGTTTATGAGGCATATCCCCTTACTTTACAGAGAAGGAATCCGAAACCTAGAGAAGGGAAGGGACTTATGTGTCCATGATGAGCCATTGCTATGCCTACCTCATTCCACTTGGGACCATCATCAGCTATTTTTGAGACAGCCCATGTTAATGAATCCAACCTCTTCTGTCCTGAGAAACATGGAGCTCTAATCAGCTGTATAACCCAACTGATCAAGCAAATGGGGAAAGTTAAGAAAGATCAACTACCATTAACCCATCACGGCTGTGAGCCTCACGGTCCTGAGATGATCCTAAACATACTGAGATACCATGAAAAATGGCCCACATGAATTGTGAATAACCATCTTCAAAAGGGGAGGGGGTTAATATTCATCTATGCTTTCTATGGCATAATGGTATAGACAGGAGGGAGCAAACCATTCACTGATGCCTTTTTTCCTGATTACTTTCCGTGTACATCACTCTTGTATATAATTGTATGTACAAGTTTTTGCATGTTGTCTTTCCTCTACTAGAATGTGGGCTTTTTTGAGAATGGGAATCCTTCACAAATGGTTTTTCAAGGGTATATTTATTCTTGATCTTGTGACACAAAGTCCTTCTATGGTCTCTAGACCAAAGATATCAGGCAGCAATCAGGGAATGCAAACAGATACACAAGGCAAACTACCCAGAAAGAACAGACTCTAGCAATCATTCTCTTCCACCTCACAAAATCAAAGACAACATTATAATGACAGAGGGGGGGAGAAGAGAGAAAGAGAGGGAGAGA
>CM053625.1:137490871-137514141 GCA_028646595.1 Phalanger gymnotis | reverse complement strand
GTTTTTGGAGGAACTTGGTGGGGAGCTCACGCCAGTCACTGCTTCCCAGCCGCCATCTTGACTCCGCCCCCCCCATTTGGGGTTTTCTTGCAAAGATTCTGGAGTGGTTTGCCATTTCCTTCTCTAGCTCATTTTACAGATAAGGAACTGAGGCAAACAGGGTTAAGTGACTTGTCCAAGGTCACACAGTGAATAAATGTCTGAGGCCAGATTTGAACTCGGGAATAGGAGTCTTCCTGATTCCAGGCCTGGCATTCTGTCCACTGTGCCACCCTGTTGCCCCAACACCACCATGCTCCACTAAAATCTTACTTGGGATAGAAATGACCACGGGTTCTCAAAAGCTATTCCAGTGATGCCCAAGCTTTGGCAGGTTCTGCCAAACTTGAATTGTTCAGGTTATGGGCACTATAGGTCTGTCATCAAAGGGCTCTTCACAAGAAAGTTGGCCACTAATGGCTGAAATGGCTTTTTGGCTATAGCAACTTACGAGATTTCTTATGACAGGGAACATGATCTTCATCAGTTGAGATAATAAACCCACACTGATGAAACTACAGATCTTTTCCAATACCGTAGAGGGGAAATACACACACATGCATATGTAGATATAAATATATATACAAATAATTATATATACATGTATATACATATACATATTACATAATACACTCGCTGAGGACCTACTATCCTGTGCTATTAGGCTTTTAAAAGGAAAACAAAGACATCTCTGCCCTAAGAGATCTTATGGTCTAACTGAAGAGATAGGACTGAACCTATGATTTCATTGGTATAGGAAACTTTGGAGCTAGGAAATTTGCTTTACCAATGCAGGTCAGCAGCTTCCCTCCTGAATCTTCTCATAAATGTTCAGCAACTGGCTCTCTGGCAACATAAATGCATTAAGTTTAATCCGTGTTATTAATATTTTCTCCAACACTTTCTTAAGTCTAGAAAATCAACAAAGCAATAAATCAAGCTCTGATTTGTAGAGTTTGCATTTTTTAAGGTCTGAATGCTCACAATTAAAATTTAACTGACTCCAGCCCACGCCTGCCTACAACTTAGAGTCTTAAAGACCTGCCCAGATTGAGAGGCTCAGAGATTTGTAGGGGACTACAGAGAAGGATGTCTCAAAAGGCAGGATTCGAACCCAGGTTTTCCTGCCTCTGAGGCTGGTTCTCTGGCTGCTTTGCCACACTGTAGGAAGAAAAGACTACCAATTAGCTAATAGTACAAAATAGAATATAATTAATAGATCGAGTGGCACAAACTACAACATTTCCCGGAGATTGTAAGAAAGAGAAGGAAGCTTATCATTCATCTTCACCTTTGCAAACTCTCCTTGAGTTGGGTCCCAAACTGTATACACAATACCCCCTCAGCTGCCCGTTGGTGAAGAGCTGAAATCCTAATTGAATGCGATAGGGATGGACTTCGCTCATATTGCAGATATATGGGCTCCTGAAATATGGACAGAAGAAATCCTTTCTTCCTACTCTTATTCATGGTCGTATTTTCAGATCTGACTGATCTGAAGCACTCAGCTAGCCCCAAGGCTCTTGGCTCAGCACAAAGTGGAGCACACAGAGACTCCATAAACATCTGTTGAATTTAATTGAATGAAGCATCTTGAGATCATGCCATAAGAAATCCTCCGTGAGGTGGAAGGAACTGCGATGTTTAGCTTAGAGAGGAGCAGACTTAGAGGAACATGCTAGCTCCCTTCAGGTATTTGAAGGGCTATCACCTGGAAGAGGGAAGAGATTCATTATACTTAGCCTCAGATAAGGCAGAACTAGAAACAATGAAATGAAGTTGCTAAGGGAATCATTTAGGCTTGCTTGAGGAAGACCTTTCTAACAATTAGCTCATCTCAAAGTGGGTAGACTGCTTGGGCAGTGGTAGGTTCCCCCCTCCCTCCCTTCAAGCAAAGACTGAATGATCACCTGTCAGGAATGTTGAAAAGGGTATTTGTGCTCTGGTATAGGTTGGGCTTGATGACTTCTGCAGTCCCTTTTGCCTCTGTGATGTGGGGATTCTTCAAACAATTTGCAGATTATTCATCCAACACTGAAATGAACAACGGTAAAATATCTAGTCGGGTTTATTCTTTCATTCCATATTTTTAAGTGTCTTTGTTCTTTGTACACATTAGGGCTTCCTTTTAATATTTCTCCAACTACCTTCTGCAACCTAATTCAGATTCAGCTAGGGGAGAATCCTCTCCTGCTTTTCAAAGTTTGGAAAAGCCAACTATCTGGGACAGGCTAGGCCTGGGGACCAAAGGAGCAATAACTTTCAAGCTAAAGGAATGCAAGCACTTAGGTAAAGAATGGCAAGAATGGGCAGTGAAGCCTGGGCCAGTAGCAGCTCAGGGGTTGCAGAGGTGCTGGGGGCCCAGCTGCTGCACCACATGAACAGGACTGGATACAAGCACTACCTGGGGAAGGTCTGACCCTTTTTCTCTCTCTCCTGGGTGACTGGAAGGGTGCTCCTACTCCAAGATTGCTAGAGAAACATGAATAAGGGCCAACAATAAATGGGGCTAGGGGCCCTGTTTGTGTTCGTCAGCATCCTCATCCTCTACAGCTCCAACAGCATCAACATCTTCCCCTATGGTTCTCTTTGAAGCTGCTTCCAACAGCCACCCAAACTGAAATAGTGGGCCATTGCTAACAGCTATGTCCCAGTCCTTAGCAACAAGACACTGACCTCCCACTGTCACCAATGTGATCATCACCAGCTCAAGCTGCCTTCTGGGCATGAAGCTGGGACTAGAGATTGAAAGAGCAGCGTACCATATGCATGACATACCCACCTCAGGCTATGAGGCAGACATGGGTAGCAGGACCATCTTTCAAGTTGTGGCTCACTCCAATGGGTACCATGTTCTATGGTGGCCCTAGAAGATTGTCAATAAGACACTAGAGATTGTGTGCATCTTCTGGGGACTTCCCAGCAAAATGCAGAAACCCCATGGCAGCCTGTTACACATCAGCCAGGGCATGGGTCTTGCCTTATCCAAGATGGCTGATTATGCCATCTCGCCCACCCACATGCATCGGTTTGATGACCTTTTCTGGGGTGAGATAGGCAAGGACAGTCTCCATCCTGGCTGAGTGCAGAGTAGTTCATCATGATAATTGCAGGAGAGCTCTGAGACCAGGTCCATATCTGTGTGGGGTGATGCTGCCCAACTACTGCAGCCAGCGGCCCCAACCCCACCAGATGCCTTATTACTACTATGAGCCCAAGAAGCCAGATGAATATATTGCCTACATCCAGAATGAGCATAGCCACAAGGGGAGTCACCTCCACTTCATCACTGAGAAGAGGGTTTTCCCCTCCTGGTCTAGGGCCACAATACTACCTTCTCTCATCCTTCCTAGACATAAGAGGATTTCCTGGCAATCAGGGCTCAGAAGGTAGGTTCCTGGACAATCAAGGTATAGGGGGTAGGTCCTGGCCAGTTGGACTGAGAAGAATTCTGCTGGCAAATCAGTATCTCAACTAGTAGGTCTTAGAGCCTCTTCTGGTCATCCAAAGTCTGGAGGGCAGGATCTCCAAGTTACTTGGCATCTTTCAGGGTATCTTTTGGCCAATCAGGGTCTTGGAGGCATATCTTAACTAAATAGGGTCTGGGTTGCATTTCCTACTGAATCAAGGTCTTGGGGTATCCTCCAGCCAACCTGGACTGTGATCCCATTTCTAAGTTAATTAGAGGACAAGGACATGACCTTCCCCATGAAGTGTTAGTTCTGATTTCTTTGGCCCTGAGGTGTTTTTCCCCAAAGAGACACCAGAAAACAAACAAAAAAAAACCTTCCAGTTTTTTTCCAGTCGACTTTAGAGGAGGTCCTGGGACCTGATACACTGGGGGCTTGGACCAAGAGCTGGGAGAGAAGGCACATAACATGCCCTTTGCCACAAGAGCGAACCACTTTTAATGGTCTCAGTGCCCCTGCCCACTGAAGCCTGAGCCTACTCTCTCAGCAAGTCCTCTAAGTGAAGCAGGATGCGGATTCCTCTTCTCTCCAGTAGCTGGGTTCATTTTGTCCTAGCCTGGTGAGAGAGCCAAGTACAGTCATTAGTATTTCTGTGGCTCTGTGCTTTCCAGGGGCCTTTTTTCTTCACACCATAGAGCTTGGAAGCAATTACTTCTCCCCATCCCCTGGCATTCAAAATTCAAAGAAAAGAGGAGAGAGAATTATGTGCTAGGGGATCCCTGGACTGAGACCCTGAATTCTAGTTTCAACTTTGCTGCTAATTCACTACTAGACCTTGGGCAAGTGACTTTCCCTCTATGGAGTCTCATTTTCTTCTTCTATATATTGAAGGGTTTGGACTCAATGACCTCTAAGGTCTCTTCCAGCCCAGACATTTTAGGATTCTATTTCTGATCTGGCCAGTTGGGACTGAGGAGAATTCTTTACTTTCCCTTTATTTTCCCTCTCTTCTTCACTTCCTATTTTCTCTTTCTGGGTAGGCATGGGTTGGGAATTAATGGCTGAAGAACTCTACTCTATCAGGAAAGGCAAAGACTCCCAGAGTCCTCCTCCCCTGTCCTTCCAATACCTCTTTCTTTCCAAGGGGGGGGGCAGGGAAGGGTGGAGTTCCCCACTCCTGAGGGGGTAAACATCTAATTAGATTCATCCCTTCCTCCCTGTCCCCTTACAGCTGCTAATCTCCTTTAAAATTAAATTGAGAACATTTCATTTCCTCTTCTCCATCAGCTTCCTATCCCACCTCCCCAATTCAATGATGTCTCAGTCTCAACTCAGCAAGGTCCCTTCTCACCTGCTGAATGATTTTCCACTACTTTGGAAAGGAACTTATGGCTGCACGTTCAACTTATACCCAGATTCCAGGAAAAAGAAATGGGGATTCTAATTGTGGTTGGAATTTCGTATGTATGTCACTTCTGTCTGGAGGGGATAAAAGCCCTACTAAACAAAAAGTTAACTGACTGGTCAAGTAACAGAAAAAGGAATGAGGAGAGAGAGCATTGGGATTCCAGGTTCTCTCCTTTCTGACCTGTCACTTAATTGTTGACTCTTTTTTTTATCCCTAGAAGGGCAGCCCCAAAGGAGCTGGTGGGGATAGAACGTGTGTCCCTACCTACTAGTATGCCCTCTTGTTCCTAAGCATCAGACGAAGGATGTGGGATATGTGCAAAGCATTCCTGGATGTGTCTCTTTTGAGGGTATGGGGAGTGGCATGTAGAACAAGACAGGTTGAGGATAGAGGCTAGGGTAGCCCTTGGGTCATCAAGTGTACAATCCATTCTTGGATGTCAGCACAAGCCTTCCCCTCGCCACCCCCACCACCCAATTTCCTCAGCCCTGAAAAGTGGTTTTGTAATTGTTTGTACAGGAATAAATATTATTAAGCTCTCAAAAAATTTTAATGGCAAGAATGAATGGAGCATAGTCTGTTTTGCTGGTCTCAGTCTTTAGGCTACTTTTATAGCCCATTGCCTGCTGCCCAACATAGTTGCTTGCAACACAACAGAGACCACACAGTCCTCCTGGGAAGGGGATGGAGCTCTCAGCTCCGGGGTAGTGAGAAAGGCTGGACCATTAGCCTACAAGATACATTCATATGCCATTTTCTGAATGATGCATATCCCTGCCCCCAACATTTTCACCTACACACACTGTACAGCACACAATGGCCAAATTTGGGTGTTTCTTTCATCTTAAGATTAGATGAAGTAGAGCTTAGAAGTTTTTGAGTCCAATCCCCTCATTTTATAGAGGAGGAGACTGGACCCAGAAAAGGATAATAAATTCATAGATTTAGAAGCAGAAGGGACCTTAGAGTTCATTGAATCGAACCTCCTCATTCTACAGATAACGAAACTGAGGCCTGAAGCAGTTAAGTGACTAGCCCAGATTGGCACAGTTACTAAGTATCTGAAATGGGATTTTAAACCACAGAAGGGACTTACTCAATTTCATATGGCCAGTAAAGGTCAGAATTTTCTTTGTTTTTTCTATGTCTTCTACCTCCCTTTTCAGTTCTCTTCAAACTGGGCCGCCATCAGGCTTCCTCTGTCGATCCCACCCATACAAGAGTCATTCTTTCTTCACACTCTCTTTCCACACACCTCTAGCTTACAATGTCCCCCCCCATCTCCATTAGCCTTTTCTGCCTAATCTAGCCCACTCTGGTCTTTCCCAGATCAGGAATCCACCAGTATTTGGAGACTCTTCCATACGCTTTTAGCCCATGTATCCTCTATTGTTTTCTGAGTGTTTCTTGCACTTCTGAGACTTGTTGATCTCCCAGCTAGCCTGTGAGCTCCTTGACAGCAGGGATCAAATCTGCAGCTTTTACTGTCCTCCACATGTAGCCAAGTATAGAGCCAAAGACATAATAGGTACACAATAAAAATATGTTGATTATTGTGATGTTTCTTTTCCTCGAACAGAAGAACTTGGACAACAGACCAGCCAGGGGATACACTAAGTTTAGATAACCCTTAGCTGGCTTGACTTACTGAATGTGCAACTTCAGGCTCAGTATTTAATGTCTCTGGGCTTCAGAGAGAATGCTACCTGTTTGGTTCTAATGTCTCAGGACTAAAGTAAGAAAAAATTAGGTCATCCCTTAAGATCCTTGAGTTCTGAAAAAGGAGTGTGATACCAACACATAGCATCATTGGAGTCATCTGTGTGGAAGTTTCAGGGGAGAAGGAAATAATAAAGGAATGGAATGGAGAGAGTACTAGAATTGGGGTCAAAGGATCTGGGTTCAAATTCTGGCTTTGCAACATATACCTGTATGATGTTGAGAAAGTCGTTTTATATCTTTGGGTTTCCATTCCCCCACATGTAAAATAAAGGGGTTGGTCTAGCTGGTTTCTCTGGCCCTACCTAACCTTAAATCCTATTCATCTTCAAAACAAAATCTCAGACCTAGAATGGGACTTTGAAGCCATGACCAGGGCTGGCCAAGCAGGATTTTAGACAAAGTATTGGTAATGTTGAGAGTGCCTAATTGGCCTTGCGGGCATGGAAAATGGCTAAGGGTAGAAGGAGTAGAAAAATGATCGCCAGTGTTCTTAATTCTGGCAAACATCATTCTTCTGGGGTCTTTAGGGTGTGGGGAAGTCAGAGAGAAGCAACTCCCCTGATATCGAAGCAGGGTAGAAGGGAATATCCTATCGGCACTGAGAGTGGCCCACATAAGCTCCAAATACTTTGAGGGTGAGACCACTTGGGAACACATCTGTTTGATCTAGGCCAGATCAGTAAATAAATGTCTTAGTTCTTTGAATATATTAGATCTCCTTCAAATACTTTGTTCTTTGTACACATTAGGCACTCCCCACTGCTATTTATCTTGGTAGAAGATTCCGTCCCTTTGCCATCTCCTGCCTTGGCTTGCATTCTATGTACCATATGGTATTATACATACATCATTGTGTACCTGGCCTCATTCCAGTTTATGGACAGGGATAGTAGTGATGGAAAGGAGAGATTGGTACACAAAGAAGGAAGACAAACCTCCTCGTACATTTGCCATTTCAGGGGCCCTAAACACACTGTAGAACTAGCCCTCAGTTAGGAAGATGAATTGGTTGAAATTGGAAGCTATCTTCCTATAGCTCTCCTCTATTTCACAGCCAAATTTCTAACAAATGCCATCTACCAAATATAATGGCATGACCCTCACTTGGTTCTACCCTAGTAGGATCCTTTCTCTCCTTCCCCTCTCTTCACCCCTTGCAATCAAGCTTCCAACTTCATCATTCAAATAAAGTTGCTCATTGCAAAGCTACTAAGGATCTAAATCTATTGATGTGTCCTTGTTCCTCATCTTTCTTGACCTCTCTGCATTTTCTGAAACTGTAAACAACACTGCCCCCCATACATTCTTGCCAGCCTCCTGGTTCTCCTCCTACCTACCTAACCACTTGCTGTCAGACTCCTTTACTCAATTATCCATACCCCATCACATAACTAACTATATCTTTTCTCTACACTGTTTCTTGGTGATCTCATCAGCTCTTATGGGTCCAATTATCTCTTTGCAGATGACCCCCAGTTATATGTACCCAATTCTAATCCCTTTCCTGAGCTTGGGTTCTGCACCACTTTACTAGGCATCTTATGTAGTTACACCAAGAAGCAACTTAATCCCATCATGTCCAAACTATAACTCATGATACCCCCACTCTTCCAAATGTCTCTATTTCTTTTGAAGCCACCACCGTCTTTTCAGTTAGGCAGGTTTACACCTTTCCATCATCCTCAATACGTCTCTTTCTCTCATCCTTTATTTTTGATTAGTTGCAAAGTCTCTTCCAATATATCATAACCTTTCCCTTTGCTTCCACTCCTATTCCCACCACTCTATTTCAAGCCCTTCTCACCCATCACTGGGACTAGTATGACTATTAGCCTCCTAATTACACTCTTGGATTCCAGTCTCTCCTCTTCTCCAATCAATCATCCTCCACACAGCAGCAAAACAGTCTTTTTAAAGAACAAGAAGCTTCAATGGCTCCCTATTGCCTATAAGATAAGGTACAAACTCCTCAGCTTAGCATTTAAAGGCCTTCATAATCTAACTTCTAAGCTACGTTTCCAGGCTTATTGCACATTACTCCCCTCATACATTCTTTTTTTCAGCCAAACTGACATACTTTCTGTTCCCTGAAACAGGAATTTCATCTCTAGCTTCCATATGTTTGCACTGGCTGTTCCCTATGCCTGGAATGCACTCTCTACCCATGGCCACCTCTTAGAAACTTTGGCCTTCATTAAGGCTCAGTTCATGTACTCCTCTTTCTGAGATGGTGTTCCTTATCCCCCTAGTTGCTAGTACTCTTTCTTTTCTCAAATTATCAGGTATATATTTATCTACCTTATCTTATTGTCATGTTGTATCCCCTCTATTAGTATGTAAGCTTCATGAGGTCAGGGAAAAACTTTTGTTTTCTCTTTTTATCTATACTACAGCAGTGAGAAAGCATGGAGCTGCACAATGGTGCTTTAACAAATGTTGTTGGATTGGATTGGTCCAGATGGGTTTGACGATTCTTCTCCCTACGTTCTCTCCTTATGGCATTTCCCAGCTTTCCTGTCACTCCCAATCCCCCACCTTCTCTCCCCACTGTCAACACCCAGATACACGAAGGATTTTGTCCTGCTTCTTGCCCCACAAACAAAAACTCACCAGAGAGCTTTCCAGAGTTGGGCATGCTGGCTATGCTTCCCCTCCTCTTGTCACTCTCCCAAACCTAGACCAGGAGCCACTCTTGCCAAGCCTTCAAGACCAGATCCTATTTATGGCTTTGCAGAACCTCAGAGGTGATCTAGTCCAACCCCACCTGAGCAGAAACACCCCCAATGTGTAATCAGCCAGCTTCCATGGGAACACCTATAGTGATGAATAGGGAACCTTGGAGTATCCAGCAATTCAAGGCAAAGGAAGGCATGTTTTGATATGCAAAGCTCTTTTGAATAACTTAGAGTTAGGAACAAAATGAGACAAAACCATTTTGCTGAAAAGTCGTGTGACAGTGGTTCAGTGCACTTTGTCAGAGAGCCCACTAAGGGGTGCTATTTGTTGACAAGAGGAATCTGCAAATGAATGGGCAGGAGACAGAATGGGGAAGAGGGGAAAGTAAGAAAGAGAGAGGCCAGTAAAGGATACAGTTCAGTCACCACCACCCCCCAAAGGAAAGGATGTCTTCAAATAACTGAAGTACCAGCAGAGGTACCTTGGCTAGAAGTCTTTTAATCCTAGTCATAGCCACCCCTATCTCTTCAAACTCTTGTTGACCTGTCATCAACATATTTTAAATCTGAGCAGTGGGAGCTTAGTAAAAATCACCACAGTGTCTGTAGAGGAATCACAGAGAGTGAACTAGTTGGACTAAAATAGCTAGGGGCTGTTCTCTGGCTTTATTTCCTTTGAGGGGTTATTTCCTCTAAAGTCATATCTACATAGAGTAGAAAATTCAAATTAATTCAGATATTTATTAAGCCTCAACAAAACTATTCCTAGAGGATTAGAAATACAAAGTTTAGATATGATATGATCCCTGCCCTCATGGACTTTCAGTCTAGTCTAGAGGTTCTTAATATTTTTGTGTCCTGGACTCCTTCAGCAATCTGGTAATGTTGACAGACCTCCTTGGCAGTCTAGGGAAGTTTATGGACCCCCTTGGCAAACTGGTAAAGTCTCTGGACTCCATCTCAGGACAATATTTTAAATACATAAAATAATACAACATAGAGGATTATAAAGGAAACCAATTCTAATGAAATGTAATTATCAGAATATGTTTTTTAAAACAAGTTCACAGACTCAGTGTTAAGAACTCCTGGTCTAATAGATGGATATGACATGTAGGGAGCAGAATGAGTAATGGAAAGGTGTTGACTCTGAAGTCAGAATGTCTGGAATGGAATCCTAGATCTCCTACTTACTGGCTGGTTGGCAATAGACCTTCACTTAGCATCTCTGATACTCAGCTTCTTAAACTACAAAATAAGAAAGTTGAACTAGATAATTTCTAATGTCCCTTTTGACTCTGAATTAATAATCCTGTCACAAAATTTCAGTTGGAGGTGATCTCAGATAAAAATTCCTTCTGCAGCACACCTTACAAGTGGTCATCTTCATGCATTCAAAACATAAAGGGGTAAAACATGAGGGCATTTCATTTATATCTTTGTATGCCCAGTGTCTAGCATAATGCCAGGCACATAGTATATGCCATGTGTATATGTATGTGTGTATGTACACACACATACATACACACATAGTATATATACATATTATATATATATATATATATATATATATATATATATATATATATATATATATATAATTGTTTGTTGATTGATTCAGAATTTCATCCTTGAGAGCTTCTCATACTGTCTGGGCTGATTTTCCCCATATAACTTTAAACCTAGGGATTCTTCCTATCCTCTCTCCAAAACCTTTGAAATGCTCTCTCCAGACCTTTACAGTACATGACAGAGTGTGCCTGGCTTTTTCTTTACTTCTCTATTACAAATTCTAGAAGGGAGTGGTAACTTCTCCTGTTGCCAGCCTCAAGATTCCTATCATTTCTACTTCAACAACCTGTTTCTCCTTTCATGAAAAGTGCATAAGGGAAATACAAGCAAATTCCTATGTGAGGTTGGGGTTTGGTACAACAGTCATTCATAAATAATGGAAGAGAATAGGGAAGGTTTCGCTGAGGAAGTGTCATTGAGTTGGGCTTTAAAAGATGGTTAGATGTGACACATGAGATAAATGACAGATGTAGCTCTACATCCTTAGACTTTACAATAGCTACAGTTGGCTGCCTGGTGACTAGGGAGGTGAAATCAGCCACACACTTGTCTCAGGCAGGCAGCATTGCAGGCTCGTAACACTGGAATTTTACATGTTTATTTATGGTCTCTATTTTTTAAAATGCCATTGAAATACTCTAGAGTTCTAGGAGATTCGCAATTTCCACAGTGTGGATGGGAAAAATGTATAGCTGAACCTCATAAATATACATATTACTCTGAATCCATGGGGTCTTTAAATAAACTTATAACACCCCACTCCTGGCCAATTATTACTGGCCTCTTGTCTATTGCAGAGCTCTAACTAGATGAAGATGAAAGCTGCCTCTTGGTTATTCTAAAGGCCTTCCTGGAAGGGAACTGTGGAAAGGTGAATGTGAATGCTATGAAACCCTCATTTTGATTTCCCAACGAGTTCTCCATTTTGTAGACTGATGTTGCTCTTGACCTAGGGCTTTGACGATTGGGCCTATAACCTGCATAAGTGAAATTGAATTGAACTATATTCTCCTTGTATGAAAATTTAGCAAGGAAGCCAAAGAGGACTCTAAGATGGTAGGAATGAAAAGTGTTTACTTAACTATATTTCTAGATCACAAGATCACATATTTAGATGTTGAAGGGATATAAAGATTATTTAGTCTTGCAGTTCTTAACCTTTTTGTATGTAATGTGGAACCCTTTGGCCTCCTTTCAGAATAACATTTTTAAAGGCATAGGATTATAAAAAAAGCCAATTACATTGAAATATAGTTATCAATTTTTTTTTAAGTTCATGGACCCAAGGTTAAGAATTGCCTCATTTTTACAGCTGAGGAAACTGAGATATGGAGAGATTAAGTGATCAAACAACTAGTAAATGGCAGAGTTTTTTAATTTATTTAATATTTTTAGTTTTCAGCATTAATTTTCATAAGAGTTTGAATTATGAATTTTCCCTATTTCTACCCTCTACCGCCCACTCCAAGATGGCATATATTCTGATTGCCCTGTTCCCCAGTCAGCCCTCTCTTCTGTCACCCCACTCCCCCTCATTCTCTTTTCCCTTACTTTCTTGTAGGGCAAGATAGATGTTTATGCCCCACTGCCTGTGTATTTTATTTCCTAGTTGCATGCAAAAACTTTTTTTGAACATCTTCTTTTGAAACTTTGAGTTCCAAATTCTCTCCTCTCTTCCCTCCCCACCTACCCTCCTTAAGAAGGCAAGCAATTCAACATAGGCCACATGTGTATCATCATACAAAACCCTTCCCCAATACTCATGTTGGAAAAGACTAACTATATTTTGCTCCTTCCTATCCTATCCCCTTTTATCCAGTTTTCTCTCTTGACCCTGTCCCTTTTCAAAAGTGTTTGCTTTTGATTACCTCCTCCCCCATCTGCCCTCCCTTCTATCATGCCCCCCTTTTTTATCTTCTTCCTCCTTTCCTGTGGAGTAAGATGCTCAATTGAGTGTGTATGTTATTCCCTCCTCAGGTCAAATCTGATGAGAGCAAGATTCACTCATTCTCTCCCACCTGCCCCCTCTTTCCTCCCAACAGAATTGATTTTTTCTTGCCACTTTTATGTGAGATAATTTACCCCATTCTATCTCTCCCTTTCTCCCTCTCTCAATATATTTCTCTCTCATCCTTCAATTTGATTTTATTTTTTTAGATATCATCCCCTCATATTCAACTCACCCTGTGCCCTCTGTCTAGATATAGATATAGATACAGATACAGATGTAGATATAGATATAGATACAGATATAGATATAGATATAGACATTCCCTTCAGCTACGCTAACACTGAGGTCTCATCAATTATACACATCATCTTTCTATGCAGGAATGTAAACAAAACAGTTCAACCTTAGTAAGTCCTTTGTGATTTCTCTTTCTTGTTTACCTTTTCATGCTTCTCTTGATTCTTGTGTTTGAAAGTCAAATTTTCTATTCAGCTCTGGTCTTTTCACTGAGAAAGCTTGAAAGGCCTCCATGTTATTGAAAATCCATATTTTGCCTTGAAGTATGATATTCAGTTTGGCTGGGTAGGTGATTCTTGGTTTTAATCCTAACTCCTTTGACCTCCAGAATATCGTATTCCACGCCCTTCAATCCCTTAATGTAGAAACTGCTAGATCTTGTGTTATTCTGATTGTGTTTCCACAATACTCGAATTGTTTCTTTCTGGCTGCTTGCAGTATTTTCTCCTTGATCTGGGAGTTCTGGAATTTGGCGACACTATTCCTAGGAGTTTTCTCTTTGGAATCATTTTCAGGAGGTTATTGGTGGATTCTTTCCATTTCTATTTTACCCTCTGGCTCTAGAATATCAAGGCAGTGATCCTTGATAATTTCTCGAAAGATGATGTCCAGGCTCTTTTTTTGATAATGGCTTTCAGGTAGTCTAATAATTTTTAACTTATCTCTCCTGGATCTGTTTTCCAGGTCAGTGGTTTTTCCAATGAGATATTTCACATTGTCTTCCACTTTTTCATTCCTTTGGTTCTGTTTTACAATATCTTGAATTGTCATAAAGTCACTGGCTTCCACTTGCTCCAATCTAATTTTTAAGGTAGTATTTTCTTCAGTGGTCTTTTGGACCTCCTTTTCCATTTGGCTAATTCTGCCTTTCAAGGCATTCTTCTCCTCATTGGCTTTTTGGAGCTATTTTGCCATTTGACTTAGTCTATTTTTTAAGCTGTTGTTTTCTTCAGTATTTTTTTAGGTCTCCTTTAGCGAGTCATTGACTTGTTTTCTTGCATCATTCTCATTTCTCTTCCCAATTTTTCCTCTACTTCTCTAATTTGATTTTCAAAATACTTTTTGAGCTCTTTCATGACCTGAGACCAGTTCATGTTTTTCTTGGAGGCTTTTGATGTAGACTCTTTGACTTTGTTAACTTCTTCTGGCTGTATGTTTTGGTCTCCTTTGTCACCAAAGAAAGATTCCAAAGTCTGAGTCTGAATCTGAGTCTGTTTTTGCTGCCTGTCCATATTCCCAGCCAACTACTTGACCCTTGAGTTTTTCAGTGGGGTATGACTGCTTGTAGAGTAGAGAGTACTTTGTTCCAAGCTTGAGGAGATGCTCTGTTGTTGTCAGAGCTATTTCTATACAGCATGCTCTGCCATGTGCTCCTCCTCTCCCAAGAACCACCAACACGGACCTGACTCAGATCTTAAGCAGGCTCTGATCTGCCACTTAATTCCTTCCACCAGGTGGGCCTGGGGCTGGAAGCAACTGCAGCTGTAGTTCTGTAGCTGTACCACCTCCACTGCCCCCCCGGGTGGTGGCCGAACCCTGAACTCCTTTCACTCTATCCCCTGCAGCTTTTCCCACTAATCTTATCTGTTGTCTTTGGTATTTGTGGGTTGAGAAGTCTGGTAACTGCCATAGCTCACTGAATCCAGGTGCTAGGGCCTGTACCACCAAGCTCCTGGTCTGGTTGGTCCAGGCACAGCCCACACTGGGCTCTGCTCTGCTCCGCTCTTAGCTCTGTGTGAGATAGACTTTACCCAGCAACCATCCAAGCTGTCTTGGGCTGGACCCCTGCTTCCCTCTGCTATTTGGTGGATTCTGCAGTTCTACAATTTGTTCAGAGCCATTTTTATTGGTGTTTAGAGGGTCCTGTGGGAGAGCCCTATGCAAGTCCTTGCTTTCCAGCTGCCATCTTGACTCTGCCCTCCAATGGCAGAGTTGGGATCAAAATCCAAATGTTCTGACTTTAGGTTCCATATTATTTCCATTACTCACAAGGGCAGAATTCAAAAATGGGTCCATTTAATTAAAATCTAATTCTTGGTCAAATCAAATCAGGCTTCCAGGTGGTGCTATCTTCTCCAGGCCCTGCCCTCTATCTGCTGCCCTTTGGCACTATTATTAGTTAGATGATATTTGTGATGGGATGAGAGGGTAATGGAATTATGTCATTTCTCTCATGTTTGTTTTTTTTTAACTTTTATATGGTTCTTACTTTCTGTGATCATATCTGTAGCACAGGCTCTGAGGTTACTATCCCAATTCTTGTTTGTACTAGCAAATTGGGTTCCCAGAAGGAAGCAATTATGCCTCTCCTCAACACCCTAGAAGTAACTTTCTAATGCTATATCTTATGAGCCCCCACTAGTGTGCTTCCTTTCATTGATTACCAATTGATCATTCAAACTTAATTAGCTTTTAGAAAGGGGGTGTTTGTCAAGGTGGTATAGCAAGAACACTTGGCACAAAACATTGCTCAAAATTCTATGACACACCATCATATAAGTACATATATAAGCCAGGGAAAATTGGATTCAAGCTTAGAGCATATTTGGTAAAGAGGAGAACTCATGGTTCCTAGAAATCCCTTTGGTAGAGATATGAAGATGTTCCCCTTAGTAATGGTGTGACCTCTGGCTGGGTTCCTTGTTGAAGAAGCTGCCTTTCCTCAGCATGCCAAGTATACTCTCACCTCCTGATGTAAGCACATTTGCCAGACACTGCATTCTCAGGGATGCTGCTAGGATGTTGATGAAAAGTCCAAATCCTCTAATCCTCCAATGTTCGGAAGGTAATTCTTCAGTCAAGGAGTAAAGAAATGAAACAGAAGCTCACATCCTCCTCCCCCAAGCAATTCTATCTCAGGAACTTGGCTGAAACTGTTCTCTGCTGCCTCTATACCATGATCTCCTGGGTTCCAAACTGGTCTACTATTTTATACAGAAAGCATGGCCAAGTTGAGGGGCTAGGCAGCATAGTGGCTAGTATGCAGAGCCTAGAGTTAGGAAGACTCATCTTCCTGAGTTCAATTCTGGCCTCAGATACTTACTAATTGTGTGACTCTGGACAAGTCACTTAACCCTATTTGCCTCAGTTTCCTCATTTGTAAAATGAGTTGGAGAAATAAATGGCAAACTACTTCAGTATCTTTGGCAAGAAAACTCTAAATGGTGTCAAAAAGAGTTGGACACGACTGAACAACATGACCAAGTTTTTTAGCCAATCCCAAGACACTGTATGTTGCCATTTTCCTTTATCAAATAGCCTCAATTTGATCAAAGACTTTTTCAATTTCAAATGACTTTGAATGATTGATTGATTCGATAGAAAGTTCAAGGTCTTGTTTATACCTATTTCATACCTTTAATTGATTGTGTAAATAGACAAGCCCAGGCCCTCTGTAATTATTGAGATAAGAGTATTGAATACCCCTCTTATGTATTAACTGAACTGTCGGGGATGGCTAAATACCAAATCCCTCTCCCCACTGCCACTATATATCTATTATCTCTTTTGATCTCACAATAGCCCTACACATTAAATAGGGGAAGAATTTTTATCGCCATATTTATAGAAGAAGATGCTGACAATCAGACAATAATTTGCCTAGGGTCATACAACACATAAGCAAGAGAATCTGGACCCAAACTTGGGTCTTCCATTTCCTAGTGCAATGCCTTGTCTCCTACACAAAAGAAAAAACATACTCTTCCATTAACATAATATTTTTCTCTATCCTTCACACTCACAGCAGGAAATAAACTAACTCATATAGCCACAGGATCAGCAGGTCAGGGAAAGCAGCCCCAGAGTCTCCCCAGTGGGCTCAGGGTAGCTCATTGACAAAAGACTCACTCCTGTACCAAGAGCCTACTGTATTTTTTCCAGGCTGTAAAGTTGTCAGGCATCCAATAGGGTATGAGTCAGACATCTGCCAAGTATGTTTACGGCTTATTAGCCAGCACTTTAATCAAATGTGATATAGACACAGCTCTCTCTGGGGCTGTTCCTCAGTACCAACTTTATTTACAGGGTTTAGATGTCTTAAGGGGTACCTGCCTGGGGAAATAATAGAAAAGGGGTGGTCAAACAGCGAGACGACAAATAACTCTGCCTCCTCAGGCTTTCCTCCTCTCCTTATTGCATCTTAGAAGATCAACATGAAGATGCCCCCAAAGGATTGGTTCAGCAGGGAAGCCTCAGGAAGTTCTGGCTCAATGTCTTCCCGGTGACATTTTCCAAAGTGATTTTAAGCAAATGCTGCAGCATAATATTTGTCCTAAGTTGCCTTTTGGTTTTATGACTTTTTAAGCTCCACAGTTGGCCACTCCCCTTAAAAAAAATCTTTGAAAAGAAAGCCAGCTTAGTGGAAAGGTCAGGTGTTTGAAAAATAAACAGCAGGGGGTTTAGCCAGAGGCTTCGGGAAGATATTCAGGCATTCAGGATATTCGGTTACCGTATTTTGTTTGACTCTCCTTCTGTTCAGTAGAGTTACCCTCTGACAAAGTAGTACTCTAACTTAACAGGTACATTGAGGCAATTGATCCCTGCTTTCCTCAGTCAGGGCCAGGGCTCACAACAGAGAGAAAGGTTTACCAGAGAACACAGGCCGACAATCCAAACAAACTGCTCAAATATTTACTAGGTGTTTTACCTGGAGGATCCAACAAATATCAACAAATTAGTATATTGTGTCCATGTTGACACTTCCAGTATGGATGGAATGGTTTCCTTATGCAATTGCCATCATCAGGGACTTTTGTAGCAGTGTAGAAATGAATTCTGAGTGCAGGTGATAAAATCTGCTCGTGTTTCTTCACAAACCTAATTGCTTATTTAAGAGTATTGTTTAAAAACAACAAACATTTTATGAGCTAAGAATCTCTAATTTTTTTCCCAGACATTTAATTTCATATATCTGAAGAACTTTCTACATAGAGATTGCCTTTACTGCTACAGAAGGCAACTGTTTTGTAATTTAAGTCCTACAGAGGGTCCTGAGAGATGTTAAGTGACATGTCCAAGGTCACATAGCTAGTAGGTGTCAGAAGCAGGGCTTTAGTCTATCTTTGGGACTCCAAAGGGATCTCCTCTATCCACTTTGTATGCCATGTTGCCTCTCAAGAAACTCTAATCACATTATCAACATTATTATCCTCAAATATGAAAATGGATCTATTATTTCAATGATGTAGGCATGCCTTCTAAGTATGCAGTTTATGACATATCTATTCCTGCCCATCCTATGTGACTCTTGTCCATGTCTTCCCATTAGTTTGTCCAGGGTGTGTGTGTGTGTGAGGCTGTGTGTTAGATAGGGCACAGAACATATCGCTTAATGTAGTGCCATTGCCTAATGGGGGAGGGCATCTTGCTTCCTTTTGCATCACAAGGAACACACCAGCAGGCCATCACTCATCCCTCACCCTTACCATATGAGCATCTCATCTTCTTTTAATCCATAATTTATTTGATAACATCATTTACTGCACTTCTCCTTAGTCGTAATGTATTTTCGGCTTGCTCACATCTGTCATATTCCTCTCCATTGCTCTCTGGGTGATATTTATTTTCCATTCTTCTGGAACTATTATTCTCTGACTTGTAGCCACAGAACAACAAAATATTTGTGTAAAAAAATCAACCTTTGTTTAAAGAGGAGTTTGGGGTCACAAATAGAACTTTGTAATTTCCCTAAAACAATCCATCCTGCTCCCCTCCATTCAATTCTGGGCAAAACGTGTTCTCCATTGCAATCTCTGTCCTAGATATTTATTCCAGTGTGTGAGCTATACAGGTTGTCCATAAAACTGAATATCATAATCTGGACATTAAACATTCTTCATAATATAAGAGTAATTATAATAATAGTAATAGTAAATTGACAGATTAAAAAAAGGAAATAGTCAATGTGGGAGAGATTTTTGAAAGATAGGCATACTAATGCCCTGTTGGTAGAGTTGTAAATTAATTCAACATTCTGGAAAGTGATTTGGAATTATGTAAACAAAGTGACTAACACATCCATACACTTTGACCCAGAGATTCTACTACTAGGTCCCAAGGAGGCCACTGACAAAAAGCAAGGTTCCACATGTGTATGCCAAAATATTTTCAGCTGGATTTTTTGTTTTAAGAACTAGAAATACATGCCCATTGATTGGAGATGACCAAACAATTTGTTATGCATAAATATAATAGAATATTGTCATGTTATAAGAAATGACAAATATGAGGAATATACTAAATAATGCAAAATAAAGTAAACAGACCATAAAGATATATAAACAATTTGTATTAAAATGTAAATGTAAAGAACAACCACAAAACAATTAAAAATTAATGTTGCAAAAGCATGGTGCCTACAGTCTCAGCTAGGTGGGAGGCCAAGGTTGGTAGACTTCTTGAGCTTGTCTTCCAGTCAAAACGAAGCAAGTCAAAACCCTCATGTCAGTATGATTAGGCCTGTAAGCTCCTGTACTTTCAACCTGGATAAGATACGGAGTCTTTTTTTAAGGAATAATGCAAAATTATGGAGAATAAGCTTGGTCCCAAAAGATATATGAGAAGACATCTACCATCCTTGACTCCGTGGCAGAGATGAGAGGGTCCTTGGGTGTAGAAGATTACATATGATGTCAGCTTTTTTGAGGTGTTGATTGCTTTTATTTTTTTTTTCTTTTCCTCTTTTTCTTCTTTTTAAAATTCTTCCTTATAAAGGAGCATTCTCTGGGAGGGGAGGGAGAGGGAAGGATATGGGGAAAAGTTAGGCAATGTAAAAATAAAAATAATGAATAAAATATTATTTAAAAATACCAATAGTATGAGAATAATACAAGGTATAATTTATACGGGGTATCCCGAAAGTCTTAATGCATTTTTAAGTTTCAGTAACTTAAACCTGAGCTAAGATTGTTGAGACACCTTATAAAAGACTTAAAGGTTTGCAAGGCACTTTATTTTTATGATTTCTTTCAATCTTACTACATCCTATGAAAGAGGCACCACAGCCATCATTATCTCTATTTTACAGATGAGGAAGCTGAGGCGCAAAAGGTTAAGTGAATTGCTTGTGATCAAGAAACTAGCAAATATCTAAACCAGAATCAAACCCTAGGTAAATAAACAAGCTACTGGATGAGTCAAAAATAGTCTGGAGCGTTAGTTTGCTGATAAACTTTAGATTGCATGTAGGGAAGGGGAATATTCTGAGAAGTTTTCATCTCCAGTGCATTGCCCAGAGGAGGCACTTACCAAGTACTTATTTAAGGGAATTTCTGAATTCCCAGAACCTGCCACATATAGCCCCTCTTTGGCCAGTATAGCCTAAAGTTCCAGGTCATCTTTCCTCAAATGAGATCATTTTAGTCACTGGTAGCAATAACAAAAGTGTTCTGGTTTCCAATTCCAATTATATGGCAAGTGTACACAGCAAGTTACCTTTCAAGCAAAAAAAAACAAAACAAAACAAACATTTCCTCACCCAGACTAAAACCCATCTGATTCTACCAAACTTTCTCCTTTTCTTGCATTTCCTTTCGTGTGCTTCTCAGTGTTACACAATAAATAAACATTTAATAAATGCTAGCTGACCAATTAGCTCACCATTGCCAGGTGTTCCTTAATACTTGCGTACTCAATTCTTAATTTGTACATTATTATTGTTTTCATTGTTATTAGTATTATTATATTAAATATTAATTATTATTAGCATTATTATATATCAAAGATCTATTATTGGTCTTACTATTCCCTTCACTTGTATAGCTAGTGACCCTTTAATATCTTAGTAGAAAGACTATCTTCAGGAGCTGTTCTGGCCCTCAGACAATGACCTTCTTTCCAACTAATTAGTCTTTGATAATAGACATAGTCCAAACCTGAAACTCTTCCAACCTGATAGGACCTGTCAGAGTTTATACTCAGCTGACATAAACATTAAGATCCTAAGGCCACTTCAACTTCATGGTGAAGCATCAGAGGATGACTTCATGAGAGGATTTTGCCAGTTACGTTGTGAAAGAGTTCTTTGTTTTTTCTGCATAGCAGTACTGCCCCCCAAATTGGATTACAAACCCCTTAGGGCCGAGCACTTCACCAACCATCTCCTCTATGTCCACTTCTTCTCCACAGGCATCCTCTAGGTGCCTAGTTCAAGGCGCTGTTCTAAGTGATTGATAAATATTGTTAAGAGTTGAATCAATTGATATTGACATTCTGACTTGTCTCTTAGCCTTCTAAAGACATTCATTGATTACTGAAAATGAATGGCTGAATACACAAGAAAGATTTCGAGTGACACTGAGGTTCTGGCTCTTTGGACTATACTGATGGATATGCCTAAAGCTACATTCCCCTGTGCCAAAATCCAAGAGCATGTGTTCAGTTAATGAACTTAAAACTAGCCTAATAGAACAAGAGCTGACTGGAAAGAAAAGGGTACATTCATTATATAGACTACTCAGTAAGGAAAGACACGTACTCTGGGAGTTCTCTACAGAACACAAATGAAATTTCCACTGTAATTGGCTGTAAAATTATTGCATTTAAACCAAAAGGCTCTAAAAAGTGCACCCAGGGAGGTTTAACACACGCATACACGTTCCTATTTCAGCACAGTGCCTGCTTGGTTTTAAGAAGGTTAGAGAAGAACAGATGCAGATTCTTCACAGATTCTCAAGACGTTTGCGTTATTTCTGGTGCTCCAACTATACTGATGTATGTTTCACCGGTAGACACGGTTCCTTCCAGTTTCAAATTTCATGGCATGAATATATAAAACCACACTGAGGGAGAAGGAGACCCCATACCATGGGATCTTTGACTGGCTGAGACAGAACTCACCTTAGGTTCTTATGATCTGAGAAAATCAGTTCCCATAATGGAGTCAGAAATACCAAACATGGCACTCCTCCACCAAAATACCTCTTACATTTCTACTAAGATTGTGCAAGAAAGTTTTAATTACAGATCTGATCACAGCCATAGCTAGTCAGTGATTATCTCAGTATCTAGTAAGGGATGAAAGAGAAAGGTATGGGCTTCCCAAAAGTGTTCACCACCCTTGTGGAGGAAATCTTATGCAAATTCCAAGTGCCACAGGAGTTCCCTATTGAGGAAAAGATTTTAATAGATGTTCTTGTAGATGGATGACTGAATGCTGACTGCATCAAGGTGTGCAACCCCAGTATTTCATAGGCGGTACAATGCACAGCTTACTAAACTTGGAGTCAGGAGGGCTGGAGTTCAAATGCTGTCTTAGAGACACTTGTTAGCTGTGTGGCCTTCGGAAATCATGACCTCTGTCTACAATTTCTTCCTCTATAAAATGAGGATGATAGTATCACCTGCCTCCCAAAGTTGTTGTGAGGATTAAATGAGATAATGTTTTGTAAAGTGCTTTGCAAACATTCAGGCGCTACATAAATGCTTCTTACCATTACTATGCCTCCTATTTTTTTTATTAACTGCTACTATTTTACTATTACTATTATCACTGGTATCATTCCTACTATTACTCCCTAATATTATTACCATTGCAACTCCTACTTTATTACTAATGTTACTACTACTATACCTTGTAACTGCTATTGCTATTATTACTAATTCTCTTTATTATTACTACTTCTATTACCACTAATACTATTATTATTATGACTATTACTACTATTATCACTACTATTTCTTTTTTTATTATTACTCTTTTTTTATTGAATATATTTAGTTTGCAGCATTGATTTTCACAAGAGTTTGAATTAAAAATTTTCTCCCCATTTCTACCCTCCCCCCACTCCAAGATGGCATATATTCTGGTTGCCCTGTTCCCCAGTCAGCCCTCCCTTCTGTCACCCCACTCCCCTCCCATCCCCTTTTCCCTTCCTTTCTTGTAGGGCAAGATAAATTTCTATGCCCCATTGCCTGTATATCTTATTTTCTAGTTGCATGCAAAAACTTTTTTTTGTTGTTTTTGAACTTCTGTTTTTAAAATTTTGAGTTCCAAATTCTCTCCCTTCTTCCCTTCCCACCCACCCTCCCTCCCTAAGAAGTCAAGCAATTCAACATGGGCCACATGCATATCATTATGTATAACCCTTCCGCAATACTCATGTTGTGAAAGACTAACTATATTTTGCTTCTTCCTAACCAATCCCCCTTTATAGAATTCTCTCCCTTGACCCTGCCCCTTTTCAAAAGTATTTGGT
>CM053625.1:137393682-137490371 GCA_028646595.1 Phalanger gymnotis | reverse complement strand
TTGCTGCCTGGCCATGTTCCCAGCTAATTTACTTGACCCTTGAGTTTTTCAGCAGGATACGACTGCTTATAGAGTACAGAGTTCTATGTTCCAAGCTTGGGGGGATGTGCCAGCTCTGCCACACCAGCACTCCTCCTTCCCCAAGAACCCCCAACCAAGACTGGACTTAGATCTTCAGCAGGCTCTGCACTCCTGCTCTGATCTGCCACTTAATTCCTCCCACCAGGTGGGCCTGGGGCCAGAAGCAACTGCAGCTGTAGTTTTGTAACTGCCCCACCTCCTCTGCCCCCAGGGTGGTGGCCGAACCACGAACTCCCTGTCCCCAGCAACTTTCCACTAATCTTCTCTGTTGTCTTTGGTGTTTGTGGGTTGAGAATTCTGGTAACTGCCACAGCTCACCGATTCAGGGCACTAGGGCCCGCTCCGCCTGGCTCCTGGTCTGGTTGGCCCGTGTGGCCCGCACTGGGCTGTGCTCTGCTCCCCTCCCCTCCCAGCTCGGTGCGGGATAGACCTTACCAGAGACCATCCAGGCTGTCCTGGGCTGGAGCCCTGCTTCCCTCTGCTATTTCGTGGATTCTGCAATTCCAGAACTGGTTTAGTGCCATTTTTTATAGGTTTTTGGAGGGACTTGGCGGGGAGCTCATGCTAGTCCCTGCTTTCCAGCTGCCATCTTGGCTCCACCCCCTATCACTACTATTTCTAAAGATATTAGCCTTGATTAGAGGATGAACAAGATGGGAGAGAAAAGGCAGGGTCTTCCCTGAGCTCTCTCCAAAACCCCTCCAAACAACTTTAAATTGTGCTTAAAAACAAATTCTGGAGCAGCAGAACCCATAAAAGCTTGGAGTGAAACAATTTTCCAGCCCGAGACAATTTAGAAGGTCAGCAGGAAAGGTCTGTTGCACTAAAGCGAGGGTAAAACACAATCCAGAACAGGCAGCACCCCAGCAAACCAGCAGCAGGCCTTGGGGGCTATTGAATCAGTGGTGGCGGTGGAAGTTTCTGGACATTTCAGCCCACAGGTGGTAAGGGGTTCAGAAAACTAGTCAGAAAGATATTACATGGGTCCCTTTCTTGGCACCGGAGGTAGGACTCTGTTGAATTGCTGACTCTTGAGTCTGGGTCACAGTCCTGGATCTCAGTTCCAGGGTGAGAGGAGCACTAGCACAACAGGGCTTGTGGCCACAGTGAATCAAGTGAATCAATCACTTATTATAGTTCTAGGGCAGAAAAGAATGCTTGTGGTCTCTCATAAATGTGAGCGCAGGCCAGGAGGAGAGTAAACACCTCTCCTTTGATCATACCACCTTGAAAGAAATGAAAACTTACAGGTCCCCAGAATTACCTCTGAAAACAGCTGCTCAAAAAACCTGAATCTTAAGACAGTACTCTCTCCACTCCAGAAGCAGAGTCCCACTTTAGCATCGAGTTAAAAGTCAAGAAATAAATTGGAAAAATGAGCAAATAGCAGAAAATATCCTGAGTATAAAAACTTATTAAGATGACAGGGAATATCAAAACACAGACTCAGAAGGAAACAACAAACTCAAAACTGCTACATAGAAAGCCTCAACTGAAAATATAAATTGGTCTCAGTCCATGGAATAGTTCAAAAAGGATTTTTAAAAATCAAATAAGAGAGGTAGAGGAAAAATTTAGAAGAGAAATGAAAGTGATGTAAGAAAATCATGAACAAAGAGTCAACAGCTTAGCAAAAGAGGTGCAAAAAATTACTGAAGAAAATAATACTTAAAAAAAACAGAATAGGCCAGATGGTAAAAGAGAAACAAAAATCCAATGAAGAAAAGAATGTTTTGAAAAGCAGAATCGGTTAAATGGGAAAAGATACACAAAGATTCACTAAAGAGAAGAACTTAAAAAGCAGAATTGGCCAAATGGAAAAAGGGGTACAAAAATTCACTGAAGAAAAGAACACCTTAAAAGACAGAATTGGTCAAATGTAAGATGAGGTACAAAAGCTCACTGAAAAAAAATTCCTTAAAAATTAGAATTGGGCAAGTGGAATTGAATGACTTTATGAGCCATCAAGAAAGAATAAAACAGAACCAAAAGAATGAAAAAATAGAATAATGTAAAATATTTCATTGGAAAACAACTGACCTGGAAAATAGATGCAGGAGAGATAATTTAAGAATTATTGGACTGCCTGAAAGCCATGATTAAAAAAAAGAGCCTAGACATCATTTTTCAAGAAATTATCAAGGAAAATTGTCCTGATTGTAGAGACAGAGAGTTAAATAGAAATTGAAAGAATCCATGATCACTTCCTGAAAGAGATCCCAAAATGAAAACTTCAAGAAATATTATAG
Organism: Phalanger gymnotis; assembly: GCA_028646595.1. NCBI lineage: Eukaryota > Metazoa > Chordata > Mammalia > Diprotodontia > Phalangeridae > Phalanger > Phalanger gymnotis. The sequence continues at coordinate 137,488,041 of CM053625.1, read as the reverse complement.
TCAAATTCCAGAGTTCTCTGGTCAAGCTGAAAATATTGCAATCAGCCAAAAAGAAATGATTCAAATGTCATGGAACTATAGTCAGGATAACACAAGACTTAGCAGCTTCTACATTAAAGAACTGGAGGTCTTGGAATATGATATTCTGGAAGGCAAAAGAGCTAGGATTACAATCAAGAATCAGCTATACAGAAAAACTGAGTATAATCCTGGAGGGGGGAAAAGGACATTTGATAAAATAGAGGACTTTCAAGTACTCCTGATGAAAAGACCAGAGTTGAAGAGAAAATTTTGACTTTCAAATACAAGACTCAAGGATGAATAAAAAGGTAAATAGGAAAGAGAAAATATAAGGGGTTCGGTAAGTTTGAACTGTTTACATTCCTACAAGGAAAAATGATACTTGTAACTCCTAAAAATTTTCTCATTATTAGGGGAGTTAGAAGGAGTATATATAGACAGAAGGTATGTGTGTGAATTGAATGTGATAGCATGATTATCTAAAAAAAAATAAAGGGGTGAGAAAGAGGAAGGCCCTGAGAGAAGGGAAAAGGGAGAATGGGGTATATGATCTGGCATAAAAGAGGTGTGAAAAAGCTTTTGGCAATAGCGATCCATTGGAGTTAATTGAGTAAGGGAATGACATAATTGAACCTAATCTTTAGAAAAGTCATTTTGATGGCTGAATGGAGAATGAATTAGAGCAGGAAGAGACTTGAGGTAGGTAGTCTCACCAGCAGGCTATTTCAATAATCCAAACATAAGGTGATGAGGACCTCCACCAGCGTGGTGGCAGTGCATATACAGGAGGTATTACAGAGGCAAAATCAACAAACCTTGACAACAGATTGGATATGGGAGGTGAGAAATAGTGAGTAGACCAAGATGACTCCTATGTTGCAACATGAAGGACTGGGAAGATGGCATTACCTTTACAGTAACAGAGAAAATAAGAGGGGAGGGAGAGAACTTAAAGGAAAAAAATAATGAACAGCCTTTCTGCCTTTGAAGTGCATTTTATTGAAATTTGCCACCTTATTCATATCCTGACACTTGCTATCTATTGGCCCCTGGGTCATTGTCCCTCCTTTCTCAATGAATGTAATGCATTGCTTACTTGCTTCTTCTCCTCCCCAACTCCTGCCCTTATGTGAGGAGACTTCAGTGTCCATGCTGATACTCCCTCAGAGTCTTTAACCTCCCAATTTCTCACTTTCCTTAAACCCTATTACCTACTCCTTTACTCTACCTCAGCCATACACAGAGACAGTCACACTCTGGAGCTCACCAAAAACATTAACTATTAGTGGTACATTTTCTTAATCAAAAATCTTGATAGTCTTCTATCCACCCTCAGCCTCTTATTATTCCATCTTTTCCTGTGCCTTACCCATTATAAACTTCTTCATCATCTTAACAATGGACCCTAATCTCTCTATCCCTAAATGTATTCTTAGGACATTACCCTTGGTCTGATTCGACTTTTCTCCCTTTCTAATCTCAATTAACCAATTAACTAATTAACCAACTAATGTTAACCAATTCAACTTCACACTGTTGTCAATTCTCAACTCCCTTGCCCCCTTCTCCTATCGCTGATCATCCCTTGCCAAATCCCAGCCTTGGATGACTTCCGCTATCCACCTCCTCCAGCTGCTATTCACATGCTGCTGAACATAGGTGAAAGAAAGGACAGGAGTGCACAGTGCCTGGCACATAGCAAGCACCTAATAAATGCTTATTGACTTGTCTTGCCACAGCTGTGCTGACATGATAAATTCATGTTTTCCATATCTAACTAGGCCTTCACTACATGAAGACAATCATTTTATTCATCTCTAATTGATTCCTTATGTCACTCTCCTCAGAATCTATTTCAAAAATTATTTTCTCAATACTCTCACACCTCCTCCCCAACAAAACTGAGGTTCCTTCTTCTTCCCTTTTCTTCTCTTAAAACCCCTTGACAACATTTCTCACTCTTTCCTCCTTTCTCCACTCCTACTCCTCTTCCTTCTTGTTAAGGTCAAGTTCTATATACGTATCATGTGTCCTGGATCCCTTCTCCTCCAATCTTCTCCAACAGATTGCCCCCAGTCTTCTCTTTTTCTCTAACCTTTAGTATCTCCTTGTCAACTAGTTCCTTCCATATTGCTCTCAAACATATACGAGTCTTCCCCATCCATGTAAAATGTTCACTAGATCCTACTATCCTTTTAAGTTATTGCTTATATCTCCCCTTTTTTCTCATCCAAACTCATTGCTCTTTCCAAAGTTACCAATAATTTCTTAATTTCCAAACATGATCATCTCTTCTCAGTCCTTATCCAACTTGGTCTCTCTGCTATATTTGATACTGCTTATCCTGCTCTTCTCTGAGATTTCATGACACTACTTTTCTAATTCTTTTCTTATCTAACTACTTCTTGGTCCCCTTTCTTAGCTCATCATCTATATCACAGCCTTTCTCCAAGACTCTGTCCTGCATCCTCTTATCTTCTCTCTATATGCTTTTTCTCTTAGTGAACTCCTCACCTCCAGTGGATTTAATTGTCATTATTTTAATGCAGATAACTTCCACATTTATAAAGGGTGTCCCAAAAGTCTTAGAGAAGTTTAAAATTATTAAGTTACCTTAAATTGTTTAAGCTATTAAAACTTTAAATATAGTTTTAATATATTTTAACTAATATGTAATAATTTATAATATAATATGTGTAATATAATAATTATAATATAATTTAATATAATTTTAACTAATACTTTTGGGACACCATATACATCCAGCACCAGTTTCTCCTCTGTGTTTCAGTTCCACATCAGCGACTGTCTATGGACATCTCAAATGCAACATGTGCAAAACAGAACTTATTCCCTCACCACTCACCCCGATTCCAAACTTCCTTTTCCTGTTGAAAGCACTACCAGTCTTCTAATCGCTTAGGTTCACAACTTTTGTGTCATCCTCTACTCTCCATTCTCTTCTACATATCCAATCAGTTGCTAAATCTGGTCGTCTCCTTCTACATTTCTCAAATTCAATTCCACCATATTCACATGGTATCCCATTAGGTTCAAACACATCATTTCTCACCCACATTATTGCAACACTCTCCCCTTTGATATGATGATATGCTTGGAAAATCCTAAAGACTCAACTAAAAAGTTAGTTGAAACAATAATGTTAGCAAAGCAGCAGGATATAAAGTAAATCCATATAAATCATCAGCATCCCTAAATATCACAAAGTTCTGCAAGACGAGGTAGTAACAGATACCCTATTTAAAATAACTATAGATACTATAAATTACCTGGGATTGTATCTGCCAAAACAAACCCAGGAACTATATAAACAAAATTATATTTAAAAAAACTTTTTATACAAATAAAATCTAGTTTAAATAGCCAGAGATACATTAATTGCTCATGGATAGGGAGGTCCAATATAATAAAAATGGCAATTTTACCGAAACTAATTTATATATTCATTGCCATCCCAATTAATACTTAATTAGAAAAAAAATAACAAAATTCATTTGGAAGAACAAAAAGTCAATAATATCAAAGGAACTAATGAAAAATGTAAAGGGAGGAGGTTTAGCAGTACCAGATATTAAACTATATTATAAGGCAGTAATTATCAAAATTATTTGGTATCGTATAAGAAACAGATCAATGGAACAGAGTAGACATACAATTTACAGCAGCAAATAAATATAACCTTATATTTGAAAAATGTGAAGACTTAAGATTTGGGGACAAGAATTCATTATTCGGTAAAAAAATTATTGGGAAACTAGAAAGTGTGTGGCAGAAATTGGGCATAGATCAATATTTTACACCATTTACCAAGATGCGGTCAAAATGAACACATGAGCTAGATATAATGAGAGATATTAGAAGAAAATTTGGAGAACATAGAACTTATCACTTATCAGACTTGTAGATAGGCAAATAATTTGTGAATAAACAAAGGGCATAGAGCAGAGTGAGGTGTAAAGTGGATAATTGTGATTACATTAAATTAAAAAGGCTTTGTAAAAATAAAATTAATGTAGCCAAGATCAGAAGGAAAGCAGAAAATTAGGAGAAAGATTTTTATAGAGAGTTTCTCAGATAAAGCTCTATATCTAAAATCTAAAAGGAAAATCATCAAATCTATAAGGATATGAGTCATTCCCCAATAGATAAATGGTCAAAAGATATGAACAGGAAGTTTTAGGATAAAGAAATAACAATTTATGGTAATATAAAAATGTTCTTTATCGTTATTGATTAGAGAAATGCAAATTAAAATTACCTTGAGATATCATTTTACACCTAAAGGATTGGCTAAAATGATTGAAGGGACAAATGTTGGAAGGGGTGTGGAAAAATCAGGACACTAATTCATTGTTGCTGAAATTGTGAACCGATCCAACCATTTTGGAGATAAATCTAGAATTATGCCTAAAGATTTATTAAACTCCCTATACCCAATGCCTCTACTAGGTCTGTTTCCAAAGATGATTAGAGGAAAATGAAAAGAACGTATATGTTCTAAAATATTTATGGCAGCTCTTTTGTGGTGGCAAAGAATTAGAAATTGCCAGGATGCCTGTCAATTGGGGAAATGGCTGAACAAGCTGTGCTATACGATTGTGATGAAATACTACTGTGCTATAAGAAATGACAAGTTCAATGATCTTAGAAAAGCATGGATAGACTTGCATGAAATAATGAAGAGGAAAATGAGCAGAACCAAGAGAATTTTGTGTATAGTAACAGCAATATTGTTTTAAGAGCAACTTTGAGCAACTAAGTCATTTTGACTATTATAAACACCCAAATTAACTACAAAGAATATATGAAAGAAGTTGCTATCTGCATCCAGAGAAAAAAGTGATATATAGAAGTATGTAAATAGGCATTTGATGTACACATGCACACACACGTACACACAGACTTGTCTAATGGTAGCCATCTATGGCTACCATTTGCTAGGGTTTTGTTAAATTTTTGTATATTTTATTTTTAGTTTATGGAATAAAACAATATATAGTAAATGAAAGAAAGAAATTTACATGATAACTTTATTATATATTTAAAAGGAACAGCAAGTTATAATTGATAGATTTGCAGTTTCATATGCACTTATCTTTTTTATTATACTATATCATGAAAATGCTTGTTTTATTCCATAAACTAAAAATAAAATAAATAAAAATTTAACAAAAACACTCTCCCAATTCATCTACCCACCTTAATTTTCTCCCTACTCCAATCTATCCTCAACAAAGCTTCCAAAATGATTTTCCCTAAACACAAATCAGACCATATCACTCTCCTAATCAATAAATTCCAATGGTTCCCTGTTGCCTCTAGGATAAAATATAAATTCCTCTGTTAAGCTTTTCAATCCCTTTACCATTTAGCCCTAACCTATCTTCCCAACTTAATTATGTATAATTCCCCCTCTCATAGTGTGTTATAGAGTCAAAATGGCCTTTCTATTGCTCTACGGCATCCCATAACCTATTTCTGTGCCTTTTGTACTGACTATTACCAATATCTGGAATAGTCTTCCTTCCAAATTCCACCTAATGGAATCCCTCTCTTTCTTCAAGACACTTATCAAGCACAACCTTCTACAGAAAGCCTTTTCTAATCCCTTCAATTGCCAATGTCCTCATTAAATAACTTAGATTTATCTTCTATTTATTCTTTTTATGTTCACACTATATTGAATTATGTGTTCTTACTGTTTCCTCACTGGAATGTATCTTATAAATAGGGATTGTTTCATTTTTTATATTTTTATACTGATGTCTAGCACAGTGCCTGGCATATTTGGTCTTTTAAAAATATTTGTCAATTGATTAATCCACATAGGGAAAGCAAAATGGATGAAAAATATACACACATTGTCTAGGTTATGACATGCAATTGGGCAGGGAACCTACTGAGTTTGTTTATCAACACACAAAAAATTCTCTTCTTATGCAACAGGTGAGAAAAATCAGGCTCAAATGGCCTCAGTTCATGGAAACCCAGGACCCTCACTCCTGGTCCGTAGCTCTTTCTACTACACCAAGCTAGGGAAAGATCATCTCTGGCATCATCCCTAGATGCACAGGAGAGGGCCACCATCATCCCTGGTGCCAGTCATGATCTCCTCTCTGAAAGCATTTACTATCCCACTATGGAGTTCCCAATCCAAGGTAAACATTTAGAGAGTGAAGCCAGAGGAGCATGAACCAGCTCCATGATCCCCCTGAAGGCCTGCTAAAATGCAAAATGTTTTCCTTCCTCCCCTTCCCCTGTCTGGGATTCAGGCTCCTCCAAAGAAGGACAGAAGTTGGATACTGCTTTGGTGGAAGCATAGATGTTCTCTTTTCCACCATTTACTCACTGGACGGTATATGACAAAGCAGATTCCCCTTATCCTACTACATTACAGCAGGGCTACGTGATTTTGCACACACCCAAACCAACCTGGTTCTGGGAAGCAGCAACAATCGGGGGGTTGGGGGGGGGGGTTGTAGGAGAAGCTAAGCTTCTTTCTTGCTCTCTGTCTCTCCTTTCTTTCTCTTCTTTCTCTCTCTTGTTTCTCTCTCCATCCCTCTCTCTTTTCTTTCTCTCCTGTTTCTTCTTCCTCTCTTTTTTCTCTCCTCTCAACCTATCTCTCCTTTCTCTCTGTCTCTCCCCTCTCTATGTCTCTCTTTTCTTTTTCTCTCTCCTCTCTCTTCTTTCTCTCTCTCTCTTCTCTTTCTCTGCTCTCTCCCTGTCTCCTTTCTCTCCATTTCTCTCCTTTCTGTCTGTCTCTGTCTCTCTTGGGCTCACTGTGTGTGTGTGTTTGTCTCTCTCACCCTGTGTGCACAGAAAGGAGAAGGGTGGGGGCTGTGTGTGTGTATGTGTGTGTGTGTATACGTAAGTGCGCGCGCCGGGTGTGTTTCTGTGCGAGGTTCTCTCACTGTCAGAGGCGCTCTGGAGCCGGCTCGGAGCGGCTTGGGGAAGCTGAGAGTCTGGAGGAGGACCGCCGGCTCTGGCGTAGCGCAGGACCCATAGCCTGGGAGTACGAAAACTAGCCCAACGCCCGAGTCCGCTTCACAGCAGACAAAGACTCGGCTTTTGGCAGCACTATTCTACTGGAAAAACTGAAGGAGGGCAGAGCTTGTGGGCTGCCTGCGGGTTCCCTACCTTGTGCTGTCCACTGCCCGCCCTTGGATGCCCCCAGCTGCCCCCAGTCACTGACAGTGAAAGGTTTTGCAGTAGGGAGAGGGGTGATCTCTGAGAGTAGCGAGAATATAGAGAAGAGAGGCTTCAAGGCAGGCTGCGCTCTCCCGCGGCTGCCTACTAATCCTCCTGCCGGTCAGGTTGGACGGCCCTCTCTCCCTCAGCGCCGCCGGCCAGGATGCGCCTCAACAGCACCTCACCCGCGCCCCCCAGCCGGACAGAACCAGGTTCTTTCAGTTTGGAGCCGTCGGAGGGTGGAGTGGGGGACCGGGCACTCCTGGCCCCGGGCTACAGCAACAGCACTACCAACTCGTCAGAACGGCTCCTCAGCCCAGACACTGACCTGGACGTGAATACAGACATCTACTCTAAGGTGCTGGTCACCGCCGTTTACCTGACGTTATTCGTGGTGGGCACGGTGGGGAACTCGATCACTGCCTTCACACTGGTGCGCAAGAAGTCGCTGCAAAACCTGCAGAGTACAGTCCACTACCACCTGGCCAGTCTGGCCCTCTCCGACCTCCTCATCCTCCTGCTGTCCATGCCCATCGAGCTCTACAACTTCATCTGGGTCCACCACCCTTGGGCCTTCGGCGACGCCGTGTGCCGGGGTTACTACTTCCTTCGAGATGCTTGCACTTACGCCACCGCTCTCAATATCGCCAGCCTCAGCTTGGAGCGCTACATGGCTATCTGCCACCCGTTCAAGGCCAAGAGCATCATGTCCAGGAGCCGAACCAAGAAGTTCATCAGCTGCATCTGGTTCCTCTCCTTCCTGCTCGCCATCCCCATGCTCTTCACCATGGGCCAGTTCAACGCCAGCACAGATGGCGACCCCAACGGCCTCATCTGTACTACGATAGTGGATACTTCCACGGTCAAGATCGTCATGCAGGTGAGAGCCCTCCCGTGCCCGGGGAAGGGGAGCGGGAACCTTCCTGCTCCATCATCTCACCTCGAAGCTCCATCCTACTTCTCAGCTTCATCATCACAACCAATAACATTCATCTATCCACCCATTCATTCATTCATTCATTCATTCAACAAACGTTTTATTTGGTCTAGTACATGCGGAGCACTGTGGCTCTGGGGTAAACAGAAAGTTTAGATAAAACAGTCCCTGTTCCCTACCTTCACTTTCATCATTCCCACCACCCCCATTCTACCCTCCCCCTCCCCCTCCCCCTCCCCTCTCCCCAAGGAGCTTTTCTATTGCCACAGAGGACTGGCTTGTCTATTCCTTTTTTCAGGAGAGGCCACTCAAGTCTTCACCATAGCTTTCAAGGCGAGAGCTCAGGGAGGGAAGGGAGGGAGGGAAAGGGAGAGTACCAGTAGGCTCCTTCTACCCACTCTAATGAGTGACGGGGGTGGTAAAGGAAGCTGCGAAATTTTGCTATAGTGGAAAGAGCCCTGCATAAGGAGGCAGAAGAGCTAAGTTCAAGTTCCAGTTCTGTTTAACAAACCATGTGACCCCTAGTCAATCAATGAGGCTGTTGGATCAGGAATTTCTAAGGTCCTTTCCAAGTCTATCTAAACTTTTCACAAAGTTCTCTGGGTAGTGAAACATTAAAAGGGGGCAGCCAGAGTTCAGTGGTGACAGCTAAAGGCAGTGAAAAGAGAAGATGGCCTTTACTGTCTCACTCAAAGCTACAGACTGGGAAGGGGTCAGGCATCAATCCTCCAGTTCTCACCTCTATTCCCACCCCGCTCGGTGTTCCACAACTTCTTAGTCTCTGGCCTCTGGAGTGGAGTGAATGCTTATAATCAAAAGATTTTGAACCAGAAGAGACCTTAGAGATCGCCGAACCCGGCCCCTTCATTTGTCAGGTGAGGAAACTGAGGCCCAGGGGAGTGGAAAGACACGTCCAAGATCACATAGGTAGCAAATAGCAGAGCTGCGGTTTCCACTCACTTCCCTCATAGGGTTGCCCCCAGCCGGTTCCTATCCTATCTGGTTACCTAACTCACTGTAGGAGATGGGAGCCTGGGCTTCGCACCTGCCTACTCTTCAACCTTTCCCTCCGGGGGAGTGAAGTATCAGGAGTTGTGGGTTCGGGGAGGACATCACCAATTCTCTTCCTGGATTTCTGCCTGGAGGCTGCGCTGGGTTCTGGCTTCCCAGCTGCCTACAGCTGGCATTTCTCCGCTGGGACCTGGGGCTGCGTTTTCTCTGCTGTAACAAGGGATCTTTTCACGAATTTATGAGTGTTTGCAAGGGCCGAAATGCCTGTGGAGGGCTATTATTTAAATGCAAATTCCAGGCTTGAAGTAGAGATTTTGGAGGCAGTTTATTTTAATGCCGAGGTTAAACACTCAGTCCTTTTTGCACTTTCCTCCACTCCGCCCTTCATCCTTTGTGCCCCTTTTTCTATTTGCAGGTGTGTCTCCCTCAAGACATCTGTCTGATAAGTTAGGGGATGATTATTCCGTTTCTATAAAATGGTCCTGTTCCTGGACAGTCCCAGGAAAAACAAGAAGCCGAGAGAGCAATATGAGGAAAAACAAGAAATTAACGTCTTTATCCCACTGGATATACTTCTGCTTTTTCCATAAGTTAGTTCCCAGAGTGGGTCTTTGATCTAGATTTTGCTCAGAAAAGAGCTTTGCAGAGCCCATTATTGAGACAAGCAGCCGCTTTCCTTCCGAAGTATTTCAAACCCTGGCCTTGCCTGTTAATTTCACTTCAGCTTGGAGGGTAAACTCCTTTCAACTTCTCAAACGGAGTAAAAGTAAATTCAATGCAACAAAAAAGTTCTTAAGCAGTCTACTGCAATATACCAAGGCACTAGGCTGAGTGCTAATTCAGACCACAGTAGCTTTAGGTGGAACTTTCATTAGTGGGTTGGTTGATTTATTAATTCATTCACTCAGTGAAGACTAGTTGAAGTGACACTATATGTAAGACCATGTACTAAGTAAATTAGTACTTTAAGCAAGACTGTACAGGGGAATAATGTTTATTCACCGTTCAAAACCCAGCTCAACTTTCACTTGCTCTAAGAAACATTCCCTGATCTCTCCAACCCACACTGGCCTCTTCTTTCTCAGAACTGCTGTATCAGAGTTTAGTGATTACAATGCAACACTCATTTATTAAAATCCTACTATGTACCAAGCACTGTGCTTTGGTATTGGGGATAAAAAGATGAAAAAATGTCAGTCTCTGCTTTCTAAGGTGCTTACAGTCTGATGGGAGTAGGGGAGGAGAATATGGCGTATTCACAAATAATAACGGTACCAGTTAGAATGTGATCAATATTATCAAAGAAGCCAAACAAAGCACTTTATATTGCCCTCTCTAATTTTTGAGTATTAGCCTTGAGGAGCAGAATGACAGTATATAGAGGATCAGCCTTGGAATCAAGACCAGGTTTCAAATTGTGCTTCTAATACATCTTAGCTGGGTGACCCTCTGCAAGTCACTTTTTAGTGCTCTATTGAAACCTAGTTGCAAAGAAACTGCGGATCTACATTAGTGGAATGTACTTCTATACTGGGAGCTTCCCATAATAGTAAAGGCTCAGGCAAGCCTAGACTGGGTGGGGGGCGGGGGAGCAGGAAACAGCAGTTCATGTTAGACCTCATAGCTCTCCCCCAGGAGACATTGCATCCCTAGCCTTCTCCTCAAGTACTAGTTATTCCTTTTCTCATCCCCTCCCTCACGCCCTCCCTACATAAATACACACTAAGCCAGGAGGAGAAATAGGAATTCTTTTTACTCCTCTCTGAAATGATCACATTCATTCAACAACCTCTCCTCTGTGGAGTTTCACACTATCAAAAGATGGCACCCATTTCCAGATCATGTCATTTATTGTTTCCCAAGTCAACCTTCCTCATTGCTCAACAAGAAATTTCTCAGTCCTTTCCTATCCACCTCAATTATTGCCCTTCAACTTACAGATTTCAGTTTATGTATTGGTTCTCTCTCTAATACTTTTACTTTTCAGTTCCTCAATCTTCTTAATTCTCATGATTCGTAGCCTTCATTCCACCTCAGTCACACAATTGTTGCACCTACATAAGCAATAACTCTAAAATTTCTCTACCCGATCATAACTTTCATAGCCCTCTGTGCTTCAATCCACTTAAACCTATTCTCTATCCTCACTGAAATCTCCGGACACTTTATTCTTCCCTTCTTACCCAGGCCATGTCACCCCCACTCCTACTCTTCTCTCCAAAATTTTGACCCTAAAGTTAACTGGTCCAAATTGATATACATCCTTTGTCCTCGAGCTCCGTTGTCCTATCACTGCTAGTACTCGGGATATAAGTTCCTTGAGGACAGACACAGTCTCACCTTTGCATTTGTATCCACAGTGCCTAGCATTTAATAAATATTGTTGATTGATTGTTTCTCCAAGAAGAACTTAATATACTAGCGGTCAAGAGCTCCATCTGATTTTTTTTGTATGTGGATAAAGCTTAATATAAAGACAGGTATGAATTAAATCAATGTCTATTGATTTTAAGTATCGATGTCTATTGACTTTAATTGGAAAAAATTAGACACTTCAATGGACTTTAGCAGTACGTATTTGCCACAAACAATTGGTGTGCTAAGTACAAAAAGATTCTTACTTACTCACAGGGAGTGTTTGGTACAGTGAAAGTGGTGCACTTTGCTTCAAGGGAGATCTAGGTTGGAATCTCAGCTCTGACACTTCCTAGATTGATACAAGTTGATTCATTACTGTGTGGTCACTTGATCTCTCTGAGTCTTGAAAAGGAAAAAGGAAAAAAATGTATAGAATCTACTCCTCCCCTCCAATAAGGTTGTTGCAAGAATAAAATGAGATGTGTATATAAAGCATTTTTAAGCTTCGAAGTTCTATGCAAATGTCAGCTATTATTATTCATTAAAGTGGGTCTTTGGAAGACCTTTGCTTGGCCCCTCCTTAAAGTCACTGTGTGTATTGGAAAATAATTCAATCTTATTTCTTTATGGATAACTTTTACAATTCAGACAGTCTTTACTTACAATTTGTCTAACTAATAATAGTAACAGCTGGCATTTGTAGAGAGCTTAACATTTTACAAAGCACTTTCTGTACATTATCTCATTTCATAAGCCTCTGAGACAGGAATCACCAGAAGCACCATCCTACAGATGAGGCTCCTACAGGGTCACACAACTAAGACAGACTGGAGACAGGATTCCAAAGCCAGCTATCTCATAGTTCTAAGTCGAGGCCACAGCTCTTTATATATACCAAAGTTCTCCTTACAGGCCTCACTCTAGTCTAGACTTTCTCTCCCATGGCCCAGAAACCTCTTCATCCCGGAAGCTCACTCCAGCCCTGGAATGCACTCTTTAGAAGTACCTCCTGCCACTGTAGCCTCTTCCTCTGATTGGATGGCTCTCTTCCCAGGCTGCAAATGGACTTTTTCTACTCTCCCCCTCTCCTTTCAGCTTCCTTTTATGTATTGCCTCCCCCCATTGGAAAGGAAGCTCCTTGAGGTCAGGGATTTTATTCCTGCTTGTATTTATGTGTCTGTAGCACAGTGCTGCATAAATGCTTGTAGATTGGTTGGCTGGCTGACAAAATGGATTTCTTACATGTGGGTTTTTACTTTCCACTCAATAAATATTTCAGGCACTTTTACAATCCAGGGAAATCTTCAGAATATATTTAAACTGAGCTACCTCTTTGCCAAGGAGGTATTGAAAGTCTTTGCCTCATGTGCTCCCTTCTGAAACTGCCACATTTGGAAATGCAAGAAAGCACCCATCTGAAAAGGCTGCTTCCTCCCAAACACTGCCTGGCAGGAGCACCAGCCTCACAGTAAGTTTATGAGATTCAGTCACGGGCCTTTCAAAGGAAAGTAGTGTTTAGAAATGAGACGATTTGGTGATAAAAGTCATTGGGCAACTTGGATAATCATTGCATAATATAGATGCATATTTAATGGGATATGTGACCTTGCGAGGAGGGAATGGCAGACAGGCCAAACAGATGAAGAGGGGTGCTTATTTGATAATGCAGCTAGCAAGCTTTCTAGGTCTTTTATTACAAATGCCTAAGACCCTAAAATCTATGACCTGAGAATGGAAGGCCCCAGAGGAAAATAAATAATATGAGAAGAAAAGAAAGAAGGGAAGAAACATGGAAAGGAGGAAGGGAGAGAGAGAGGGAGAGAAAAAGGAAGGAAGGAAGGAAGGAAGGAAGGAAGGAAGGAAGGAAGGAAGGAAGGAAGGAAGGAAGGAAGGAAGGAAGGAAGAAGAAAAGGATCAAGAGAGAGAGAAGTAAGAAATGGTAGGAAAGCGAATGAGGCAGAGAGAGAAAGAGAGAGAGCGTGTGTGTTCACTAGATCTGAAGTCAGAGGACCTGGTTTTAAATCTAGCCTCTGACCATACCTCAGTGACCACAAGTAAATTACTTTATTTCCCTATGACTCACTTTTTCATCTATAAAATTAGGAAGTCAGATAACATAGTATCTTATCTCCCTTTAGTTCTATTTCTATAATTCCATAATAATACACACTGACAAGTAACTTGCCCCATAGCTATTTTAATGTAGTTTTAAGTCTGAGAGCACTTTCAGAGCTCTCTAGGTATCATCTTGTCTATCCCTCTGTCACAAGCCATAACTTCTTCTGAGCTATCCATATTAATCAAACTTAATTCAATTGGCGTTAACTGTTTTCCATTGGCATGACTCTGTACTTGGTGTCAGGGGTACAAACAGAAAAAAAAAAAGAGTTCCTTCCCTCATGGAGCTTATGGTCTATTGGGGGAATACAAGATGTACATAGATAAGAAATATATGTGTGTATACACATATATATGCACATACATACATGCAGTATAAAATATATAATGCATATATATGTGCATGTATGTATGTGTATGTGTATATACATATATGTATATGTGTTTGTATATGCATGTGTATGTGTCTTTGTTTATGTATATGTATGTGTATATGTATGCATATATGTATGTGTATGTGTATATGTATGTGTATGTGTATATGCATATGTATATGTATATGTGTATGTATTTGTATATGTACATGTATTTGTATACACATACAAGCCAGAGATTTTAAGGGACTGAGGTGGGGAGGGGTAGGACTCCAGGCATGGAGGCTAGTAGTACAAAGACATAGAGGTGAGAGATGCATTGCTGTGTTTGAAAAACAGCACATAAGCCAGTGTAATTGAACCACAAAGTTCATGGAGAGAAGTAATGGAGAAGGCCAAAGAGAGGAAGGAGCCAGATGATGAGCTTTAAATGGCAACAGAAGAGTTGATATTTGATTCTAGAAGAAATAGAGATTCAACTCTCCATTCTATCTGGAAGTCTCACTCCAGCACACCTTCCCTCCTCAAATCTAGCTAACAATTCCTTTCTGCTACAGTTTTAACTCATCATAAGGCACTTTGGTCTATCTAGTGGAGAGAATATTAGACATAAAGTCATAAGACTTGAAGGATGCCATTACTAGCTATATGGCCACGGACAAATTTCTTAACCTCTCCAAGTTTTCGTTTTCTCATATGTAAAATGAGAATAATACTATTTACAATGCCTACTTCATAAGTTTGTTATAAGCACAAGATAATTATGCAAAAACTTTGCACACCAGAAAGTACTACATTAACATAAACTGCTATTAATATTATCTCTTCTGGTTCTAAACTCCACTGGAGGGCTCAATCTGGGTTCAAAGGATGATTTAGAGGAAAATTTAGATTGAGAGAGAGAGAGAGAGTGTGTGTGTGTGTGTGTGTGTGTGTGTGTGTGTATGTGTGTATGTGTTACAACAGTTCTCAATCATTCAAGGTTGGATAATGTAGTTTGTTGCTTTTTTTCACATATTGACCTGGAACTCAGAAGACTTCTCTTACTCCTAACAATGTGTCATACTAACCATGGCCTTAGGCAAGTTCCTTAACCTCTGACTTTGTTTCCTCACTTGTAATTTGTGGGTGTGGGTTTGTATGGGTTAGGGGAGCTGGATTAGCTGGTTTCTCAGGTCCCTTCTAGTTCTAATCATTTATGTTTCTTTCCTTCTGCTTTGTCCTCCCAACTTTGGGGCCAATTTCTCCATAGTCTCCCAAATAGTCAGGATTGGGAGACAAGGGGGGAAAATCAGTCTCTTTGTCTCCCTGGTCATGTCTCTGATGACTTAGAGAGGGGAAAAGCTTGAAACTGTTGGCTGAAATGTATTTTTTGGATAATCTGTGATTAATCCTTGGTTCGGGCAGATGAGAGAGAGAGAGAGAGAGAGAGAGAGAGAGAGAGAGAGAGAGAGAGAGAGAAAGTTGGATCTATGCCCAACAGCAAATTTAGTGGCCTTTGGAGTAGGCCATGGACCAAAGTCTTCAATTCCTCCCCCTGGTAGTTCCGGTGTCAGCTGCCAGTTCCCAGAACTAGAATAAAGAGAATCCTGGAAGCCTAGGAGCTCATTAGTCCCTAGGCATGGAAAGAAGAGAGAAGCAGACCCAGCATGGGTGTTGACTGTTTTCCCCTCCTCCTCTTGGGCATAGAATTCCTGTTGGAGCTGAACCAGAGAGAAACTGCAGTGAATCAAAGGTACATGATGCCAAACAAGAAAGTTATGTATCTGAGAACTGACTGTGTGATGCGCACCAACCAGACCAAATCAAACTGGTAGCATGGAGTCATTTGGGAGAAAGGGAAAGAGTTCTGGCTTCCAAATCTGGGGACCCAACTTCTGGGTCCTTCTGGGGCTTCTTCTTAGGGTTGCCACCCTTGGGCCCTGGACAAGTCAGTTTGCCCATGGGGTTCTTAGTTTTCTCTTCTATAAATTAAAAAGTTGGACTAAATGACCTCTAATGTCCCATCCATATTCCACATTCTAAAAGTCAATGAGCTCTATGTTACCCTTCAGGGCTAAAACTCTGAGACTCTGATTCTAAATAGGTGTGCATATGAGTACACACATACATTAAAATGTAAATGCCATACTTTCGTGTAATGTCCCCTTTTGGTAGATTGCTTCCTGATCTAGTTTGGAACAAAAGAGTCTAGGGATAGAAACCAAGCCTAAAGTTTTATAGGTAGGTGAAACAGTAAGGCAATAATAACAATGTAGATGATAATTGTCAAAATGCCCGTGTAGTTCTGTATCACAAAGTATCCAAGACTCTCCACATGGAAGGTAGAAGAAGTACATTTATTCAGACACCAGAGAACCATATCCCATAACCAAATGCTTGGCTACCACAGCCAGGTAGTCCACTTTATCATGCCAGAAAGGAACCCAATACATTCAGTACAGAATATCCCAACATGGAGCCTCTTCATCCCAAAACCTCTCCGACCCCCTGCTGGGGTCTTCTCCAAAACAAACTCAGAGTACAGGTAAGTCAGCCTGTTCAGTTCTAACAATCACAAGGGCAGCCATTAGCAGTCATAACACCTCTCTCTCTGCATTTCCTGTGACATAACTTCCTTTTCCTAATAGGAAGCTCCTCCCACCACATGTAACTTATGCTTCCTTGATGTAAGCAGATCACATAGCCTATTAATGGATGGGAAAGATCTTCTAATCTAATTGCTACCACAGTAGGTGGTGTAGTGGATAGAATGCCAGACCTAGAATCAGGAAGACCTGAGTTCAAATCTGGCCTCAGATACTTACTAGCAATGTGACCTTAAACAAGTCACTTAATATATGTTTGTCTCAGTTTCCTCAACTGTAAAATGGGGTAATAGTACCTACCTCCCAGGGTTGTTGTAAGGATCAAATGACATAATATTTGTAAGCACTTAGCACAGTGCCTGGCACATAGTAGGCACCTAATAAATGCTTGTTAGTTTCCTTCTTTCCTTTAGGGAGCTCTCAGGTACAGAACCTACCTCTATCAAAGCAGAACAGAACCTTCTCATCTTAAAAAGTTGCCTAGAGTACTGAGAAATTAAGTGACTTGTCCAAGATCACATAGTACAACTGTTTCACAGGCAAAGCCAGAACCTATGTCTTCCTTGCTTCCAAACTAATTCTTGATTCACTACATCATGCTGACTCTCAAGATGGTCTAACTGAGTCAACATCTCTAACATGTTACCTACAAAATGCTATTCATGAGACTCTTGCTGGGAACTGCAGAGTATGCAGATGTAGCAATAGTGAGGCGCTCAGAGTTAAAATAGCTTCTCTCCCCAGTGCTAAGCCCCGAAGTCCCCAGACTGGGCTGTAAAAGTAAGTTCCCATTTCAGACTGCAACAATCATATCCTAGATGCAGAACACCTGAAAATACAGTTTTTTAGCAAGCAGAAACCCTGAGAGTGGGCAGCTATGTGACTGAAGGGATAGACTTGCATAGTCTGGAGTCAGGAAGACCTGAGTTTAAATCGAGCCTCCAACACTTATTAGCTGTGTGACCCTGAGCAAGTCACTTAACCCTGAATGAGCTGAAGAAAGATATGGCGAACCACCTCAGTATCTTTGCCAAGAAAACCCAAATAGGATATTGAAGAGTCAGACACTATTCAAATGACTCAGCAACCAACATGTGTATAGAGAAAAACCCATCATAGCCACACCTCAATTATTCAAGCTAAAGAAAAGTGGGCAGTGATATTGGTTATCCAAAGGCTCAAACAATAAAAATTCCCATTCAATTTTGAAATCCATCATTTGTTATTTGTGTTTGCTGTTGTTGGGTTGCAGCACATTTACTTTCCTTCCTATGTCTTGCTCAGGAAAATGCTGAAATGACTTGTTATTCCCTAAGTGTCCATCAAATTATGGGAGAGGAGAGGGAAGAACAGAAGTTAGTAGGAGTCAAGGGATGCCAGCCTTCAACTCAACATACACTGAGTCTTACTGGACAGTTGAAAGTTAATTGGAGGAAACAGAGTTAATTGAAGACATGTTAAGTCTGAATTAGAGGAAAATCTGAACTATAACTTTAAAAAAATGAATTGCACCTTACTTACAAGTATATACAGTAATTCAACTAGCTAGCAAAGGGGTGTGTGTGTGTGAAAGAGAGGGGCAGGGGGGAGGGAGAGAGAGAGAGAGAGAGAGAGACATCCCATCGGACCTGTTATCATAATCAATATTTGTAATTAGCACCTCGGGATTTTTTTTAAAATAGCAGCTGATAATGTACCCAAAACAATTTCTTTTTTTCATTCACTGATCCAACATACGTAAAGCCTATGTATAACTAAGCATAATACACAGAGCTCCACAACACTAAATGAAAAAAAAATGTATGTGGTGCTTGGTAGGTTAAGTTACCCAGCAGCAATCAAACCAACATGACTGATCTTTCTCAAATACTTTTTTCTCCATCATTAATTTACTTCAGATAAGTCCACGCAGGTCATGTGTAAGTTATGGCGATTTCGTCATAGAATGGGTGGCAATGACTGTGGAGGACAAACTTGACAACTTCTGACAAACCGGGGGCAAGTTTATCTCGAGCAGCATGGGTTATATGCCTTGATTCCAAAGAGCCTGAAAGGAATGAATGGCCAGCATTTCACCTGCTCAGAATCAATACACAGAATCAATAGAACTGTGACTTCGCTAGTGAGCAGGTCATTAAGGTCTGACATGATTAAGTATGGACTGAAGACAGCTAAGATGTGTTTCCACATGAGAAGAGGAAAATTGTTTAGTTCTAGTTTCCAAGAATCAAGCTATACATCATTTTCGGTGTTGCTGGCTTGTGGTACTCTACAATCCATGCTTCTTTCCCTGTTCCAACCTGTTCTTCTTGTTCCAACCTACTTTAGAGAATCCATTCATTCGCTTATACACTCATTGAGCGAGCATTTATTGAACATGTACTGTGTCCCCAGCACAATGTTTTAGCATCAGGTTGGGGAATTACAAAAGCAAACTGTCTGCTATATGCAAACTCACAAATAATTTGAAATGAAAAAAAAAAGCTCATATAAGCAAACTAGAGAGAAAAACCAAACATGTGAGCAAGAAGATCTAGACTTGTCTCTGCTGCTAACATTGACCTTGAGTGAGTTGCTGATCCTCCTTGAACTCAGCTGATTTGAGTTGACTGACCCAGAAAAAAAATTCAGAGAATAATAAAGGAGCTATGCTGCTGCCCTCTTTTTGGATTGCTTTGATTTGATATATTTATGGATGGCTCTTAACTGTTTTAGTCCATAGATGTTTCCCATGCTATGTATTTTCTTCTTGCCCCAGCAGAGGAATGGGTAGGAATTGCAAAGAGGAGGATATTAGCTCAACATAAGGGAAAAGTTCTTGACACTTAGAGCTGTCCCCAAGTAGAATGGGCCATCTACAAAGGTAGAGGATTCCTCATCGCTAAAGGTATTCAAGTAGAAGATGGATGACTACTTATTTGAGATGTTATAGATGGAATTCATAGTCAAGTGTGGGTTGGATTGGATGACTTCTGGGGTCCCTCCCAGGGCTGAGATTCCATCCCTCACATCCCGGTCCCTGCTCTGATGGTACCTGTCTTGACTGATTTCTGTTTGAGTTTCCTTAGAGGCATGGAGGAGGGAACTGAGGAGTGCAGTAATAAATGGGGAAGTCCTTTGCAGAGGATATGAAGAACATGAGGGTGATTATTATTATGTAGCCCTCTGAGGTATTTATTCATGTATGCTAATGTAAATGATGAGTGTAGTGGGGTTTTATGTAGTCAGTGTGCTACCTGGTCTATTTTTAATGGATTTGCTTATGTGATGACTAAGTATCCAAGGTGATAGAGGAGAAAAGATTTGTTATTTCAGATAAGTTGAAATCTGACAGGACAGATTCCTATAATGTGAAAGCTAAGAACTGACTAGCTACTTGATGGCAAAGATGGTGCCTGAACTCTTAGTGGTACTATATACCCTATGGCCTCTTGTTAAACACGAGTCAATCACCAAGCATTTATTAAGCCTCTACAATGAGCTAGGCACTATCCACAACAACAGATGGATTGACTCAATAATTAGATAGTGGCGTTGGGTGATTTCAGTATGTCCACTTCTTCACTATGGTGGGATGCAACATTATAGCATTCCTAACATCCCAATGAAGGGAATATATGGAGTCCATCCTTGGGGATATTCAAGGTGAAAATAGATGATCATCAGTGCTAGATGGTTTTGACATTTACCACCCGAAAGCAGGGGGATGAAACAAGGTCCCTAGATCTATTATTTGATGGTTCTATTCTAGATTTTATTGTAACAAGGAAAACAGGGTAACTGAGCTGCAGGGTAAGGAAGGTAGGCAGATGAAGACAGCAACCATCAGGCACTAGCTTTTATTTTTTTCAGGCTAGGTATCACAGAAAAGCAAGTAGAAGCAGGGCTTTCACTGCTGGTGTTCAAGATCAATCAAGAAACATTTACAAAGCACCTACTGTGTGCCTGACATTGTTATAGGCACTGGGGGGAGGCAAAAATATAGTCCTTGTCCTCAAGGAGTTTACAGTCTTACGTTGCAACGTGCAAACAAATATATGTGTATCTAGCAAGCTATATATAGGAAAAATAAGAAATAATTTGCAAAGGAAACCATTGGAATTAAGAGGGGTTGGCAAAGGCTCCTTGTAGAAGGTAAGATTTTAGTTGGAACTTAAAGGAAAGAGGTCAGTAATCAGAGGAGAGGAGGGAGAGCTTCTAGCCAGGGGCACCATCCAGAGAAAATGCCCAGAGCTGAGAGATGGAAGGTCTCATTCATGAAACAGCCAGGAGGCCTTATGACATCTGCATGTTTCAGAAGGGCCAAAACACTACCACCACTACTTTCCCTCAGCACCTAGTGGAGGCACCCTAGTATCCTCCACACAAAGGCCTTAGGAATAGCAACCATCCTCCCCAGACTAATGTCCCTATTTTGAGCCTATCATCCTAGGAAGCAGCCACTATACAAAGCTTACCTAACAATTGCTTTTGCAGGTGCTATAGTGCCTGTATCCTCAATAGTATAGCTACTGATGGCCCAGGAAAGAAATTTATCTACACCAGAATCCTTGGCACTGTCAAATGGTTCAATACCAGGAACAGATACAATTTTTATCAATAGAAATGACACTAAAGGAAATATATTGCCATCCATTTTGTTGCTGTACCCTAAACACAGCTGGGCTTTTCCATCTGCATGGCAACTCATCTACCTGTATGTCAAGGATTTTTAACCTTTTTTATATGTGCATTATGCATCCCTTTGACATCATCTGGTGAAGTCCTTGGATCCTTTCTCAAAGCAGTATTTTTAAATGCATAAGATAAAACACATAGTACTATAAAAAACAAATTATATTAAAATACAGTTATCAAAAATGATCACTTTGGTGAGGCCCACAGACCCTAGGTTAAGAACTTCTACTGTGTATGCTGTCTCTATATATTAGAATGTAAATTACTTGAGAGCAGAGATTATCTTGCATTTCTATTTGTATCTCCAGTACTTGGCACATAGTAATCATTTAATAAATGTTTTTTCATTCATACTATTAAGACAAAACTGTATAGTTTTGAAGGAGGATGAGAGGAGATGTTAAAACTTCATCGTGGGGAAGTGGTGCAGCTACATGGTTCAGGTGTAATTCTGGCTCTCTGTCCCTGTGTGCCTACAAGTATATTCCTCTGTGTGTTTCTTGGGTATATCTTATATGCCAGGCTTTGCTGCAGATCTGATCAAGGTCATGGGCCCAGAGAATGCTAAAGAGAATCAGTGGTGATGATCTATGCCATGAGGTCAGTAATAGCTACATCTTTGACAGCACCTCTTCCCCAGGACATGTCAATATCAGTGGTTAGGGGACGTTAGCAGAAGGTTTCCGTGATCTGATTCTAGGATTCTTTTATGTTTTTCTATTCTAGGATTCTAGGCATCCATACTAGGATTCTATTCTAAGATTCAATAATGACAGCTTTAGATTATAACAGGGAGCCCTATTTGGGTCTTTGTCTTAGAGTGGAAATGAAGAGGGTTCCAAAATCACAAAATATCAGAGCTAAAAAGGACCTTAGACATCATCTAATCCAACCCTCTCAGTTTACAAATGACCAAACTGAGGCTCAGTGAGCTTTTTCATAAGAGGAAAAGAATTTATCTTGAATTATAGAAATTCATTTGAGTATTAAACCCAAGATCAGCAAAGTAGGCTCCCAGGAAACAAAGGCCTGAAGAATGATCCAAGCATGAATTTCTTCATAGTGTGATGATAGCTTTCAAAATCTATAATGATACAGTTACAAATCAAGATTCTTAAAATGCACTGGTGTAGTTAACTTTTCTATTTCATTTTTCTAATTACATATAAAAACAATTTTTAATATTCTTTTTTAAAAATTCGAATTCCAAATTCTCTCTCTCCCTCCCTCCACTCCCTTGTCATTGGGAAGGCAAACACTTTGATATAGGTTATACATATGCATTCATGCAAAACATGTTTTCCTATTAGTCATGTTGTAAAAGAAAACACAGACTCCTCCCCCCACCCCCACCCCAAAAACAAAGAAATTGATCTGCACTGAGCCTCCATCAGTTCTTTCTCTGGAGGTCGATAGCATTTTCACCTTAAGTCCTTTGGAATTGTCCCTAGATTACGGTGTTGCTGAGAATGGCTAAATCGTTCACAGTTGATCATCATACAATTTTGTTGTTATGTGCAACATTCTTCTGGTTCTGCTTACTTTGCATCAGGTTAGTTAAGTCTTCATATAAGTTTTTCCTGAAAGCATGCTGCTCATCATTTCTTATAGCATGATAGTATTCCATCACAATCATATACCACAGCTTGTTTAGCCATTCCCCAATTCATGAGCATGCCTTCAATTTCCAATTCTTTGCCACCGCAAAAAGAACTGTTCTAAATATATTTGTACAAATAGATCCTTTTCCTTTTCTTTGATCTTTTTGACATAGAGTCCTAGTAGTGGTAGTAGCTGGATTAAAGGGTATGCACAGTGTTATAGCCCTTTGGACACAGATTAAAATTGCCCTCCAGAATGGTTGGTTCAGTTCACAATTCCACCAATGGTGCTTTAGCGTCCCAATTTTCGCATATCCTCTCCAACATCCAACATTTTCCTTTTTTGTCATATTAGCCAATCTGATAGGTGTGAGGTGGCACCTCAGAGTTATTTTAATTTACATTTCTCTAATCAATAGTGATTTAGAATATTTTTTCACATGGCTATAGATAGCTGTGATTTCTTCATCTGAAAACTGCCTGTTCATGGCTTTTGACCATTTACTAGTTGTGGAATAGTTTAAGAGAGAGCTTCCACTGGCAGCCTATTCTGATGCATCATCAAAGCATGCTTTTGACCTGGCATCAAAATGCTAGCTCTTCCAGGTCTTACCAAGCTGGAAAGGCTTTGAGAGAACAACAAACTGTGTACATATCATCTGAGGAACCATCTAAGTTCAGAGATGCTCAAAGCGAGGAATCTAATGATCAATGCACAAAGCAACCCATTGCATGAAGGTATTGGCATCCACATTGATAGAGGAAGAGCCCACAATAGTGAAGTCACAGTCCTTGAAATCCTGAGATAAGTTGAATAGTAAGGGTGCATAGGTGGTAGGAAAAAAAACTAACATTGAGACTTGCGAGAAAGTATATTCGGCCAAAACATTTTCAGATCATTCTCTACTCAAATGTGAGTTGATTTGTAAAGTTCAGCAAACTTTCCTTTGACTTCTTTAGAGATAACAGATTCCTAAGAAACTAAATGAGTTCCCCATGTTGTACCCTGGTAATTAAAAATGGTTCTACTTTAAATTTGCCTGAGTTTTAAACCCAAGATGGAAGGAAGGAAGGAAGGAAAGAAGGGAGAAAGGAAGGGAGGAAAGAAGGGAGGGAGGGAGGGAGGAAGGAAGGAAAGAAGGGTGGGTGGGAGGGAGGGAAGAATGGGGGTAGGGAGGGAGGGAGGGAAGGAGGGAAGGAGGAATGGAGGAAGAAAAATGAAGGAAGGAAAACCAAGTCCCAATTACAATAGAGTTAAGACACGAGCACATGTGTGTCTGGGTCATTTCAATTTTGGCCATTGCATCAGCCATTCAAGATGTTCTGGTGTTCATCCAAAAATATTGTGAATTCATGTCAGATTTCATGTACTTTAGGCTTAATGCCTAACAGGATATGAACAATAGGAAATGGGCTGTCTGAATCTCAGTATTTATTAACAGGGGACCAAGGGAAAGGAATTGCATCTGCACCAAAGCCATCTTCCAGGTCGCTACCTTAGCGTCTCCTATAGATGGACTATCCCTGAGAGTTTAATTTTCTCACATAAGAACACAGAATCATCACCCTGGCTCAGGGAGCAGTCCTTATAGCCTAGAATTATGAATTTAATGGGAGAAATGAAGGCAGATTGTGGGAGGGACTGCTAGTTGCTATGACATCTCTAAGTGGTAACTATGAGATTTCTTCCTTTGAGTTAACCCTAAAATTATGAAAACTTTTGCCTTCCTTCTTGTATAGTTCTGCTTTAGCATGTGGACAGCATAGAAATGTGTTAGCTAATGTAGGGGGAGGACACAGACTAGCTATAAAAAGCAGACAAAAAGAAACTATAAAAAGCATAACCAGTTTGGGCCATTTAGCGTAGAAGAAAATAGTCCTACACACTCTGAAGATATCACTGTATTATACAGCTTACTAGTACAATAATGGATGCTCATAACAGTGACCCTGACTCATCAAGAAAACATTAAATTATTATTTTATATGTTGTGTTGAAAAAGTCAGCGGTATGTATCAGATCCTTAAGAAAGACTGTATTTTAAAAGTCTCTTGCACCTTAAATACTATAGGTGCTTCAAAAGTGTTTGTTGACTATGGCACTCAAGCCCACTGGATACCTGGCAGGGTCAAAAGATAAAAGTAATCAATGGTAGGCTGCCCGCTTAAGGACTTGAATATAAATACAAATCTAGCCGGTTACCCCAAAGAAGAAATAGTGACTGGGTGATGAGGATGAAGCAGAAGGAAGAATGAATTAATGAATGAAAGCATTTATTAAGTGTCTACTATGTACCAAGCACTAAGATACAAATACAAAGGCCTAACCATCCTTGTCCTCAAGGAGCTTACATTCCAATGGGGAAGACAATACATCTAGGGGAGTAATCATCAGGAAAAGAGGGTATTGTCTGGGAAGGAGAAGAGATGATGGTTGGGACAGTAGGGCAAACTTACATTTCTTTTTCCAGAGGCAAGGGCAGTGTTGTTTTTTTTTTTTAAATTACAGTTTGCAGAGGAAGGTATGATTCTGAGCAAGTCATTTAAACTTTAAGTGCTCTAGGCAACTCTAGTCAAAGACTCAGTTGCAAAGGAAATGTCAACCTGCATAGGTAAATGGAATTTCTTCATCTTGGAGTTTCCAATATGAATGAAGTCACAGTTCCAGTCTCTGTGCCTCTCTTTATTCGTACCTCTAACTCAGACCAAGAGGTAGAAAGAGGAGGAGTGAGGAGAGGAACAAGGCTGCAAAATAAATGGGGAGAAGAGGATGTTCATTGGTCCCAGGAAATGCCAAACCTAATGGGCTTAATTCCTCCCAGGTACTATTTCTGAAGGAAAAGTTAATTGAAACATAGAATTTTTTGTGGGATGTCTGATGTCCAATCTGGGTCAAGCCTCACCCTGGGGGAAGGAGTGGAGGAGGGAAGAAAGAAGTAGGTGAATTAGTGAAAGCCCTTGCTTTGTCTCTGTTTCCAAAGAATTCAGGGCAGAGTTCACCTAGTAATGGGTTGGCACAGCTGACGGTGTCTGGAAACGTCCTGTAAGAATAAGCAGGTCCTGTACCAGAGGACCACCTAGAACTAGAGAATGTTAGAACTGAAAGAGACTTTAGACAACATCTCATCCATTCCCTTCTTTTTAATAGATGAAGTAACTAAGACTCAGAAGATTAACTCACTTGCCTAAAGTTACACAACTCATAAGTAGAACAGCCAGAACTGTTCTTATTCTGCTTCTGATGGTCTCTCCATTACATCTCACCTCCAACAATCTCTGCCCTCATTCTCCCATCCTCCTACTACCTAAAGAAAATAATCTCTTAAGCAAAAATGAGCTTGGTTAAAAAATGGGAGGGAAGAAGCTGAAGAGAAACTAATGACTGAAGGCATACTCCAGTGCATGGAATTCCCTCCACTGCCCCTTACAGGCATATACCCAAGAGCAGGATGGCACCAGGTATTGCACTATACTAGGAAATAGTTAACACTGATTTAAACTTTATGCAATTAATTTTCCTGACAGCTTGTTTTAAAAAGAGACTGTCTAAGGTATTAAAAATACCTGCACTGTTGTCAGAGTTGGGGCTCAGCCCACAGGCACCCTCTGAGCCTCTAGATAAACCTGAGAAGGGGGAAAAGTTCACTTTTTTTAGTCTCTTGAATTAATATACTGAATTTCTTTGTTGTGCTCCTTAATGTGCAAAAATTGCATCAAATGGCCAAGAACCTTGTGGCCCCAGCTTACAAAGTCAGAGAACAGGAGAAGAACAGTCCTTCTTTCCTTGCCAGGTGAGAGCACATTTCTAAGTCCCTTCCCTTCATCTCTCAGGCTGCTTTCCAAATCCCTCAGCCCCCCTCTCTGTTTTTATTTTTTTGTTTCTCTTCCTCTTACTTCTCAGACCTTCTCCCTCCCCTTTCCCCAGTTCTTCTCCATTTGCTCTACGTTGTCCAAATCTGTTTCATTCTGAGGGCTTTGTTAGAATCCTTTGTTTAAGGTGCAAAATTTAAAAATGAAATTTCTCCCCTCCCCCTTGCCATTTTCCCATAACCCTCTCCATCTCCTTTTTCAAAATGACCAGCTGTCTAAATTAAAACAAACCAAAATAATGAAAAGGAATAGGATCTAGAATTTAATGAGTGGGCCAAACCCAACAATTATGGAAAAATGCCCTTCTAATGAAATTTGTATTAACTATACTAGATGTGGACATAGGGAGCCAAAAATAGGTCTCTCTCTATTTAGACCAGATTGCCTATGTGACTCTCCTCAAGTTTTGAAAATATCAAATGAGCGGATTTGGAAGGACAATCATTTAAAGGACCAGGGATTTCAAAATCCCAGAAATGAGACAGTCTAGTAGGGATATTAATGTTTAAAAAACCCCGTACTAGGCACTATTTAGGGGTGCAAGGAGAATGTCCCTACCCTTGGGAGATAGAAACAAGATGTATTCTTGAAACAGGTCATAGAACTATAAGGAATTTTAGGCCCTTATATCTGGCCCAACCCTCTCATTTTATAGATTGAGATGCTAGAAACCAGAGAGTATGAAGTACCTTGTCCAATACAGAACCACATAAAGACACTAGATAGCATGAGGTAGTAGAAGGCCAGGCAGCATCATTGGGCAGTAGAAAGAGAAGTGCATTTGGAAACATAAGTAGGGAATATAGGACTAAACACTTAACCTTCCTGGCCTCAATTTCCTAATCTTTTAAATAAAGGAGCTGATCCGTATGACCTTTCAAGTCTCATCCAGCTGGCTTTGGTACTCTTGCCCCTGGTCCTTGCTGGGGACAGCCCCCTGGTATTTTATCTTGTTTTCTCCCCTTGGTTGGTTCCTTAAAAGCAAAGGAGTTTGGAGTTATGTGTGTGCCCTGCAGCTCTAACCAAAACAGGTCAATGGGGAGTTTTAAACCACACAAGTCATTGCACATAACCATGGGACTTTTAAGAGCTACAAGGGCCTTATAACTGTCAGACCCATTTCATTTCACCTCAAATTGTTCCTGCTCTCATTTAGAGCCTGAAGAAACAAAGGCCCTTTTACCAAAGTCAATTTACCCCTCTCAGCCAAAATGAAGAGATGTCCTCACCACATATGACCCAATGCCTTGCAGGTAACAACAACTAAGCTTTACCTAATTCTTGGAAGTTTGCAAAACATTTATAGAGGCTATCTCACTTCAACCTTAAAGTGACCCTGGAAACCTAGGGCTTAAGATACCTCCATTTTATAGATGAGGAAGCTGAGAATCAGGGAAGTTAGATGGCTTCCCTATAGTCACACAGGTGTTAAATGTCAGAATTCATATTTGAATTCAAGCCAGTAAATCGAGGTCCTGCTCCACCCTCAGCCACTTGACCATATCGCCTCTAATCCAGATCATCTAATTTAACACTTTCCCTTTACAGTTGAGGAAACTGAAGCTCAGAGAGGAGAAGTCACTTGCCCAATGTCCTGTAGGTAGTAAATAGCAAAGCCAGGATTCAAACTCAGGCTTTCTGACTCCAGGGTTCTTTCTACTACATCATACTACTTCTCAAAAGGTAATAATTTGCTCAGGCTCCTGCCACGATACATGGAATCTAAAAGTCATTGGTCAGAGCAGTACAAGTTGGGGGCAAAGGGGAGATGATGCAAGAGAGCAGACCAAGCCAATTTATACCTGGCAAGGCCCGTGGTCAGAGGACTCCTGGGCGGTGGAGTAAACCACAACTGCTGGTGATGTGCTGCACCTTTTCTTTCTCCTCATTTTCTCCTCTGGTTCTGGGCTGCTCAGGACCCATCTGGCCCTGCTGGACTGCTCCCATGGCTTGGATGAGATAGGAAATATCAACTTTATTTAGTCTGATGAGATTTACAACCACCAGGTCTTGCCACCTTCCCTGATACTGCTTCCTAAGGTCCTCCAGGCTTTATCATGTGTCCTGTCCCTATATCTTTCAGAAACCTAGAACTATCTGACCAATTGGCATAACCTAAGAATCCCCTGGGCCTTGCTATTCATTCCACATCTGCATCCTTAGGACTTTAAGACCCTGCTATCTTAGGATCTGCTATCTGCAGCTTAACTTTCTTTTATGTGTTGTCTCTCCCAATTAGAGTGAGCCCCTTGGGAGTAGAACTGTACTTTTTCTGTATTTCCCCAGTGCTTGGCATGGTGCTTGCATATAGTAAGTGTTTAATAAATCCTTCTCATTTATTCATTCCTTCTATTGAAAATTTCATTCCACATACATTCACCATTCAGCAATGTACTTGCTCTGTACAAAGCATTATGTTCAATTCTGTGTAGAGAATATAAATGTTGTTCAGGACATGGTCCTTACCATTAGTGAGTGTCGAGTTTATAGTTAGGGTGATAAGTCAAACACAGAAGAAATGGGGAAACATAAATAGATCACGTAGTACAATACATAGCTACAAGTAATGCATGTAACACGTTATATAAATATTTGTTTTTTGTTATGTAATTTATGTAATTCGTTATGTAACTAATGAGCCACACAAAAAGTCTGGCAGAGATAGGGTCTCAGTATGGCACGGGTTGGTCAGTGAAGGCTTTCTGGAGGTCAGTCTTGCCCTAGGTCTGGAAGGAAATGATCGCAATATCATAGGTCAGAGACAGCTAGGGCACCATGGTGTCCAGAGCACTGAGTCTGGAGTTAAGAAGAACCCAGTAAAAATCCGGCCTCAAATGCTTACTAGCTGTGTGACCCTGGGCAAGTCACTTAACCTCTATCTGTCTCAGTTTCCTCTCAATTTCCTCAACTGTAAAATGGGGATAATAATAGCACCTACCTCCCAGGGTTGCCATGAGCATTGAATGAGATATTTATAAAGTGCTCAGTATGGTACCTGGAAAAAAGTAGGTGCTTAATAAATGCTTGTTGCATTCCTTCATAGATTTAGAGCTATAATGGAGCTATAAGAGGTCATCTAGTCTAACCCCCTGATTTTGTAGATAAGTAAACTAAAGCCCAGAAATGTTAACTGGCAGAACCGGCCTTGTAAGTCAGGATGCTATGAAGCACAGTCAGTGGCTTAAGTTAACTATCTGCAAGGAGACTGACAAGAAACTCAGGCCTGAACCCTAGGGGCAAGAACCACCTTAGCCATTGGGATTCTCAGACCTGGGAACCTCCAGGTGGGGTGACTTTATGGAGTAGGGAGGCGGAGAGTGGTCACTGAGTCTTCTTTGACAGAAGTAGGCCTAAGGCTAAGGGGAAGCTGTTCTCACTTGTACATCTTCTTAGTCTAAAAGGTAGGTTACCCAAACTCTTAGACTCCAAGCTCATAAATCAATCCACCTGCCTGGGACAACTGGCAAAGAGGATGGGGAGAGAGGAAACAATAATGTATTCCAACCATTGGAAAAGAGCATGAGCAAATATTCAAAGGTGATGCTACAGTTACACACACACACACACACACACACACATACACTCGCAGAGACAGACAGACAGAGACAAAGAGAGAAATACTGAAACAGAGACGGAGAGACAGGGAGACAGGGAGAGAGAGAGACAGAAACAGACAGACAGACAGAGACAGACAGACAGAGAAACAGGGAGACAGACAGACAGACAGAGACAGACAGAGACACAGAGAGCACAAAGCAGCTGATTGATAATGACAAGATTATAGTGACTGTTGCCAATACCCCTGTGGAGGTCACTACTTTTCTTCCACATTGCTGCTCACTGTCAACAGTAAATACAAGGGGAGAAATATTAGGGCTTCTTAGCTAGTGTTTATAAGGATGAATTGCTCTACTGCAATTGCAGAGAAAAGAGGGATAAACCTTTCTCGTGGTAGAGCAGTGCAGCTATGGGATCAAGGTATTTCTGTCTAGTTCCTGGTTTTCCTTCATGCCTATCACTCTTGTTTTGAGTGAGTATATCCCTAGAGAACGTGTGTGGCAGACTAGACAATAAAGCGATACAAGGCCTCAGACACCACAAACATAATGCACTTGGGTACAAAAAGATTTTGGGTACTGTGAATATTTAAATACTTGGCCCATTCCTACTGTCTTGTTATTTTACATCTAACTACCCTTCATACAGTCTGTGATGAAGCCAGATTGGCCTATTGGCTGTACCTCACAGGTGTTCTGAATTTCTAGTCTCCATGTCTTTGCACTATCTGTTCCTCATTCCCCAAATGTTCTCCCTCATTGCTTGAGCCTTGCCAAAGTCTCCCTGTCTCCTTTAAAGACATAGATCACATTCTTCCTGCTTCGAGAGGCCTTTCCTGCTTCATCCAGCTGCTAGTGCCTTCCTTGCTGCTGAGATGACTTTCCATCTACTCCATATAAATCTTGTGCTTGTCTCTTCTATTAAAGTATGAGCTTTTGAGGGCAGGAACTATGTTTTTATCTTTCTTTGTATCCCCAGCACTCAGCACAGTGTCTGGCACATACTAAGTTCTTACTATGTGTTGGCTGACTGCCTTGAAAGTCAGCAATAGCTACACACCCCTTGACAAGTCTTTCTTAGATTTTCCCTCTTTTCCTAGGTATGACTTTGTCAGAGTATGAGACTCTAACTAGAGATGACTTATCTGTGGGGATGGTGAAAAGATCAGGCCAGTTGGAAAGGAGATGGGGATATAGGAATATAGTAGAAGGAAAGAAAAACCAGCTATCTCACAGAAGAAGAAGAAACAATCAAACTCTAGAATCAGTTACCATCTGGGACATTTTCAGAAAGCTAGAGGAAGTGGTCCACAGAACAGCGCAATGGATATTGGAACTAATGGAAGAAAATCTCTCCCATCTTCAACCAACCTGAAAAGTTCTGTGTTCTGTACATGGATTTCATCTTCCTTTTAAAAAAAATCAGGCACTGACTTTCACCTTAGCACCAAAGAGAAGTTTCTAATTAGGAAAGAAATCACATTAGCAAATCTGACAAAAGAACACATTTCCACAAGTTTTTCCATATTCACTGTACCTTTCAAGACCTTGAAAGAGGAAACTGAACCACATGGAGTTGTACCTAACATTTGTACACTGTATCCGAGTGTTCCTTCTAAGATCTGTTTCTAGATTTTTATGTGATTCTTTCTTGGCCTTTAAAAATTCAAATGAGGAGATGAAATAGAGATGTGGTTAACTCCTCTGTTAATTATCCAGAAATTGTCAGCTGAGGTCATGGCAATAATATCATGATTAAAATTCCAAAGCTAATAAGGGAAGGATATGATGACCCAGACTTAGCTCAAGGGAGAAAGAGAAACTTAGCAATTTTCAGGAACTTGTGAGGTTATCTGTGCCTGTCATCTGAATTTCCACATCTATTAGAAATAAAAGGAAACACTAGCCTGACACTTATTTTCATTCATACTTCCCAAGAGTAATGGTCACTGCCAGAGCTAGGCAGGAATAAAACATGAGATGGACACTGTGCGTACTGAACCTGAATTTATTGGGAGAGCCAAAGAAAAATCATGGGATTTAGAATCAAAAGACCTATTTTCTACCCTCCCCCCACCCTATCCTTGATCTACCATTAATTTTACATTTGACTTTGAATATGTCATTGAATCTCAGTTTCCTCATTTATAAAATTGGAAATGAATTCCACAAAGACTTATTAAGCACCTATTGTATACATAGCACCATGCTAAACATTGGGAGAGATACAAAATTTAAATAGGATATGGTTCCTGCCACCATGGGGTTTATGGTCTAGAAGAGGAATATGATACCCACACATGGTGGCAGAAAGCCCGAGTTCAAGTTTTGGCTCCAACACTTACTGACAAACCTGAGCAAGTCACTAGCCTCCGTGAGCCTCAATTTCTTTATTAGCAAAATTGGTTTGTTAGGATCAGAGACTTAGAGCTAGAAGGAGCCTTAAAAATCACCTAGTCCACCCCTCGTTTTGCCAGTTGAAGAAACTGGGACATGGAGATTCTAAGTGATCTGCCAAAAGTCACACATGTAGTAAGTGGGAAAAGGAAGGAAGGAAGGAAGGAAGGAAGGAAGGAAGGAAGGAAGGAAGGAAGGAAGGAAGGAAGGAAGGAAGGAAGGAAGGGAGGGAGGGAGGGAGGAAGGAAGGGAGGGAGGGAGGGAGGAAGGAGGAAGGAAGGAAGGGAGGAAGGAAGGAAGGGAGGGAAGGAGAGAAGGAGGGAAGGAGGAATGGAGGAAGAGGAAGGAAGGAAGGAAAACCAAGTCCCAACCATAGAGTTAAGACACGAGCACATGTGTGTCTGAGTCATTTCAATTTTGTCCATTGCATCAGCCATTCAAGATGGCAGGAGGGAGAGAGGGAGAGAAGAAGGGAAGGAGGGAGGAAAGAGGAGTTGTCATGGTTGTTCATTCTCAATTCTTGAAGAGTATCAATGACATCAGGAGGGTGATGTCTTGACTTGCACGTGAATGGGACTTAAGTGAGGCAGGGTTGTGCGAGGTCATCAGCCTTACTTTCTCCTCTAGAGTCATTTGGAGTCCAATGGCAAGACATAGGTTAGGACAACTAGTGATGGCCCCCAGGAAAGAAGGGAGGGAGGGAGGGAGGGAGAGAAATATGCATACCCCAAAGATGTTTTTTAAAAAGGAAAAGAAAGAAGACCCATATGTACGAAAACATTTATAACAGGTCTTTCTGCGGTAGCAAAGATTTGAAAACTGAGAGAATGCCCATCAATTTGGGAATAGCTGAACAAGTTATGACATGTGAATGTGATAGAAAATTTTTGTGCTGTAAGAAATTATGGGAAGAAAAACCTAGGAAGACTTACATGAACTGATAAAAAGTACAGAGAACAAAACCTGGAGAACAAGTAGACAGTAACAGCAATATTGTAAAGATAATCAACTGTGAAATGCTTAGTAACTCTAATCAATACATTGATCCACCACATTTCCAAAGGACTTGTGATGAAAAATGCTATCCACCTCCAGATAGTGAACTGATAAACCCAAAGTACAGATTGAAGCATATTTTTTCTCTTCTTTCTTTTTCTTGCTTTTATTTTGTTTCAGAATATGGCTAATGAGGAAATATGTTTTGCATGACTTCATATGTATAATGAATATTGTAGTTCTTGCCTTCTCGATGGATGGGGGAGGGGTGGAGCGAGGGAGAGAATTTAACAATGAAATAAAATTAAACTTAAATTTAAAAAATGATAAGTATTTGCAAAAAATCTTCATGAAAATAGTGGCAGCTTATGCACTGTCAATTTCAAAGGACAGGGTGGAAGAGCAACTGAACTGGATCAAATATATACATATATTTATACTTACATATTATGTGTATTATAATGTCAGGATTTGTATGTGTACATTCATATATGTGATATTATATCTATACATACAGGGGAGGAGGGGGAGAGAAAGAGAGAGAGAGAGAGAGAGAGAGAGAGAGAGAGAGAGAGAGAGAGAGAGAGAGAGAGAGAGAGAATGTACATGTTGGAAACAATATAATTGCAAGGGTATTGAGGAAATGATTTACAAGGTAATGAAAAAAGGAGAAGATACCAAAGGTACGAACAAAATCTTGGGCATTATTGATTCTAAAAAATGGTGACTGAAAAACCAACTACTAACCCATATGACTATTCTACTATCTATACAAAGTTTTTGATACACAGATTGAGGGCATCCTCGATGAGGTTATTTGTAGAGAACAAGCATATTTTGGCAAATAATTGTCAATGCTGGACTACATCTTTACCATTTCACAATTAACTGAAGGATGTAGAAAATATAAGATCCCACTGTGCTTATTGTTTGTTGATTATGAAAAAAAATTCTCAATAGAAAAAAAAAGACTCATTGCAAGTACTTGGGTAGCATGGTCTTGTCTGTATATCAAGATCATTCAAGAGTCTTTGGAAGATGTAAAAACAGAAGTGATCATGTGCAATGATCCTCTGATAATAAGCATCAGACAATGCTTAAAAGAAGGAGATGTATGTTTAACAAAAGTATTCACCACAGTGATGGATGGAAGAGCGATAAACCAGAATCCAGGTCGAAGAAGCATTTCCTGTGAAAGGTATGGTCTTCCAGATGCTTCAGCTTGTACATGGGACAACGTTGATTGCGTCAAGGTCCAAGGTACTGCAGAACCTCCCAGAAGAAATCTATAATAGGAATTTGGCTTATTTGTCTACAAATAAAAGACCGAATGAATGAAGAATAGCTATTACCCAAATTTCACCATACATATGAATGGACATCCTATGGATTTTGTCTAATAGTATGTATACCTTGAATAGAGAATAAGTGATCTAATCCCAGCATTGAAAAAGAGGAGAGTATACTGGATTGTTTTTAGGAAGTTACAAAAGCACTTTTACTGACCCCAAGCTTAACCTTAATAGCAAAGCCTCATCTTCTCAATACAAACATTTTATCAGTGTTGATATATGACCATCAACCTAAGAACATCACAGAAGAATGAAAGATGAGTATCTCACAAGCAAATAGTGAGTATGTGAGCAGGCCGTGATATATAATGAACAAGGCACTCAGAAGAAAAGGCACAAGTAAAAGCTGTTATCAAAGAATTCTGACAGAAAGAGATTGGCTGCCATGTGGAGAGAGTAAGGAATGACAAGTGGAAGGCCAGAGTGCCCCACTGGTACCCTTGTGATGTGAAAAACTAAGAAAGGCCTCCTGCTCCATTCAATGACCCCACAACAGAAAATTTGGGGGAAGAAATAGATGAGAATTACAAAGGATTGGCAGGTATGAATGGGTTGTGATTTGCTTTATTGGCAGGAATTCTTGTCAAAACAGGTCCATTTAAGAGGAGAAATTGAACAGGTAAAATTGCAGAAAAGATATTTGAAACATTCAGAACAGAAAACAGGCTCTGAGGCAATCAGTCAATAAGCATTTAATAAAGCATTTACTATATGCCAAGCACTGTGATAAGAGCTGGGGAAATAATGAAAGCCTCTCAAGGAGCTCCCAGTCTAATGGGGAGACAACATGCAAACAATTATATACAAACACATATATAAATATGTAAATTTGTATACATATTTACATATATACATACATACAGACAAAGAGGATAAATTGGAGATAATTAACAGAGGAAAGGCACTGGCTTTAAGAGGGATCAGGAAAGATTTCTTATATAAGGTGGGATAATAGCTGGGATTTTAAGGAAGCCAGAGAATCCAGGAGACAGACAATTCCAGGTGTGGGGGACAACCAGTATTGGTAGACAGGAGATGGAATATCTTGTGAGAAGAACAGCAAAGGGGCCAGTGTCACCAGATTGTAGAGATCTTGGATGGAGGAGGAATAAGGTATAAGAATCCTGGAAAGGTGGGGAGGAGCAAGTTATGAAGATCATTGAATGGATTTTATATTTGATCATGAATTTGATAGGGAGTCACAGGAGTTTATTGAATGGAAGTGGGACTTGCCATGGTCAGACCTTTGACAGCTGAATGGAGGAGAAACTGAAGTGTGGAAAGACTCGGTGCAAAGACCAATGAGTAGACTATTGCAGTAGTCCAGATGTGAGATGATGAGAGCCTGTACCAAGAACATGTTTTAAGGATAAAATGAGATAATACATATGAATGTGCTTTGAAAAACTTGACACATCACACAAATGGGATTCTTAATTCTATTTGCAATGTCCATAGACCCTTGGGAGTTCAGGCTGTCTCTTGAACATCAAAATTGGAAGGGTCCTTAGAGATCATGTAACCGTCTTCCTCCAGTCTTGATGCCTTTCCTTTGGCCACCCCACCTCCACCCCCATGCCTGGAATGTACTCCTTCCTTTGCTCTGCCTCACAGCTTCCCTTTCTCCCTTTATGATGCAGCTCAAACACCATCTTCAGCAGGAAGTCTTTCCTAATTCCTTACCTGCAACTGTTTGAGCTTTGCCTCCCTACTTTGTGTATATTTATATTTATTTACTTTATGTTTATACTGCTTAATTTTAGGCATGGGCTTGTCTATCACATTAGAATGTAAATTACTTTTGAGTAGCCATTGTTTTATCTTTGTACTTATATCCTCAGTAAGTATTTAATAAATGCTTGTTGATTGATTTATTTAATGGGCCTGGAGAGGACTCTTAGATACAGTAATGACTAACTCAAAGTGAATTAGTAATTCAGCTTGAATTAGGAAAGGCAGGTCTCCTAACCCTCAGACCTCAAACCTTTCTATTGCCACTGGAGCTGTCGTGTTTGTGGTCAAAGCCCAAATAGCCATTTTCTTACCCTTTCTACCTCTCTGTCTCTGTGTGTGTCTCTCTGTCTCTGTCCCTCTCTCTCATTGTCCTTCTCTGTCTCTCATTCTCTTTCTTATTCTTTCTCCCTCCTTCCATTTTTCTCTCCCATTCTTTGTCTTTCTCTGTCTCTCTCTCATTCTCTCTCTTTCCCTCTGTCTCTCTCCTTCCCTCTCCCTCTCTCTTCTTCCTTCATTTGTTCTCTCATTCTCCCTTTGCCTCTCTGTCTCTTTCTCCATCTCTCTCTCATTCTCTCTCCCTCTTTTCCTCTCCTCTTTATTTCTCTCTTTCTTTGACTCTCTGTTTCTCTGTGTCTATGTCTCTCTATCTCTCACCATCTCTGTCTCTGTCTGTCTCCCATTCTCCATCTCTGTCTCTCTCATTCTCTCTCTTCCTCTTTTCTGTTCTGTCTCTCATTCTCTCTAATCCTATCTCATTCTCTCTCTATCTCCCTCTCTTATCTCTCTCTCATTCTCTCCTTCCCTTCCCCTCTCTCCCTCATCTGTTCTCTCATTCTCTCTTTGCCTCTTTCTTTCTCTTTCTCCACCTTTTTGTCTCATTCTCTTTCTTTGCTTCTCTTTGTCTCTCCCTCCTTCTCTCTCCCATTCTCTCTTTTATTCTTTCTCCTTCCCCCCCTCTCCCTCCCTTTTTTTTTCTCTCTCTCTCCTCTCTCTCCCTCCCTCCCTTCCTTCTTCCCTCCCTGTTTGCTGCCACTGAGTATACTGGAAATAGTGATCTAGACTAGAATCTTGTTTGTAATACTTAGCAGCTTTGTGACCATGCATACCTGCATACGTAGACACATACACAAATTCATGAGAAAGGGGGAGAAAGTGGGGGGAGAGCAGAGACAAAGACAAAGGCCATGGGGTGGGGGGGGAGAGAGAGATAAAGCATTTGTTATACATTTACTACATTCCAGGAATTATGCTAGTGCTGGAGATGCAAATATAAGCAAGCAAGATGGTCCATGTCCTCAAGAGACTTACAACCAATCAGGGAAAGAGACATTATAGAAAGGACAATTGGACAGGGGTGGTGGTGGGGTGAAGTGGGTAATACATGGTGTAAAAATGCGGGGAGTAGCCTAGAGGTTTGGTTCTAGGTAAGATAAAGCAAAAGCTCACTTATAAGATCCCAGCATCCGGAGAGTGGAGGTGAAGTTTCCAGAGGAAGGAAAATAAGAACAATAGCCAGAATTCAGGTAGGATGGCATAGTGAATAGCAAGCCAGTGTCAAAATCAGGAATGCCTGGGTTCAAGGCCTCTGACACACACTGACTGTATGATTGTGGGGGAGGCTCCAATTTCTCTACTAGCTCTAGGCTAATGGTTCACAATATTTAATGTTCCTTAAACCCCTTTCAACAAAACAACCACGAATCATGAACTCCATGGATAACTTAATATGCTACCCGTAATATTCTTTACAATTCTGTACTGCTAAGGAATCATTAAAGAATTTCTAGGAAGAAATCAAGGATCATCAAGGGGTTCTTGAATCACTAAATGGGAACCAGTGTTCCAGGATATATTCTTTAAGACAAAAAGATGCAGAAAAGATGCCAATCTGTAGTAGGAAGAGGAATCTTCATGACCCAGATGTTCCCTACATCAGTGAAATCATAGGTCCAATCTCTCCCTCTGTATCATGTGTGTGTTATGTATGTAATTGCAAGGTGAGTGACATTCCAAACCAACACACTTATATCATGCAGTCAGAGAGTCCAGGGCTTGGAGTAAGAGACATAATCTGGAAGCTTTCGTATGCTCAAGAGCGGTCTAAGTGGATAGCTCTGGTTTAGTATCAACATGCAAAGTTACAAGTCAGGATGTTGAAGAATGTTTATCTCAAGGAGGCAGCTCAAAGATCCCTTTGTACTATAAAACAAGACAGAACATTACAATCTCAAGGACTCCAATGAGAGCTTAACAGTCACAAAATATCCATATAAACAACTCTTGTTTCTCGATAGTTCAGAACAAATAGCATTTGGTACGTGATTTTCTTTGTGATTGGCACTGTTTCTACCTTGGTGCTGGCATGCAAGCAATGAAGCAGCTGTAAGATGGTGGCCTTCGCTTTTAGCTTAGCTCTAGCATTGAGGCCTTAATGTTCTGGTTTAGTTATTGTGTCAGAATTTCTGGTAGGGCTACTGTGAAGGGAAAAAAATAAATATAAATTATGTAATTTTGTTCCATCGTTTCAGTCATGTCTAATTCTTTGTGACCCCATTTGGGGTTTTCTTAACAAAGATTTGCCATTTCCTGAATTAGCTTATTTTACGAATGAGGAAAGTGAGACAAACAGGATTAATTGACTTGCACAGGGTCACACAATTAGTAAGTATCTGAGGCCAGATTTGAACTCGGAAAGATGAGTCTTCCTGACTCCAGGCTTGCATTCTATCCATTGTACCACCTAGCTGCAAATATTAGGGGGGGGGTCGGTATTTTTAAGGAGATGGGAAAAATCAGTAGTCCTGTGCTCATTTGAGCCCAGAAAACTTCAGTTTCCCTTTCCATGCCATTTTCTGGAAATGCAAGGTTTAGGAATTTGGCAGAGATTATCAAAAGAGACCAAGTTCCCAAGATGAGAGCAGAGTTCCAGCTCCAATTGAGTTTGCTTGGGAACAGATGGAGACATCATTCAGTGTTCAGCAAGAAGTGAGCAGCTCAAATCTACCACAGAAAACAAATACAAAGAAAGCAGTTGTCCCTTACCAGAGCTGCAACTTTCTACTCATATGCATGGCACATGCTCAAGCAACCTAACCTAAGGGACAATGTCTATGCATCAGAGAGCCCACCGGCCATCAACAAAAACTTCTCTGATTAATTTTCAGTGCAGGGAACCTCCATTCAGGGACAATTCAGAATTCCTTAGTGTTGGGTGACTGAGTTCATTTTCATGAATACCACTGTGCAAGTCACTGGAAATTAATTTCTACAAGGGGATGTTTATGGTTATGAATGTGCACCTTATAGCTGCTAGCTATTCTGAAAGGTCGAACTCAAGATAAAAGTGGCTTTCTAGGAGATTAGTTTTATCAATACACAGTGAATCACAGAGCTGGAGCTGCAAAAGATTCTGGGAAATTCATATCCACCATTTGTCCTCTCTCCCTGCCCTCATGCTTATCCTCCCACCCTGGGGAATAAGAAGTTTCTATACTGCTGTAGCTGTATCTCAGACAGGATTTAAATGCTGAAATTATAATGATCACATGTCCAACACTAGCTAGAGGATAATTCTCATTCAGAATGTGTGAGTAGCCTTAATAGGAAAACAATCACAGGTCCAGAGCCAATATTTAAAAAATAAATGAGCTTGGTGATTTGCGGAATCAAATTCTGAAACCAAAACAGTGGTGCCTAATGGTTCACCACTAGCTGGTCTAGGGCAAAGGGTCCATTGCCAGGTAGAATCATCTATGATATCATATGAGCTGACATAAGAATCATGACCTGAGAACATTGCACAGGGCTGGGCTCACATAAGCACTCAGTAAATTCTTGCTAAATGGAATGGAATTACTGCCATTTTTCCACCCCCATGAACCTCATAATAGAAGCCAAATGAATGAACTATATTTCATTCAACTCAACAAATAGCTATTAATATCCAGGGCATACCCAGCCCTATGCTTGTCTGTGCTCCATGAAGAGAGAAGAAACAATCCTTACCCTCAAAGAACTTAAAATCCGTTTG
The DNA here is from genome assembly GCA_028646595.1 of Phalanger gymnotis. Classification (NCBI taxonomy): domain Eukaryota; kingdom Metazoa; phylum Chordata; class Mammalia; order Diprotodontia; family Phalangeridae; genus Phalanger; species Phalanger gymnotis. The sequence goes on along the minus strand of CM053625.1, from coordinate 137,447,211 downwards.
AGAAGATATGACTAGAGGAGGCAGATCTGGAGGTGGATTTTGAAGAATATGAAGTTTTTGGTCAGGAAGAAAGGAAGAAGGAGGCTATCAAAGGGAGGTGCTAGAATATGCCAACCCAGAGCACAAAAGGGGAGAAAATTCTCCATGAGGAGCATCATGGTATAATGGAGAGAGTGTTATACTCAAGGTTGTAAAGACCTGGCTTCAAGTTTTGCTACAAACACTTACTAGCCCGTGGCCCTAGGCAGGTCCCTTAACCACTCTATGCCTCAGTTTCATCATTTGTAAAATGAGGGGGTTGGATTCCATGGCCTCTAGGGCCCCTTCAGCTGTGATCTGCAATCATGCTATTCTGCCCTCCTGTAATGGGTATACGAATACACTTTCTTTTGGTCACCTAAAAGTGTGGCAGAGCATCTGAAGAACCAGCAAGATCTGGGTTCAAATCCTCCCTCCAACACATAGTGTTGAGTCACTTAACCTCTCTGTGCTCTAGACAACTGTCTGAGACTCTAAGTTGCAGGTCAAGTGCCAACATGCTTTGGGAAGGAATGTTCCTCCCTAAAAACTCCCTATGCTGATGAAATCCTAGGTGCAATCCCTATCACTCTCCTGAATATTCAGTAGCCTAATGAATCTAGCAAAATTATTTGCAAGTTAATGAGCACCATGACCCTAGGGAACCAAAATAAATCACACAAGCAGTTCTTCACATGAATTAGAAACACCAGACTTTTTGAAGCATATGTTGTACCTCACGGATGGGTTTATTTCCAATATTAATTACTATTTGAAATAATAATTAATAATAATAATTAGTCTCTTTTTAATAGTGATTTTGGGAGGCAATCTGGAGTAATGGTTAAGAAACTAGATTTGGAGTCAGGAAGACTCAGGTTTAAGTCATCCCTCTAACATATACTGGCTGTGTGACCCTGGATGGGTGATTTAACTTTGCAGTGCTTCAGGTAATTCTCAATGACCAGAAAAGCTGCAGAACAGTTGTCCACCTTCCTTGATAAAATAGAAGAAATTTCCTCACCTCGCCCTTCTCTATACTCATGAATTCAAAGATCCATACCCCCCCAAAATTTTTTTTTAAATATAGTGCTTACAGTTTACAAAGCTCTCTCCTTACCTTGAGGTAGCTCAATAATTATTTTGCTGAATGTTTACTATAAGCTGGGCATTGGGCAAATAGCTAAGGATGCAAAGAAAGGTGAAAGGTCCCTATCCTCTAGAAGCTCATATTCTAGCAGAGGAGACAACATGCGAGTAACTGAACCAATTTTTGAGTCATTTCAGTTGTGCCTGACTCTCTGTGACCCCATTTGGGGTTTTCCTGGCAGAGATACTAGAGTACTTTGCCATTTCCTTTTCCAGCTCATTTTACAGTGGAGGACCTGAGGCAAACAGGGTTAAGCGACTTGCCCAAACTAGTAAGTGTCTGAAGCCAGATTTGAACTCAGAAGATGAGTCTTCCTGATTCCAAGCCCACTGTGCCACCTTCCTGACCAATTGAATCTATTAGATATATACAATGTAAATGGAAGGTGATCTCAGAGGAAAAGTACTAACATCTGGGTCGTTAAGAAAGAACTTCTATAAAAAGAGGTTCTTGAAGGAAGCTAGGAGGCAGAGGTAAAGAGAGGTAGCATTTCAGGTATGAAGGACAGCCAGAGAATAGGCATCAAGACAGGAAGTAGGATGTCATCCCTATAGCAAAAAGGCCAGTGACTCTGGACTGAAGATTATATGGAAGAGACAAGAAGGCCATAAAGACAGGAAAAGGCCAGGTTGTGAAAGGGTTTTAACTGTGAAACAAAGCATTTTCAATCTGATCCCAGGAATGATAGGGAGCCACCAGAGTTTATTGAATGGAGGGGAGGGATGGAAGTGGAGAGAGACTTGAACTAGTAAGACCAAACAAGAAGACTATTGCAATAGTCCAAGGGTGAGGTGATGAGGGCCTGCATTGGGTGCAGCTTTGAGTAGAAAGAAGATGATATTGTAAAGTTATAAAATGATAAGAATTGGCAAGAAATTGGATGTGTGAGCTTAGTAGGAAGTAGTAAGAGAGTAGTTGAGGGTGACACAGAAGTGGTAAGCCTGGATGATAGAGAATGGTGGCAGCTTTTGTAGTAGACAGAGGCAGAAGAGCTTAGAGGAAATATAATGAATTCTGTTATGGACAAATTGAGAACAAGATGCCTAGGGGTCATCCAGTTAAAGAGGTCCAAAAAACAGTTGGTGATGTAAGACTGGACCCCAGGAGAGCTGGATATATAAGTTTAGGAATCAGCTACTTAGAGATGATAATGAACTCATATGGGCACTAATGGTATTCCTAAGCTAGAGGCCAAGTCAAATCCTCTAGGATCACCCAAAGTTAGAGATCATGACCTGGAGGAAGATCTAAAAAAGAAGGCTGAGAAGAAGCAGTCATACAGGTAGGAGCAGAACCAAGAAAGAACAATGTCACAGTGTTGCTATGGAGAGAGGAGGTAGTATCCAGGAGAAGATTGTGATTCAGTGTCAAAGCCTGCAGAGAGGTCAAGAAGGATGAAGACTGAGAAAGTGCCATTATGTTTGGCAATTAAGAGATCATTGGTGACTTTGGAGAGATCAGTTTCAGTTCAAAGGTGTAATTGGAAGCCAGGTTGCAGAGATAATAGAATAAAGTGGGAGGAGAAGTAAAAACACTGAGTGTAGATGGATTTCTCAAGTTTAGCTGAAAAGGAAGGAGAAATATAGGATGATAACTGATGGGATGGTAGGATTAAATTATGTAGGTAGCACAAACATTACTTTTCCCATTTTATAGAATTAGTAAATGGAGACCCAGAGTTGTATATTGACTTGCCAATGATCGCACAGTAAGTAAGTAGAAGGGTTAGAATTCACACCTGTCTTCTGATTCTAAAGCCAATAGTCTTTCTGCTATCCTGCGTGGCTTTTGCTGTTTCCCATTCACTTTCTAAAAAGAACAAAGAGGACTTAATATATTCCATCCAAGTTTGTTTTTATTTCAGTAACTCAGGAATGGTGCATCATTTTTTTGCTGGCAAGTGTCCTGTGAGCTGTGATTCTCCTGCAACATCAAAAAAGCTTACTGGGGAGGACAGAAACATGGATTACAAGTTTATTTTTCCTCTAATCTTCTTTTTTTATAAAAATAATTGCCAGCAAGTTAAAGGTCATACACAGAAGCTGTTGTTTGGTTACTGAATGGATTTAAAGTCAATTTCAAGTCCAGAGAATCCAAATTTAATATTGTTGCTGTTCAGTCAGTTCAGGCGTGTCTGACTCTTTGTGACCCCATTTGGAGTTTTCTTGGCAAAGATATTGGATTGATTTGCCATTTCCTTCTTCCACTCATTTTATAAATGAGGAAACAGGTAAACAGAGTTAAGTGACTTGCCCAGTATCATGCAGCTAGTAAGTGTCTGAGGCCAGATTTAAATTCAGAAATACGAATCTTCTTGACTCCCGGCCCAACACTCTATCTACTTCACCACCTAGCTGCATTTTATAATATAGTGACCCTTGAATCATGTGGTCCTTTAGGATTTGAATGTGGTAACTCAGTGGACACATTAAGTTGATTAATTTATCAAAGATTACTTTTTGCCTTCTTAAATAACTGGCTAAACTGAACCAGTCTAATTTGGGAGCCCAGGATCTGACTCAGTACCAAACTTCATCCCTACCCAAACCCACCAGGCAGGATTTGTTTATTGGGTTTTTTAAATTTTCTTTAGATCTGGGTGTGTTTTACCAGTCCCATTAGAATTTGTGCACAGAATTTACCTACTTATAAGGAAAGAGTCCCTTGTCTTAACTTGGGCCCCCTTCAGTGAGACTACTTACCATTCCTTGGAGTAACTTCCATCAAGAAGGAAGGAAGAAAGAGTCCATTTTCTTAGGTTGGGTCTCTTCCAGAAGAACCAATTATCTAACCTTAGAGTCCATATGGCCAATAGAGTTCTGGACTTGAAGTGAGGAAGATCTGAAATTGAATTCTACCTTAGACACTCTGTGGAGCTCTGGATAAATGCTTTAGCCTCTCTGAGCCACCCTAGTGTCCTGATCTGTAAAATGAGAATAATAATGGCACCTGTCTCACAAAGTTGTTGTAAGGACCCAATGAGATAACAAGTGTAAAGTGTATTGCAAAGCTTAAAGCATTGGTGTGAGCTGATATTGTTATTTCTGTCTCTGTGAGGGAACAGGAAGAAAACCAATCAGACTCCATTCAATGGAGAATTCTATTTAGGTTGCTATGTATTGAATAACACCAACATACCAATGCACAAAGCCTAAACCTGATCTACAATGAGAAGCTAAGTCAATCCTTGTGCTGTTTCTTCATCCAAAAAATGAAGACATTGGCTCCAATGGGCATTTAGGTTCCTTCTAGATTTATGGTCCTCCCAAGGCTCCACTGGGTACCCAAAGCATAGGAGTCTTTTTATCGCCAAAAAAAGTGTGTGCACACGTGCGTGTGTGTGCGTGTGTGCATGTGTGTGTGTGTGTTTGTGTGTTTCCAGGAGTGGTGGGGTAGTGGCAGGGTCTTCCATTTTTAAAAATTAGGAATTATCTGCAGTAGAGATCAGAGAGATGGACTCTGAATCCACTAGACTAGGAAGCATACTTAGAGATAATTTAGTACAAGCCTCTCATTTTGCAAATGAGGAAATGAAAGGAAATGATTTGCCCAAAATCTCCACAACCCATTAGTGGCAGATCTGGGATAGGAACACAGGTCTCCTCTTTTCCCTTTTGTGCCCTCTCAGGGAAAGAATGATGGTAACTGGTATTTATACGTTGACTTTAGGTATACAAAGTGCCTTATATGCATTATTGATGAGCTGTTCTTAAAGTGTGGTCTAGAGATTCCAGGAAGTCCCTGAGACCCTTTCAGGAGTCCATAAGTTCAAAATTCTTTTCATAATAATGCTGTTTTAATTTCTAATATGGTAAGAATTAATAGATATAGCCATCATAAACCAAAGCTCTTTGAAGGCGTTGTCAGTAATTTTGACCAGTGGAAATGTGTCATGATTTCACAAAGTTTGAAAATAGATCATAGGAACATAGATTTGGAGCTAGAAGAGAGCTTAAGAGTTATTTAGTCCAACTTCCCAGATTTAACTTAGGCCAAGAGTTGTGCTGATTGTCCAAGGTCACATAAGCAGGAAGTGGCAGAGCTCAAATTTAAAACCAAATCTTCCGAATCAAAATCCATTGCTCTTTTCATTGTATCACACTTTCTCTAATTATCTCATTTCATGTGGGGTATAAGACAACACACCAATTCTTAGAGTTAGTTCATTATATGAATCTATTTTAGAAAACAAAGACTTTCTTCCAATTTCCCTCAAGAAGGCTGTGTAGCATGTGGGCCAGTAGCCCCTAAAAAAGAAGAAAGTTCTCATGTCCCCGTCAAGGAGATCATGCCAAGTGCTCTACTTTGCCTCCCAATGCAGTGGTCTTATTTCACTAAGGTGATGGATCTCAGTTTGATGGCAAGTTAAAAAGTCACCAGAAGGGAATAGCAGGGAGCCACTGTTGGCTATTGGTAATGGGTTTTTGAGCAGAGTTAAATTGAGTAGGCACGCAAAGCAGAATAAGAGATCCTTCTTAAGGCTTAAATTAACAGTAATAACAGCAACCTAGATAATGTGATAATAATCAGAGATCTAGGCCTTTTTGGGGATTGGGAGTGCAAAGCCATTCCCTTTTGGAAATGAACTTATTCACCTATGGGGAGTAAATGGCCTTCCCTCTGGCGAGTGTCTCTTGCTAGCGGACACATAACTCTCATGAATTCTTTTAGAGATAATATCTCCTGCCTTGCTCTTCATATTGTTGTTGAGGTAATAAATACAGATATATTTGATACCTCAGAGGCCATTTCATTTTCTTCTGTTGGTGAATTTAGTCCCTGATTCTCCAAGGAATAAGCAATACTAAGCGCAATTTCTATACAGGTCAATTGGATCCTCTCACTTCCCTGACCCCAGACTGGACCCAGGCTTTACTCTCAGAATATCTCTAACCAAACATTCATGAAAAAAGAATTTGGTGCAGTAAAAAGAATACTAGATTTAGAGTCATATAATTTAGATTGAAGTCCCAATTCTTTTACCTGCATGACCTGAAACAATTCATTTAACCTGTTGGTGTCTTAATTTGCTCATATGTAAAATGAAAGGGTTGGATTAAAAGACCTCCATCGTCCCTTTCTGGTCTAAATCTGTAATATTACAAATGTGTGACATCGTCTCTCCAAGAAGCTAGGCAATAGAATATGGCTAGAAAGGCACAGGTCACACACACTGTTGAAGAAACAACACTGGAAGATATTAGAGAGAATGCTGGACCTGTGTTGTATCCATGCTCCACTGACATTGAGAAAGTCATGTAATCCCTCTGTGCTTCAGTTTGTTTAGGAAGGTTGACTGGGTGCTCTCCAAGGTGCTAGGTAGTAACAAATCTATGACCCTATGAACCCAAAGTTATCCTGCTTGCAGTAGGTTAGAAGTAGGTTAGAAGTATAAAATGGACTGATACTTTCATTTTTCCCTCTCTGTAATGATTGTTTTTTAAAAATGAGATACTCTCCCCAAAGTATAAAAGAATGAGGCAGTTCTGAGCCTATTAGCAAAAGATGCTGTAGTGACCAAGAGCAGAGACTAACAGTGCTGGGCACATAGTGGGCACTCAATTGCTTATTTTATAACTGAATTGATGAACAGTCACTGTCAATGAAAAGAGAAAGTAAAAACAAACGTAGATATTCTTGGGTTTAGCATAGGCTGTGACCCTTTCCTGCGGCATATTTAAAAACCCCAAAACAAGCAAAAAGAAAGACTCCTGGAGTCCCTAGAGCTTCCTCTTGGAAAAAGTTAACTGATATTTAATTTACATAGCATTTTCAGATTTGCAAGTATGGATCTACTATCTCATTTGTATCTCACAACAACTTAGTGTGGTGGCTATTAGAGATATTATTGTCCCCATTTTACAGATGAGGAAACTGAGACACCACAAAGTTAACTAATTTGTCTATTACCACTCAGCTAACTTTCAGATGTGGTGGAGATTCAAACCTAAGCCTTCCTAACACCAAGTCCAATATCTTATTCACCACACCACAGAAAAGCTAATCTTTTTCTGAAGCTAGGCAGCACAAAAAGAGATAAGAATGGTTTCTTAAATGAGCAATGCAAAGAAATAGAAGAAAACAATAAACTTGGAAAGGCAAGAAATCTTTTCAAGAAAAATTGAGGTATCAAAGGAACTTTGCACGGAAAAATGAGCATGATAAAAGACAGAATGATAAGGACTGAACAGAAGCAGAAGAGATTAAGAAAAGGTGGAAAGAATATGTGTAAGAACTATACAATAAATATCTTAGCATCACCAATAATCACAATGGTGTGGTTACTGATCTAGAGCCAGACATCCTGGAGAATGAAGTCAAGTGGACCTTAGAAAGCATTGCTAACAATAAAGATAGAGGAGGTGATAGAATTCCAGCTGAACTATTTAAAACCCTAAAAGATGATTCTGTTAAAAAAAATACTGCATTCAATATGCCAAGAAATTTGGAAAACTTGACAGTGGTCATGGGATAGGAAGAGATCAATTTACATCCCAGTCCTAAGGAAACGTAATGCCAAAGAATGTTCGAATTACTTAACAATTGCAATATTTTCACACATCAACAAGATTATGCTTAAGATTCTGAAAGCTGGACTTCAGCAACATGTGAACCAAGAATTACCAAAAGAGCTGGCTGGTTTTCAAAGAAGTAGATTAACCAGAGACCAAATTGCCAACATTCACTGGATTATGGAGAGATCAAGGGAGTTCCAGGGCAGGGTGGGGAGGGATCTGCTTCTGCCTCATTGACTACACAAAAAGCCTTTGACTGTATGGATCACAAGAAAATGTAGCAAGTACTCAAAAAGATAGGAGCACCGAATAATCTTACTTGTCTCCTGAGGAAACTGTGTGTGGGTCAAGAGGCAACAGTTAGAGCCAAACATGGAACAATTGGTTGGTTTTAGATTGGAAAATGAGTACAACAAGGCTGTATACTGTTACCTTAATTATTTAACTTAGATACAGAGTGTATCATGAAAAATGCCAGGCTAGATGAATGAAAAGGCAGAAATAAGGTTGCCAGGAGAAATATTAACAATCTCAGATATGCAGATAGTACCATTCCGATGGCAGAAAGTGAAGAATTAAGAAGCCTCTTGATAAGAGTGAAAGATGAGAGGGTAAAAGCTGGTTTGAAGCTTAATATTAAAAATTTTTAAGATCATGGCAACTAGTTCCATCACTTCCTGGTAAATGGAGAGGGAAGAAATGGAATCAGTTTCAGTTTCATATTCTTGGGCTGAAAGATCACTGCAGACAATGACTGCAGCCCTCAAATTAAAAGACACTCCTTAGAAGGAAAACTATGGCAAATTTGGACAGCATCCTAAAAAGCAGAGATATCACCTTGCTGACAATAGTCTGTATAATCAAAACTATGGTTTTTCATGTAGTAAAGCATGGCTTTAAGAGTTGGACTATGTAAGGAAAGCTGAGCACTGAAGAATCAATGTTTTTGAATTGTGATAAAGAAGATTTTTGAGAGTCTCTTGGACAGCAAGGAGGTCAAATCAGTTGGTGAATACTTAAAGAAATTCATTCAGACTATTCATTGGAGGGTCAAATGCTGAAGCTGAAGTTTAAATACTTTGGCCACATAACAAGAAGATGGGACTCATTATAAAATACCCTAATATTGGGAAAGATTGAAAGCAAAAGGAAAAGAGGACAGCAAAGGACGAGGTAGACACACAGTGTAATGAAAGCAATGAAAATGAGCTTGGACAGACTTTGGGAGATAGTGGAGCAGAGAAGGGCCTAGTGTGCTATGTTCCATAGGGTCACAAACAGTCAGACATAACTGAATGACAAAACAACAACAAGATAGAACAGTGGAGAGAGTGCTGGATGTGAGGATGACTTGAGTTCAAATTCAACCTCAGACATTTGCTAGCCATGGGATCCTAGACAAGTCACTTAACCTCTATCAGACTCAATTTCTTCACATGTACAATGGGAGCTCAATAACATCTATATGAGTTGTTGTGAGGATCAGATGAAATCATATTTGAAAAGCGCTTAGCACAATGCCTAGCACATAGTAGGTGCTATATAAATGTAAGATATTATTATTATTAGGAACTGACCTGTCTTGGTAGAAGCAGTTTCCTTACTTGGGAGTTCTCTCTACCAATGCAATCATAGCTTTCATCCATGGCCATATATACATGTACATGGAGCTCATCTTATATATACATATGTGTTTATCTACGTGTATATAGCACCTATAAGTTCTGGACTTCCTTTCCCAGCCCCAACTCATACTGTCAGGACATGACTACTACATCCTCATTTCTTTTCATTTCTTACCTGGCTGTACTACTTCAGGACTTCTCTGACTTGCTTTTCCACCATGCCACTATTAGTACCTTCTCCTGCCCCACCCCACTTTTCAACTTTCTTTTGTGTTTTGTCTTCCCCCGTTAGATTGTAAATTACCTGAGGGTAGGAACCACTTTATTTCTCCCTCCCTTCCTCCCTTCCTCCCTTTCTTTCTTTCTTTCTCTTTCCTTTGTATTTGTATCCCCATCCCTAAACAGTGACTGGCACGTAGGTGACACTTAATAAATGTTTATTATTTATTAATGACATCCCCTCAGGGTCATAGAGTAACCCTGAGGGCATCCCCAGAACTCTAGTGGTTGCTTGTTCCCTCAAAGTCTAGGGTTAGCCCTAAGGGGTTGAGAGTGTCTTTCTAATGATAAGCCCATGAGCTTCCACCACTGTGCTTTTGCCCATATTTTTCAATGATGTCAACTAGTCAGCTAGACTTAGTTCATTTTTAGAAAGGGGTACTTGTTAAAGTGGCATAGTAAAAACAATTGGCACAAAATCCACCCCCTTGCCAAAAGTCTATGACACACTTTCTTATTTATACGTACAGAGTCCAGTGGAAGTACACATGACAAAGAGATAGCTCATAGCTCCTAGAAATCTTTTTTCTTGAGTCTTTGAAATGTTCCCCTTAGGTACATTATAGTTTTTTTTCCCTTCTAGGCTTTTTGCAGAGCCATAAATCTACATCCTGTCTATCATTGGCCCCCAATGCAATCACTGCTGCCAGCTATATGAAGACATTGCTAGGACTCCAGTGAAAAGCCAAAATTCACTAGGTTCTCTTCCAGCCAAGATTAGGAGTCCTGTGCACAAAGCAAATCTTTCTCAGGGGTAGCTATCTTTCCTCTTCACCACTAGATATTTTAATGTCTTGATTCCAAAACTGACTTGATCTTTTATAAATCATCCATGAGGTGAAACCTGATATCTTCAGCTAATATGAACATACTTCATATGCAGCATTGCTCTGATTTATACAATGGCTTTCGAAAACCTTTTGCACTTAATCTGCAGTATTTGATTGGGGGCGGGGAAGAGTAGGCTCACCTGGTTAAGGTATCAGGGCATTGCATCTTATCATTTCCTGTAAGTGGGAATAGTAATTGTCTAAGTTTGTGTCCACCCATATATACATCCATATGTACATGCATACATACATGCACATTTTTAAGTTTTACAAACTATCTTCCTCACAACACATAGACAGGGCAAGAATTTTATGAATAAAGGAGCTGAGGTTGTAACTTTTTCAGGATTTCACAGTTAATGTGTGTTGTGGAATATGGGAAATTCAAATTCAAGTATCTTGAATTCAAATCCAAACCTCTTTCTACTACACCATGTTTATTTTTCTATGTAGTCAGCACCTCCCCCACTGTGATAAAAGCTCACAATTAACAGGCAGCTGGGAGTAAAGTCAATGACATCAAAAGCCGACAATTGGAAACCAGAGGAAGGAAGAAAGTTGTCACTGCTCAGAGTTTCTTTTCTCATCCTATTTCCACCTTAGGAATTTAAGGATCCATAATTGCCCACATGGAAAAGAACTTTCTTTTTCTCCATGGCTCTGTCTATGCAGAAAGAGAACCAGGGGAGGGAGAATGAAGAAGATAGCATTTGACCATGGTTTTAACTCTGCATAAAGGAAAATGAATTTGTGGAAATTAAATCAAAGTCCAACCTGAATTTTTATTTCACTGTTTAATTCTAGGGAATTCAGTTCAACATACTGGAATTGAGGGGTACAAATGCTGGACTTTCTACAATCATTGCTAAGGCATCCTCTCTTTTAAGAAGCTTGAAGTGGATCAGAAGTAGAGTGATATGATCTTGGGAAAGTCACTTAACCTCTCAGTGTGCCAGCCAACTCTTTAACCCTTTAGGTTACAGAACATATACCACCCGGCATTGACAGATGGACTTTCTTCACCAAGGTGTTCTCTATACTAATGAAATCATACATCTTGATAAAAGAGAACACTGAGGGAGCAAAATATGGTGGCTTCAGGTGCATGAGAGAGAATAGTTGTTGGTTTATTAGGTTTATTAATTGATAGGAGAAAAGTGAGTGATGGAGAGATTACATATGAACACAATGTATTTCATTTTCTTGAGGTTGCTCTCCTCTTCCCACCATGCTGTCATGGGTTATGGATGATCTCTGACTGTGTGGCTCTTCATAGAAGTCAGGCAATTGTCCCCACTTACTTTCGAGTTCACCTTGTCCTATTTCATGACCTTAGGTAGGTTCCCTGTGGATAAAGTAGTGAGAATAAGGCAGTTATGCCTTAGAAAATTTATCAATTGTTAACAATAGCTGAAACTCTTAGCAAGCTAATATTGATATTCATAATTTAGTTTTTAGACTACAGCATTGCATATGTATTTATAGACTACATAAAAGGCATCATTAGCTTTATCCTGTAGTTCACTAAATGATTGAGATAAAATTTGTCTCTAATCTATTAGTTAAATGTCAGAGAGAGGAATATATCAGTATCAAAAGCATGTGGAGAAATAAGACCATGGAAAGAAGTTTAGGCTAGTTATGTTTACCATTGCAAAAGGTCAAAGGCTAGGGAAATTGACATCCAATGCTGTATTACAAAACAGCATCACAGAGTTAGTAACATAACCAAAGATTGAAGTTTCTGGATCAAACTCATAGTTAAAATTTAAATCTTTGACTTTATATCTAGATATGAAAAGTAGAGAAAATAGTTGCCCTTGAAAAATAGAAAAGGGAGATAAGAAAAATCATCAATTGAGGAAAAAAAAGAACACGTTCCTTAGAAAACCAATTTGCACTTTGAGATTGATGTGTATTTACCAAGACACTTAATTCATATGTTCCTTCCAAAGGCTTATGAGAAATATGCATTGAGTTGCTTACTCCATCTTCTTCATTTTATTCTAATCTAATCTAAGCTATTCTAATCTAGTCCACTCTAATTTGGAAACAATCCCTTGAAATTATTTTAAGATTGTCTCCTTGGACCATTGCAAATGAACCAAAGGCTTGACATGACATGATATGGACGAAACATTATTATTAAAAGGTCCTTCTGCTCTGTATGATAGCAAGGTGATTGGTTAGCCATTGCATAGGCAGGGCCCAGTCACTGACTAGACTTAGGTAAAAATATAGTTGGATGGTATATGAGAATTATGGTTCCTGGAAGAATCCTGTCATCTCAGATATCACTATTTGATACCAATTTGGGTTAATAATCAAAATAACAAGTCAGTAGACAAATAATTGAGGCCTATAGTGTGAATAGGGTAGGCTCAAAACAGAGGGCAGGCTTGAGCTCAAGAAGCAGGCTCATCTATAGTCAACACCATGGTTAGAAGCCAACATATATGGTAAAAGGTTGATAACCAAAAACCACAAAAAGAGATCAGCACCCTGGTCAGCACAAATGCCAGCTCTTAGGAAAGCCACCTTGACTTGGGTCCTTTTATCTTAGGCCCTGGCTGATTCTGTTTCTGAGATGGAGCTTGCTTGGTCTAAAAGAGTCGAAGATTTGTCTATTTCTCAATTGTCAGCAGCTGTGTACTCCTATACATAAAATCACTGGATATCAGTCTGTATGGACAAGGCCATTCCCCTGAATATTAATATTATTATTAATAATAATAGTAGGAATAATAATGATGAATAGTATTTGTGTAGTTATTTAAAGTTTACAAAGTTCTTTTGGTTCTATTTGGGATGCTCATCTTTGATTTGGTAGTTAGCTTCTCAAGTGTTCTCAGGTTTACCTTTGAGTTTTTGCCTTCCAGTATACAGGAAGAGTATAGTATTATGGAGAAATAATGGATTTAGATTTCAAAGATCTGTGTTCAAATTCTTCTTTATCTATTTACTGCATGTGTGATTTTAGGCAAATCATTTGATTTGTCCTCAGTTTCCTCATTTTTAAAATTAAGAGTTTAGACTAGATAGTTTCTATGGTCCTTAGCAGCTCTAAATTTATCATCGTACAATCTTGATAGTTCAACATAAGTAACCATACAGGAAAAATTAAGTGGATGAAGAATATCTATAGCCCAGCTTATGATATACACACAAACAGGCAATCAATAGAGCTTATCTATTAATACATATACCTCGTACAAACACTGCAAATGCACAATGAACCAGGCACAAAGTTGAATGAGAAATGACTTCCTCCTCTCAAAAGCTAGGTTGCCTTTGAGAAATTGCATGCTTCTTTTAATAACCCCAAATTCCTGCCTACAATAAAGGTTCATCTTTTTCATACCAATATTCTTCAAGTATGTATGACTGTAAATCATGGAATACCTCAGTCTCCAGAGAATTAAACTTAGAGCAATGAAAAGGTATATAGTGGGTCTAAGTAGCCTGCAGCATACTACAAGCAAAAAATAGTCTAGGACAAATAGTAAAGAATGTCACGTAAAGTAAAAATGTATGCACAGGGGAAAATGAGTTAATCACAAAACAACAGAAATGGATAGAACAAATAGATGGCCTTTATAATTAATTGATATACATTTAGTATTAGAGCCAGAGGAAATCCTGCAGCATGTTGGGTGGACTCTCTGTGGTAGATTTATGGGAGGAAACACCTCTATAGGTGAGAATGAGCTTCTGTGAATAGATTTCCATCTGTACCACATGGATGAGATCACAAATCTATCAAGGATCGAAGATAATCTTATGTCCCCTAGAACTGGAATAGGATTTTTGACAGAGGAGGATGTCTCCTAGACCTTTACCAATTTGTTACTTCCACTAATTAAACTTTGTAGATGAAAGATTTAAAATGGATGTTCCATCTACTCAATTCCCTAACAGAGCAACTCAAGGTACTGATTGACTTGTGAGCAACATTTTCAGAAACTGTTGGTATTTGCCCCCCACAAACATTACATAGTGACTACAAAATTTATTCATATTTTTAAAACAAAAAACACAAATTGGTTAGTTGAATAAAATCCATTACCCTTAAGCAACATTACTCTTGAATTATTCATGGCAAAAACATTTGATTGTTTCCACACTTAATTTGTAATGGATTGGATGAAGCTGAAGCGTCTAGCTCATGCAAGAGTAATGTACATCAGTCAGGGGTCCTGATCAGCTGAACTCATAGAATGAAGTAGAATATTTCTCCATGCTTCATCCTCTAGAACTGGTCAATAGTGAGGGACAAAAGGGGAGAAAGCATTCTCACAGAAACACAAGGGGTAAAAAAACACTACTTTTAAAAAGTTTTAGTGGGTGGGGGATGTCACAGCAATTATGTCTATACCTCTTGACCTCTGCCTTTTGGCTTAGTCTTTCAGGAACTAATCTAACTAGGTTTGAGAAGGTCATATCACCTTATGACAAGGGAATATAATGTTAAGACACTGGGAATCAGAAGACCTGTGTTCTGTTGGGTTCTATCATCATCTAACTGTATGACCTTGGCTAAATTATTTCCCTTCTCTGGGCCTCAGTTTCTCCAGCTGTAAAATGAATGTGTTTCACTAAATTCTCTAAGAGGTTTTCCAAATCTGAAATTCTATAATTCTATAGTCTTTACTCCTTTGGCTGGTCATTTAATCATCCCACTGGCCAAACTGTTATTACCCCTTCAGGAACTGAGCCTGTTTGCATAAAGTAACACAGTAACAACAATAGTTGATGAATACTGGTGTTTGGTCTACAAATACTTTACATACATCATCTCATTTTATACTCACAATGCCATGTCATGTAGGTGCTACAAATATTACCCCCAATTTACATATAGGGGAATTGAGGCTGAAAGAATTTGCATCTTAGTTATCATATTGCTAGTCAATAGCAGAGGGAAAATTTGAATGCATTTCTTAGGGCCAAGCCCAGTGCTCTCTCCACAGTGTCACGTGGCCTCTTCTCTACTTAAGAATGAATGGATAAAGTCAGCCAAAATAAATGTAAACAGTAATCGACTCTCCAAAGCTCACAGAATAGCAGTACGCCTCCAAAGAGACATATAAGCCAGAGGGTTCGGGTGTTATCTGCGCTTGTGATCAATACAAAAAAAAAAACACAACCATGAAACCCATGAGAGGAAAAGATTTGGGAGGTATTTAGGTCTTGAGAACTTGGCTTTAATTGTCAGAGAAACACAGAATCCATGGCCACCTGGGAAGGGCTTTGCTAACACCCTGCTCAGAACCAACAAATCCAGAAGTTTGGAGGAGGCCTAAGTGTCTCCAAATTTAGGGAGGACCTATTGGGCCATTTTCAGATAAATGTTTCTCTCTGCAGATAGGCCCATTTCCACAAATGAGTCATCTGGAATATGGTCATTGAATTAATAGGGGGGAGGAAGAAGAGAAGAAATTTGCCTTCATAGGGCAGCACAACTTGTTTAATACTAAACTTCTAAGTAAAAATATGAGACAGCTGCCTGAGAACCACAGGAGAGAGTGTTCTTGGCAAGCATTTTATCAGACAAGCCAATCTCCTGTAATAAACAGTTTGGTGCCAAAATGGTTTCAGGGATTGTTTTGTTTTGTTTTGTTTTGTTTCATTTTCCAACTATTCCTGAAGAAAGAAGTCAAAAGTTAATTTCAAAAGGAATCACTAAGGTCTGTGTGAGTAATAACATCTTGTGAAGATATTACACTGCTTCCATGAAAAGATCCCCAAAGGTCATCAAGTAATTGAATTCTTATATTATTGTTTAATTTTTCATGTGTGTCATTTCCCCCCTGAGGCCCTCCAAGTCTAATAATTGATGAGGTAAGGTCCTATCTTTCCAACAATTTAAGTACCTTAACTTTGAGGACTGAGTGGTATTATCAATTGTGTACCAAATAGGATAGTATATCTATAATTGAAAGGGACCTTAGAGGTCATCAAAGCCAAATCCATCATTTCACAATTGAGAAAACTGAGGTCCAGAGAGGTTAAGTGGCTGATCCCAGGTGAGGATTTGAATACAGGCCTCAAATTTCTTGTTCTTTCCCCTACATCATCCATATACATGTTGCTGTTCAGTCATTTTTCAGTCATATCCAACTCTTTGTGACTCCATTTGGGGTTTTCTTGGTAAAGATACTAGAGTGGCTTGCCATTTCCTTCTCCAGCTCATTTTACAGATGAGGAACTGAGACAAACAGGGTTAAGTGACTTGCCCAGGGTCACACAATTAGTACATGTCTGAGGTCAGATTTAAACTCATGAAGACTAGTCTGGCTGACTCCAGACCCAGCACTCTATCCACTGTACCACCTAACTGCCCTACGAGCTTATTAGGTATTCAATAAATACTTATTAGATAAATGAATGAGTTGCTGAATTAATGAATACAGTTTATTCCCATATCTGTAAGCAAGACTACTGCCAAGCCATTTAATCAACAAACAGATGATTTCTAATATTGAAAATAATAATAACAGCTAACATTTATGTGGTACTTTAAGGTTTTCAAAGCACTTTACTTGTTATATCATTTGATCCTCACAGAAACCCTACAAGGTAGATGTTATTATCACCCCCATTTTACAGATAATGACACTGAGACTTAAGTACTTAAGTTGAATGATTTACCACCAAGGTCACAGAGCTAGCTAACAAGAAAGTATCCGAGGCAAGATTCGAAATACATATCCAGCATCCAGAAAACTATCCACTATATGGACAAGAAAATTTTGCATTTTTCTTTTAGTGACTGGCTTTAGGAATTGGCAGGCTCACCAGGAAATTCTTTCCTATGCCTAACCTAAACCCCTCTAAGTTTATCCCACTTGTTTGAACTTAAGTGGATACCCTGTCTTCTGCTCTCCTTCCCTAACCCACCCCTTTCTTAGGAAACTCAGTTTCTCTTCTTGGCTCTAGCATTCCTAGGAGAAAAGAATTAGAAATGACTGAACAACAACATGTATATACATGATGTAGAGGAAATCCATGTGGAAGGCTATGATATACTGAGAGGCAGTGTCCAGCAGGGCCCCACTGGTGAACTCTGGAAAGCAAGTGGGTCTTCTAACCTACAGGCAAATCTTCTAGCCTACCTCATTGAACTGCCTGCAACTACTTAGGGCTGCAGAATCTCCAACTGGCTGAGAAAGTCCTGCAATGTGGAAAGCCAACCACACCATCCTTGCTGGCATCCACTTGTAAATGTAATATAGGAACATTTTCAGTAGGTGGTAATAGCCATTTTAGGGAAAGACCCCATATGGCTACCAAGCAAGCTGAATGAGCAGTGTCGTTCACTTTAAGCCTTCCCACCCTTCCCACTTCACCTTTTTCTTTTGCTTGGGGTGAAAGGAGGGGTGGATAGCAGAGATAGTGCCTTGGTTTATCTTCCCAGTCTGCTTGGTCAGCCTCAGCTATGGGCACAACTATGGACACAACCAAGGCTGGAAACATGCCAGAACTATCTAGTTGGTTTGAAAGAAAGGTCATTGTGGCAGCCAGGTGGTGCAAAGGATACAGGACCAGCCCTGGAGTCAGGAGGATCTGATTTCAAATCTGGCCTCAGACACTTACTAGCTGTGGGGCCCTGAGTAAGTCACTTAACCCTGATAGGAAGGAAGGAAGGAAGAAAGGAAGGAAGGAAGGAAGGAAGGAAGGAAGGAAGGAAGGAAGGAAGGAAGGAAGGAAGGGAGGGAGGGAGGAAGAGATGTTGCCTATGTGAAACAGAGATTGGCACCTGATAGTGGATGTGCAAAGTGAAGGAGAAAGAAGAGTTAAAGAGAGCATCAAAAGAGATTGGGTGAATTAATGGATGAATGGTGGTATCACAAACAGAAATAGTGAAATGAGATGGAACAGCTTCAGAAGAAAGAGATAATGTAATTAGTTTCAGATGTACTGAGTTTAGGGAGAAGACATGTAGGTTAAAAAAGCGAGTGTGAAGCGCAGAAGAGAAGTCAGGGCTGGAAATCTAAACAGAGGTGACTGTTGTTGTGGGAGTGAATGAAATTGCCCACAGAATCAATGCATTGTAAAGAGAGAAGAGAAAAGGGCCAAGGAGAAGGGGAAGCCAGCCAAAAAAAAAACAACAACAACAATGAGAGAGTGGTTAGAGGGGCAAAAAGAAGACCAGGAAATATTACATGGCTAAAGCCAAGGAATAAGAGAGTACATTGCATACAGTCATACTCACATAATTTGTGCTTAATTATATAAAACCTGATCATTGGTTGCAGCCCAATATGCAATATGGATTTGCATAATGCAATCACTTCATAAGATTCATCATTCACACTAATCAGGACCAAGCTGTATCCAGTAGAAGGAAGTGGTCAGTGGTCAGAATTGGATACAAAAAGATCTCAAGTGGCCATAAATAAATAAATAAATGAACTCCACATGTGTGTACATTCACATGGGGACATACAACTCTTTTAAAAAATCAAGTCTATGAATATTCAAGACTACATTGGACTTGCAGATTTCAAGTAATTTAAATGTCATAAACAGTATATGTAAAGTGTTTTCAGCGGAAGATGTCAGAGAAAATTGATCTTGATTATCAGTCACAACAGAGAAAAATTAGCATTTTCTATCTGAAAATTCCCTGAATCATAGATACTTAGCACCCTTGTACTTCAAGCCACATATGTTAGCATGATGGAAATTAATTTTAATTTTAAAAAATGAAGTGACCGTGTATTCCCTTATGAAGTAATTAGTTAAAACACACAGACAATGTTCTTACCTGATGGGGTTAAGTGAGCATTTCTGCAGGGAGACATGTGTTTCCCTTGGGCTCAGAGCTGTTGTAAACAGCTTTCCCCAGTTGAGGGAATCCCATGTTTTATTCAGGTTAGAAAGTCAGAAAGAAGACTTCTAATTAGACTTCCAACAACCCTGCCTTCTGGAAGGAAATTGCCAGGAGGGCTTCAAGGTCAAAAACTACAGTTCAGTTTAGCCACTCTGCTTATGCCTTCTGGGGCCCTTCATGTTGCCAGGCAGATTTTAAAGAAGCTTTATCCAAGTTTGGCTTTTCAGGCTCACTGTGCTGAGCCTCCTAAAACTGACTCCATGTGGGTCCTATAGCAATTATCATCCTGGCCACACTTACTTAAACCCATCTCCACATTCTCTTGAATGGCCAGAATCCAGGCCACATTTGTGTTAAGATCACAGGAACCTAAGACATCATCTAGCCCAACACTCTTCTTTTTAACATGGGGAAATTGAGGCCTAAAGTTGGGAAGTGACATAACCAGAGTCACTCAGCTAATAAGTAGCAGAGCTAGGATTTAAACCCAACTCCTCTGACTTCAAAGCTGGAGCTCTTTCCACCACACCACTATGAGGGACTTGTAGGAAAGACAGAGCTTGTCAGACATGCTAATAACATGAATGAAACTCTGTGAATGACAGAATTGAGGGGCAAAAAGACATTAATGGGCTGGAGTGATGGACCAAGTCTAATAAAGTAATACCTCAAGAGGCTTATCCAACCCAGCATCATGGAACAGCAGAAAGAGCCCTCAAATTGGAGTCAGGAAGACATAAATGCAAATTTAGCTTCAGAAACTAGGTGTCTGTGTCTCAATATTGCCATTTGTAAAATGGAAGTGAATGCTAATCGTTGAACTAGTTACCCTACTTTAATACAAAACCTCAAACTATGGGCAAGGCACTACACTAAGCACTTGGGATACAAATAGCCCCTGCCCTTGAACACAGAAAAGTAGATTCAAGCTAATTTGAAGAGAGAGAAAGGTGTCAAAATTGGGATGGATCAGTAAAGGTTTCTTGGAGGATGTGGCAGCTTAGCTAAACTCTTTCTTAGAGGTGGAATTGAGGCATCCTAGGCATGGGGGTGGGGATGGCTTGTGCAAATCCTTGGAGGAAAGCATTAGGAGGTCAAGTTTAGGGAATAGCTAGTGATCAATACATACATGAAGGAGTTAATTTGAAATAAGGCTGGAAATACAGGTTCGAGCCAGATTTTGGAAGGCCTTAACTGCCAGGGTGAAGAGTTGCTTAAGGGAAGCACTTTGTAAGTTTTTAAAGTATTACATAAATGTTTTATGTTCCACCACACACATGCACATATGACTAACTTTTCACTGACAATTGACTGCTTCCCAGGAAAAGGTCTTTTTGAGGAGTTCCACAATCCACTAGAAAGTCTGAGGGCACACAAAAGGATAGTCAAAAGGTAGAATGAGGCTTCATCTCTCCAAATCAAGGGTTGAGATAGACAAGGGGAGATTTTTTAAAGAGGGGTGCAAATTTAGAAATGGATCCAAACTAGACTAGTTAAATCTTGATTTTATATATCAGATAACTTAGGATCAAAGAATTTGTCGCCTGCCCCCAGGGTCACATGGCTATTAAGTGGCAGAACCAGAAATCAAAAACAGAGGGATACTGCCATGTGTAAGTGTTGACACTGACCTCTGAGATGGCTCTGCAGCTGTGATGCTGGATTCTAAGTCATCTCCCTTAAACTGGGCAGGCTGCCTATTCATTGCTTCCTGCCTTTCTGACAGCTGACTGCCTGCATCTCCTTGGAATTATTATTTCTGTAATGTTCCCAAAGGGAAGAGAGGTGAGGATCTATTGACTTCCTACACTCAAATGACAGTGGACAGCTAGCCTCTCCCTCAGAGCAGTATGCAAGCTGCCAGAGAGGGGTGGTAAGGACACTTGGCCTAAGGTAACATTTCCTCGAGCTTCAGTACACCAAGTTGAGTTTTAGAAAAATGGCCAATTTCATCCTGATTTATGCGTATTTCCCTAATTGCAATGAAACTGGAAGGTGCCTTGATGCTACAGAGAAAGAGAGAGAGAGAGAGAGAGAGAGAGAGAGAGAGAGAGAGAGAGAGAGAGAGAGAGAGAGAGAGAGCGAAAGCAGAAGGAGAAGGGGAAGGGGAAGGGGAAGGGAAAGGGGGAGAAGAAACAGAAAGAGAGAGATCCCCATTTGCTTTCTTCAAAAAGCAGTTCCATTTAAGTAAGATAGCAGCTTTCTGTAACGCAAAAAATCCTGAACATTAGGAGCACAAAACCCTCCAATTGTAACAAATGAGACAATTATGCCTTTGTGACAACTACATTATTAGGAGAGAGATTATATTCCTTCTCTGAGTAGGAGAATTACTTAGAGGGAGGTACTAGCCACTCAGCTATACAGAGGGTGTACAAAGAGGGCATAAAGAAGCATTTCTCTCTGTATAGTCAATATAACTACAGACAGAGCCTCCAGACATGCAGGAATACTACTACAATTAACGATAATAATATTACTTAGGGCTTATAAATCACCTTGCATCCCTGAAGTTCTAAGAGCTTTACAACACCTGCTAATTTACCTCTTTGTAAAGTAAGAGAGAAAATGCTGTGCCTCTTTCCAAGGAGGGGAAACTGGCTTGGAAAGCTCCACTGATTTCCTGAATGAAGGACCAGTGGGGAGTTAACGCAGAATCTTTATCATGCTTTCCTGTCTTCTAATTCAAAATTCTTTTTCCCCACAGCTTAGTCACAGTCTAAATCCCAAATTGGTTTGGATTCAAATTTAAGTCATTCTCTATATTTTTGAGAATAAATTTTAGATAGTGGTAATAATAGCCTTAACCTGTACATTTTATTCATCAATAGAAACTCACCATGCAATAATTATGGCAACAGTGTTGAACATTTTAAAAATGAAAGGTTGTTTCTAAAGGGAAATGGAATTCCGTGAATGCAGCAAGAAACCTCCATTGTTTGATGTATGCTTAAATTTTCCTGATTTCCAAGATTAAAGTATTGCTGCTGAAACTTAGAAGACACATTATATTTAAATAACTTGTAATCATGGACTTTCTCTAGCAATGAGGCATCTTGTTTTTTTCCACAACAATATGAAGTTAATCGAGGATTCTCATTATGAAGACCATTTCCTGTGCATTCTGAATGATGGGCAACTTTGTCTTTGGTCTGGCCCCACTTTAGGAAGGGCATGAAAGATGTCCAGTGTAATAAGCCATATTCACTCTATAGAAGGAAACCATGGCCTTCCATGACCACTAGAGCCCTAGGAGAATGAGGGCATGTATTTCAATCTGTGCCATTTTAGTTCAGGGGCTCTTAATCTTTTTATGTCATGAATCTTTTGGTAATCTGATGAAGCCAATGAACCCTTTCTCAGAATAATGTTTTTAATGCATAAAATAAAATACACTGGATAGCAAAGGAAACTCAAAGTTAGTGACAAGAAATCTGCATTTTCCCATCCAAATTCATGGATCCCCTGAAATCATCCGTGGACCCTGAGAGGCCTATCGACCCCAGGTTAAGAACCCTTGCCCTAATGGGAACTCTGGGGTCCTTAGTGACTTGAGAGAGTCAGCACCTCCCTGCATCATCTCAGAGAAGGATAGAGCTGCTGAGCTGAATATAGCTCCCTAACTCTTTGGCTCTAGTAATGCCTCTACATTGAAAAACATAGATTGAAACACTATTTTTGACAGCGTTAGCAATGGAATCACAGCAACAGCACAAATGCCGTGATTGATTGCACTGAAGGAAGTACTTGTGATGGTTGAAAATAACTGTTCCAAAAACAGTCATTTTCTAGCCATGTTCTTGTCTACCACATTTCTTGTTCGTGTCACCCATTTGGCCTTTGGGTTGTGTAATAATTTGGGTCTTTAGGAAATACTGTCTCATATGTTTTCCTAAAGATTTAATGTATACAATTTTGCCTCCCAAATGGGAATGTAATAGCACCAAGCTTCCAAATAAGTGTACACAGTTCTCCCCCAAATGAATACAAGCTTCTTGAGGCAGGGATAGCTTCATTTTTTTCCTTTTATCCTTACTGCCTAGCCCAGTGCCTAACACATAGTAGGCACTTAATATATGCTTATTCAAGCATTTATCATTGAAGTATGATGTAAGGCAGGATGGGTTATTGATGAAAAAGAGTTCTAGATAATGTAATCTAAAAGATGTGAGGAAGGAAAAATCACAATTGCCTAGAAAGAGGGATAAGCAAAGGCTTTTTGGAGATGACCTTTATATTCTTAAAGGAAGACAGAGATTTTGAAAGGTACGGATGAGAAGGGAGTGCTTTTCAGAAATGAAGGCTAGATCATATAAAGGTGTAGAAAAGGGAAAAATAGGACAAGATAGAATAGCTAGTAGTCTAATGCAGTTGGAATGAGGATTCATGAAAGTGCATCTCATAGGTATGGCCAATCTCTCCAGCAACAGAGAGAAGAACTCGTCTATTCTTGCCAGCTTTGTTCACATTTTGTCCATTGTCTTCCCATAAGTTTGCCACTGAGGGTTCACCCAACATGTGGAAAGCCTTCCTCAAATTCCCTTGATATTAAAACGATACCAGTGGAGTACATAGGTTGTCCATTGTTCATCCTTCCCTCTCACCATGTGACCAGCTTCCTGCCACTCCAAATTTCCTACATTTCTTTGGTGACCTACATTACACCACTTTTCCTGAATTGGTCTTTGTTCACAAAATGTCACAACTTGCTCATGCCAACAATATAAGGCTGGAGAGGTTGGTAGGAGACAGATTGTTAAGAAGTTCTAATGCCAATTGAGTCAGGTGCTAACCTCTGCTAACCTCTGGATTCTCATGCTATTGAATTATGCAAGAGTTTGGCTGATGCTTTTCGCACCATCACTATAGTAAGCTGGCCTTATTGGTGGTTGAAACATTACTATTAGTGCCACTAATTGTAATCTTTATTAAATTATTTAAGAGTTATAAAGTCACCTTTTCCAGGTGACATTGTGAGATAGATAATACAAATACTGTTCTCCTCATTTAGTAGATGAGGATTATGACTCAGGGAATTTAAATGACCTGGTCAGGGTCACACAGTGTTTAAATTGGGACTGAAGCAGAGAAACATTCTATCTTTGAAATCATAGTGGGACAGATCCTCATAAGATTGAAAGAGGCAATAGAATGGCAGATGAATACATAATGAAATATTAAACATAGAATTACACACAGAGAGAGCACTCGGATCTAGAAGGGAACCCAGAGACCATACAGTCCAATCACTTTTTAAGTAAAAATCCCTTTTATAACTAGTCAATCAATAAGCATTTATTAAGCACTTAGTATGTGCCACATATTGTGCTAAGAACTGGAGATAAAAAAGAAAAATAAACACAATCCCTGCCTTCAAGAAGTTTACATTCTAATGGGGAAGGTAACATGTAAGTATGCTCATGCAGGATCCCTGCAGAGCAGATGGATGATAGCCTTCAAGGGGAGGGCACTAGTAGCTGGGGAGATGAAGAAAGATTTCCTGTAGAAGGTGAGACTTGAGCTGAGCCTTGAAAAAAGCCAGGGATCCTACCAGGCAGAGGTTAGGAAGAAGAGCATTCCAGGCATGGGAAACCACCAGGACAGGCTCATGGAGAGGGAAAATGTTGTATTGTGTTGGGTATGAGGAAAAGCAAGTGGTCCTGCAGTCTTTGCTTAAAGACTTACAGTGAAATAGAACCCTATGTGTCCCAAAGCATTCCATTCTAATTTTGGACAGATTTAATTGCTTAAAAATGTTCCCTTTCATCTAGCTGAAATAATCCTCTTTTTCACTTCTACTTACTGCTCCTACTTCTGTCCTTTATGGCCAAAGCAAGCCTTCTACGTGCTAGTTCTTAAAAAACCTGAAAATAGTCACCATGTCCTTCCTAAGCCTTCTATAGACTAAAATCCCAGTTCCTCCAGTCAGTCCTAAGTGGGCATGAACACCATACTGGTTGTCTTCTCCTGAACACTCCCCAGCTCACCAGAATATGGTGCCAAGGACTGGACAGTGTACTCTAGATTTGGCCTGACTAGAGAAAAGGGCAAAGAGACCATTTCATTTAACTATATCTCTGTTGTGTGGCATGGCAGAGAAACAAGAAGGAGGAAGGGAGTTTTCCTGCATCATCAAATATTCTGGTTCATAAAGTTATCATATGTAGCATATGTAAATGGTCAATTTTCAAAGGGCAAGGACATAGGTAAACATACTCAATATGGAAATTATACTCAACATAATTAAATCTGTCCTTAATGATCAAAAGGTGATCTTGTAGCACCCCAGGGTCATCATTAGGCTTTGTTGGGGGGTAGTACTAAGGAAACACAATTAACCTTCTGAAACATCTTAACATACTCTATCTCTTATTAGAATGTAAGATCCCTGAAGACAGAAACCATATCTTGTTCTTTGGTCCCTCGCAGCACCCAGAGGCTTTCACATTATAAGTGCTTAGTATTTGCTAAATGAATGACCAACCCACCTTTAAGGATGCTTACAAAGCTCAAACTGCAAACACCAGCCAAAAACTCTATCTAAATATGTGTATATACATACATATGAAAGATGGTTTAACACCTGAGAGGAAATACTAGTATGTTTATTTAGATAGTTTTCAGAATGTTGTTTCTTCCCAATGCTGAGTTTATTTCTCCCACAGTAAAATCCAGGTGAGGAAAAGGAAACAATGAGCCACCCAAAATTTATCTGTACCCCCTCCTCATCTTTATCAGTCTTGCTGCCCGGTGGTCTGAGTAGGAGCATGGGGGGAGGGTCTAGGTTTATACTTTTGAACCTTCTTGTTAGCAGCCCCTTCCCCTCTGTCCCAGAGAGTTACACCAACTATCCCCTATACTGTTGGATCCCTCCCTCAGACACTGACACCTAGCCTCCTCAGGGGTCCCTGGAAATTGAGAGGGCTGGATTAAGTTCCATGCTGGATCACTGCAAGAGGAAACTTCAAGAGGGAAATAACCAGTTCCTGTGCAACCGGGCTTATATCCTATTCTCTCGGCCTTCTTACTGTGGTTTCTTTGCTTTTGAAGTAGGTAGGATTGTAACAGGTTCTATTGCAGGGCCTCTCCTGCCATCTATGTATGCCTACTTTCTCCCATTCAGACCACATGGGCCGACCAAGTTCAGTTGTCTCCATGCCATTAAGTGATTGGGGGTGGGGCAGGGGGGGAAGAGTGGAGTGAAGCTTGGAATCACTTCCAAGAAGGAATTTGAAGGAGATGAAACAGATGTAAGCCTGGCAAGGGTGCATTAGCTACAACTAAGAGCAGCAGGTAGGATAGAGTGGATTAATACCTTTAGGAAGAAGCATATTTTTTTCCTTCTGGTGACTTATGATTTTGTGTGGTGCCTTGAGATGATGAAGGTTGGCACTAGATCAAGATACAACTTCTCAGTCTGCCACCTTGTGGAAGTCATACATCCTGAATTTACAATCCATTTTATACTATTGCCATAACCTGACCTCAGATAGCCTTCAGACTTAACGTAGCCTAGGATCATGATGAGCCTAGTGCTACAAGGGACCTCAGAGGCCATTAAGTCCAACCCATTTTATGATGGGTATAATGAGTCTATATTCATTTTATAGATGAAAAGACCAAGGCTCAGGAAGTTTTCAAGAGTGATAGTCATGCTAGCTCAGGATCAACAGAGTCCTGGTAGCAATGGCTGTCTTCATCACACACCCCATCCCCCCACTACTAGGATAAGTTATCAGCTTGGCCAAAAGTACTGAGTCAGAATGACACTTATAACAATTCTGAATGTAGACACAGACCAGGTTAGTGCCAATGGCTGATCCTGAGGAGAGAATCCTACAGAAATAAACCACAGGAGGTATCATTGTGATGAAGATGCCCATTCACTTTAAAAACCTACAAGTAGTGCATTATAAAGTCCAAGCAAGAAGAGTTAATCCTGATGTGTTCATAGTGCATATCCAGGGAAGAGTAACAAGGCTGAACAACAGGAGTTGGTAAAATGATGCCCAGATTCAAATACCTGCCATTTAAAAAAAAACCCTAACAGCTATAATCAGATGGAAGAGGTGTGGAAGATACTGAGTGACAGATTTCATTGTATTGTGTTGGAAGTTCAATGCCATTAGTAATTCTCAGCTGCTACTCTGTTTTGCTGAAAATGGCTTAATGGTAAATTGGCACATTGCATTTTCCATCCCTCTCCTAAGATCTCAGTAAATTGCCCATGCCTAAGCATTTGTTGGGTGGGAGGACTGGGCACCACTGTTCTGAAGTTTCCTCTGTGGATTTCCTGGTCTATCAGAGCTGATTCCACTCCACTTAGGGATTGTGGGAGCTCAACAAGTCATTAGTGAGCAACCTGACTGACAGAGCCTGGTAGACACAGATATCCTTTAGCAAAGAGGATGTTAAATTACTACAGAAGGATTGAGCTAGTCAATAGCGTTATAAAATGTCCTTGTCCAGGACAGACTTAAGGGGATACTGGCTTAAAAGGTACCCAAAGGATGTAGGTTAGCTTTGAGGAAGAAATTTTTGGCTGCAAAAATAGTTCACTTAATCAAAGGAAATAATTAAATCTCCTTTGGAGGCAATCTTTTACACTGGGCAGATACCCATTGTCTGGAACAATTTCATAGAATCATAGAAACTTAAAGCTAAAAGGAAACCCAAAGAGCAACTAGTCTAACCCCCTTAGCTTAGAAATAATGAAACTGAGTTCCCAGAAGGAACACATATCACAGAATTTTGGAGTTGGAAGGAACCTCAGTAACTGTCTATTCCAATACATACCTGAAAGAATTCATTCCTATAGCATAACCAAGAAATGGACATTCAGTCTTCACTTGAAGATCTCCAGTGAGGAAGAACTCACTAACTTCTTAGGTGACCCGTCCCACATTTGGCCATCTCTACATGTTAGGAAGGTTTTTGCTTAAAACAAGCAAAATTATCTCATTTTATAAATGAGGATATTGAGGTACAGGGAGGCTAAGGAACTTTCCCTAAGGTCACAGAGGAAGCAAAGGTAGAATTCAAACCCAGTTCCTTTAAGTTGTTTTGTTCTATGACACCACACTGCCTCATCCAACTCATCACATGTCCAACTCATCAAATACCACCTTCTCCATAAAGCTTTCCCTGATTTTTCCAGTTGCTATTGACCTTTTCCCCCTCAGACCCCATAAAGCACTTTGTTTTTCAGCTCTCTAGTGTTCTTATCATCTATTAATATTCATTAAACATTTATTAAGTGCCTACTATGTGCCAGGCACTGTGCTAAGCACTAATGATTTTTTTAAAGGCAAAGAAGAATCCCTGTTCTCAAGGAACTCACAATATAATGGTAGAAGAGATAATATGCAGACAACTATGTACAAATTAGATGTATACAAGAAAAACAGGAGATTATCTCAGAGGAAAAGATTGAGCAGGACTAGTAAAAGTTTCTTGGAGATGGTGGGACTTAAGCTGAGACTTGAAGAAACTGAGGGAAGTTAGGCAGCAGAGATGAGAAGGAAGACTGTTCCCAGCATGGGAGACAGCCAGTAAAAGGCTCTGAGTTGGGAAATGGAGTGTCTTGTGTGAGGAACACTGAGGAATCCAATATCACTGTATTGCAGTGTATGTAGGGGATGGGGGACAGGGATAATGTGTAAGGACAGGGCCAAGTTATAGAGGGATTCCAAAACCATGCAGAAAATGTTGTTTGATCCTGAAGGTAATATTGAATCACTATAGTTTACTAAATGGAAGAGAGGGTAACATGTCAGAACTATACTTTACAAAGATCTGTTTGACAGCTGAATAGAATATGGACTGAAGTGGGGAAAGACTTGAATCAGAGAGATCAACCAGTAGGCTATTGTGATATTCTAAGCCTGAAGTGATGAGGGTCTGTACCAGGGTAGTGGCAGTGTCAAAGGAGAGAAGGACCAGACCATGTATATGAGAGATGTTAAGAAATTAGAAAAGGCAGGATTTGGCTATTGGTTGGGGATGGGAAAAAGTGAGGAATGGAAGACACCTCAGCTGCAAAGCTGTGTGACTAGGAGGGGGTACTCTGGACAATAATCAGTCAGCCAGCCAGTCAATAAACTCTATTAATGTGACAGATATTAGGCTAAGTGCTAGGAATATAAAGAGAAAAAAGAGGTAAAAGATAGTCCCTGCCTTCAAGGAATTCATAATCTAACAGAGAAGACAACAAACAAACAAGTATGTGCAAACAAGCTATATTCATGATAAATAGGAAATAATTAAGTAAGGAAAGGCACCAGAATTAAAACAGATTGAGAAATTCTTTCTGTCGTGACTTAAAGGAATCCAAGGGAGCCAATAGATGGAGATGAGAAAGGAGAGCATTCTAGTCATGGGGGACAGCCAGAGAAAATTCCAAGAGATGAATTGTCTTCATCAGTAGCAGAGATGTTAGGAAGAGGGGAGGTTTGAGAGTAAAAGATGAATTCAATTTTGGACACGCTGAGTTTAAGACATCCACAGGACATTCAATGTGAGATGTTTAATAGCAATTCAAAATGTAAGATTGGAGATCAGGAGAGAGCATAGGGATGGACAAATATTTCTGAGAATTATCTGCATAGAGATATTAGTTGAATCCTTGGATAGTTGATGAGATAACTCAATGATGGAGAGGGAGAAGAAAAAAGGGCTAAGGATATAGTCTTGGAGGATGCTCCAGATTAGCAGGTGAGATATGGGTGAAGATCTAGCAAAAGAGTCTGAGAAGGAGCAGTCAGACAGGTGGGAGGAGAACCAGGAGAGAGCAGTGTCATGAAAACCTAGAAAGAAGGATCAAAGAGGGAAAAAAAAGCAATGTGGACTATTGCAGAGATCTGCTCTCTACCAAGTCCTACTCTAAGCCCTCATTGTGCAAGGGAGGTGATGCAGGGTTCTCAAAGGTTTTACCAGCATGGCACAAGCTCTAACATGGTCTACAAAGCTGATAAAGCTTCAGGCATAAGTCCATGGACTATATGTCTATTGTTGAAGAAACAGTCTCTCTACATTTCAAGAGGTTTATTACAAGGTTAGCCTGGGTCCATCAGGATGATGAGGTTTTGGTTATCACAACTCCTAAATACCACCTACTAAATCATAGAAGAGTAATATAATATGTATTTGTGGAAGAGATAATTCTACCAATAAAACTCTAGATCTTTGGAATATTGAGGAAAGTGTAGCTGTCTATATGTTTTCCTCTTCTTAATCCCCATGAGGGCTCGGACCATGTCGTATCTAAACCCCATATCTCTCTTAGGGCCAAAACAAGGCAAGGGAAACAGTGGAGACTTAATATATACCTGTTGAATTAAATTTAACCAACAATCACTTATTAAGTGCTTGCTATGTAGCAGACGCTGTGCTAGACACTGGTGATATAAAGACAGAAATGAAGTAATTTCTGCCCTCGTGGAGTTCACATTCTACCAAGGGAAGATGACATGATTGTAAGTATATACAAAATACATCCCCAAAATGCGAAGTAATTATAGGGCCAACCTGGAAGTGAAAGATCTTTCTTGTCCACTGAATAGACCTCATATGGGGCCAACAAAGGGAGGCCTGATTAGAGGCAGGCCCACACCTTTCACTAACTAGATGTGAGGCTCCAGGCCCCATAACTTTTTTGCTAAGTAGGCTCTGAGTTCTCAGGGCCCTGAACAGGGTATAAAAGCTCTGAGGTTAGTGTTTTGCCTTTGAGGGCACACTCATTGAAAGAGTGTTGGTGTTGAGACTCTGGTTAAGCCATTGAAACAGTCCCTTGGCTTTGAAAACCCAGATGTTGGTGCTTCTCTGGTAACTATATATCGTGATTTGGTTAGACAGAAATGTTGATCTGTTTATATTGTCTCTGTTTGTAATTTTTGTTTGTATTTGCTCTGAAGTTCAGGGTGCTGGCTTTTCCCCCTGAACTAAGTGAATGGTATATCTTTAATTAAGGTAAAATTGTTAACCCCTTAAAGTTGCTTTCCTTAGAAAAGCAGATCAAAGGACCTGTGCTGGCAGCCCTTCTGTGTGTTGTTCTTGTTGGTCTTCCACCCCCATGACAGCTGCTAGCAACATTGTTGTTACAGTAATTAGGAAAGGGGAATTCTAAGAGCTAGAGGGATCAGGGAAGGCCTCCTGTGGAAACTGCAGTTGAGCTGAACTTTGAAGAAAACTAGTGATTCTAAAAGGTGGAGATAATGCAGGGTGGGGGGAGTATATTCCAGGCATCAGGGATGTCTTTATGCAAAGGCATGAAATGGGAGATGGAATGTCCTGTGTTGAACTGCTTTGTAAAAACTTGCTGCTGAGAGTGATATTTTTCAGTTTACATCAGTAATTCTTGTACTCAGCTTTGTGCTGAAACCTGGGAGAGGTGAAGGAGCTTCCCTGCCCTCAAAAAGCTTCCAGCCAAATTGGAGAAGCAAGACTTAAACCACTAGAGAGCATCCCAAAGCAGTATATTAAAAACCCTCCAGACCTGTTCTCTTGGCTACTACTCCATATATGGTTTTATCCTGGCCCCTTTCTCACACTGACAAAAGGGAAGCTCTAATAGAGGAGAGCTGCCCAGTTCTGAAACCTCAGGAGCTGGAAATGTCTGAACGCCATTACTCACCACTTTTGTATGCTGAACCAATCCAGCTCTGGGAGGGGGCTGATTGACTCAGAAGGGAACCTCACTCTCAAATGGCGATGCTGGGTATTCTGGCTCATATTCCAGATTTTCCCTGTATTTTCGGGGAATGTGCCTGCTGTCTCCCATCAGGTAATTTCTTCTAGGAAATACTGAGAAAGTTTCAGCAAATCAGCTGTCTCCTTTGCTGGGTCAAGTCCCAACTGCTTCAGTGCTAAGTGCTTCAAACTGAGAGGTTGCACAGCTTCGCCACTGACTACTGCCATCCATACTACTGAGATCACTGATTTTTCTCAGAAAATGGTCTCCTGGGATAGGGGGAAGGTCATTGGATCCGAAGTTGGACAACTTGAGTTCAGGTCCCAGCATTACCATTTATTACTTGTGGGACCTTAAGCAAGTAACCTTCTCTGACCTCGGTTCATAAAATGAGGAGGTGAGGAAGAAAAACTTCCTAGTAATTAGCACTGTCCCAAAATGTAATGAGTTGCCTCGGGAAGTAATAGATTCCCCATAGCTAGAGGTAATCAAGTAAAGCCTAGATGATGAGTTAGAGGTGTTAGTTGATAGACTCTTGCTTAGATATGGATTGGACTAGATAATCTTGGGGACTCCTTCTGGTCCTGAGATTCTGACTGTGTATGTGAATGATTCCTAAGGTCCTTATGATTTCCTAAAGCAGAATAATGAACTTTCCTTTTTTTTAATTCCTAGAATGCTCATTGGCTACACAAGGCATTCTGGTGCTTCACTAATTCCTTTTTCATTCATTCATATGACTCCCCACTCTAAAAACTTGCAGTGGTTCCCTATGGCATGTTGAATAAAATATAAACTTCTGGTCTTAGTATAGGAGGCAGTGTGATGTGACTGTGTGGAAAGAACATAGGGCTTGGGACCAGAAGACCCAGTTGGAATTCTAACTCTCCTACTTGTTGTATGACCCTGGACAGGTCACCCAACCCTTTTGGGTCCCAGCTTCCTCATCTGTAAAATAAAGGGACTAGAAAGGGAAGAAATGCCTAATTGTTAGAGCAGTCCAGAGGAAAACTGAGCTACCCCAGGGGGTCATGATTTCCACATCATCAAGCTCCCACTACTGTACACACACACTAGCTGTGAGACTCAAGGAAGATTAAATGTAAAAGACTTAGAAAACCTCAAAGCAGTAAGAAAATATGCTATTACTATATATCATTAATATTAATAATATTATAATCGTATAAGGTCCTCTACAATACATTGTAGAGTACATTGTAGAAATACATTGGATTTCAAGGTGGAGGACCTTGGTTTAAATTTTGACTCTTCCTCTAAGACTTTGCTCTATTGATAAATGCCCACACCTCCAATTTCATTCTCTCTCATTCTATTGGCTTTTTCCTCACTTCTTTTTTTTTGTCACTTGCAATTTTATTGATACGTTTTGCTTTTACATTACAAACTTTTACAGATTATTTCTACCTCATAAGAGGATGCTTATAACAAGGTAAAACAGTAAAGTAAAATGAATAATACAGTGACCTTATCTGAAAGTGCATGCAACATTTCACATCTATAATACTCCCCTCCTCCTCTGTATTTAAAAAAAACATTAATAGAAAACTATTTTATCTCCCTACTACCTCCTAGCCGATTTAAAAAAAGGAGGGGAAACAAATTTATTAAAGCAAACATGGATAGTTAAGCAAAATAAATTCCCTCATTGGCTATATGCATATATATGAATATGTATATGTATGTTTTATACAAATATATGTATGTATGTAAATAAATGTATAGGTATGTGTGTATAAACATAAATATACATATCTACATGCCTATAATTCTACAGACTAGATCTATCATTCTCTCTCCAATGGATAGTATGTTTTATCATCAGTCTTTTGAAATCCTGAATGGTCACTGTATTGATCATAGTTGTTGTAGCTTTCAAAATTATTTGTCTTCATAATATTGTTGTCATTGTATAAATCATTCTCTTGGTTCTGTTCATTTCACTCTTCATTAATTCTAAAAGGTAGACAAAATTGTTCATTTTTGTAATATCGATGTTATAATAGAAATTATTCTAGTTTAGCCTACTTCATTCTGCATGTCTCTCCCTGTCTTATTTCCTCATTTTTTACAGCACAATATCTCATTCACATTCATATACCACAATTTATTTAGTCATTCTTCAATTATTGGATATCTTCTTGTTTCCGGTTTTTACCTCCACAAAAAGCTTGTGTGTGTGTGTGTGTGTGTGTGTGTGTGTGTGTGTGTGTGTGTATGACCTACAGAAGTAATTTTTCTTTTTGATTTCTTATGAGTATAGGCCTAGAAGTAGTAACTCATATGTCCACCAACAGTGTGTTACACTTTTAGTGTTTTCCACAGCCTCTCCAACATTTATTGATTTTCTTTTTTTTTCAGAGAAAGTTATCTTTGACATTCTGATGGGTGTAAAATGGAATCTCAGAATTGTTTTAATTTGCATTTCTCTAGTAGAGATTTGGAGAAATTTTTTTCACATGCCATAGATACAAACAATCTAGGTTTTGACTCTGCCATCCCTTCAAGCTATCACATTATGTTACAAACCATTTTCCTTTATTTTTTTCTCCTTTTTTACTGCCAAACTCCTAGAGAAAAGACAACTATTTTCACTGATTCCATATCTTCACAATCTATACATTTGGCCTCATAATCTGCCCTTCTACCCAAAGACTTAACTAAATCAGATATTTTAACTACATCCTTTTCCTGGTCTTCCTCCTTAACCTTGTAGCAGTTTTTGACATATTAACTATACCCCTCCTCCATGATACCCTCTTCTCCCTTGCTCTCTCCTGAATTTCCTTCTACCTATCTGACTGTTCCTTCTCAGCCTTTTTTAATGGATCTTATCTATCTCCTTTCCCGTAACTATGGATGTACCTCTAAGGCACAGACACCTGCCAAGACTATGTTCTAAGCTCTCTTTTTTTCCTGCACACCTATCTTGGTGATTTCATCAGCTCACGTAAATTCAATTATCTCTATGCAAATGACTCATACATCTACATACACAAACTATTTTTCTCCCCTGAATTCCACTCCCTTTGCCAACTGTCTACTAGACATCTCTACCTGGATTTCCCATAACCATCTTGAACTCAACATGTCCAAAACCAAGCCTATTATCTTCCCAATCCCTCTAAATATTCCTTTCCTCTCTTTTTCTGACAAGTGTCACCATCCACCCCGTCACCTAGGTGCAGAATCTCAAAACACATTTGACTCCTTTCCCTCCCTCATCCTTACACTGAATTAGTTGTTGCCAAGTCCTGTCATATCTTGCATCAGTCCCCTTTTCTTCATTCACATGTGCATCCTCATAGGTTATACCCTATTGTTAGAGCTGCCTATGTGGTCTTCCTGCTTCATCACTTACACAGCAGTAGAATTAAGATTTCTGAGGATCATGTCGGACAATGTCACTCACCTATTTAAAAAAAAATTCAGTGGCTCCTTATTGGCTCTAAAGTAAAATCCAAACTCTTTAGCTTGGTATTTAAGGCCCATCACAATCTAGGTCCAGCCTATCTTTCAGCCTTCTTTCGTGTTATTCTCCTTCATATAGTAGGTTAAAACCAAATGAAATTACTGTTTCCAGACTTGGTGTGCCATAAGCCCCCTCCACGTATTTGAACAAGCTATTCTGATTGTGGGGGAAAGGAAAGAGCTCAGGATTTGGAGTCAGAAAAACAATGTTCAGATTCTGACTCTGCTACTTGCTATCTGGATGGACTCAGAGCAAATCTTCTAAAAGTCTATGGGACTCAATTTCCTCATCTGAGAAATGAAGGGGTTGGACTAGACGACCTCTGGCTTTTAATATTGTAAATATATGCTTCCTTAGCTCTTTCAGATTTCCTCCTATATTCCAATATAGTACCTCCTCCCCTCTTAAGATTTCACTATTCCCCCTAGCTACTAATGCTCACTTCATCTTCAAATATTCCTAAGACACTTTGCCTTGGTCTCTCCTTTGCTCCATCATTCCTTATCTTCTGTTACATTTAGCTCTACACATGTGTATACCCCCTCAGTAGATTCCAAATTCCTTGAGCCTAAGGATGATTTTGTTCACTTTGTGTTCTCAGGTCCTTGTACAGAATAAGTGTGTTTAGCTCCAGAGGCCAGAATTAGGAAAAAGAGACAGCAGTTGAAAGGAGAAAATTTATTCTAGTCATGAAAACCTTCCAAGTAATTACAGCTGTTCCAAGAAGTAATGACTGCCTCAGGAGGTGGTGACTTCTTCCTCTTCATAGGTCTTCAAGTAGAGGCCACAGATCCACTTGTCCAGTATGTTATAGCAGGGATTTCTTCATGCATGGGTTGACTCAATAGCCTTTGGGGTCCATCCCAGCTCTCACATTCTGTAATCCTGTGATTCTCTCTGGAAACAAGAGGGAAAGGGTAGTACTACAAATGGCCTCAGCCAAATTGTGAATTAATGTGAATTAGTGATGTTTGTCTTTTGTCCTGAGTCTGGCCAATTTGCACCTTTTTCCTTTATTAGTGAGGCTTCTTCCCATACACATTCCCTCTCAGACTTCAGGGGCCCTCACCCTCTCTCCCTATGGACCTCCCAGATTGTACCGGGTAGTTTTGCTCCCAGATTGATCATTCACACTCAAGTGTGAATAACTAAGAACCTTAGGTTGTGGTGAGGGCAGGCGGGATAGAGAACAAAATATTTTAACAGATTGTTGTTCAGTCATATCTGACTCTTTGTGCCCCCATTATGGGGTTTTCTTGGCAGACATACTGGAGTGGTTTGCCATTTCCTCCTCCAATTTTAACAGATTAGTATGGAACAAAGCCTTCAGCTAAAAGTAGGAAGCAGTGACAAGAAAATTTAGCAGTTAAAACTGGACACAGATGATTTATTTTATTTCAAGAAGCAGAAATAAGTGGGAGAGGAGCTCTGAGGTTCAGAGCTATTAGGCAGCTAGGTCGGCAAAGAAGAAAAGGAAAAGAAAAAGAGATTAGAATGATATATATGAAAGATACACTACAAATTTGAATAGAGGAAATACTAAAGAGGGTTCTGATGGCAAATCTTCATAAGATGAGAGAAAAAATAGAAACAGAGGGCAAAACCTCCAACTCTGACCCTCAAAAAATAGGAGGAAATAATCTTAAATTGATACCAAAATGGTTGACCTTAGACCTAAGGCAAAATGACCTTATACTTATTCATCCTTGGCACCAAGAGCCTCAGCAACATTTTCTGGCTATCACATCTTTTCAAGGCTTTAATCCGCACCTAGAAACTGCTAATAATCTCTTCCCAAAACAGCCCATGCAGTCGACTACAGCTACCCAATTTGAATTCTCCAGCGGAACAAGGAATAGAAATTATAAAAGAAGCAGATTTCAGTCCCATGTATAGAATGAGTTGTGAAGAAAAGCTTCCTGACATTTAGAGCTATCCAAAAGTAGAAAGGGCTGCTTCCAGTGATCATGTGGTTCCCCCTCACCAGAGAGGTCAAAGAGAGGCTGGATGAAAACTTCCCAGGGGTGCTATGGAAGGGGTTCTTTATCAGATATATGTTGAACTAGACGATCTCTGAGGCTCCTTCCAGCTCTGAAATTGTGTGATTCCTTGGTTCCTAAAATCTCAGAACATGATAGCTTAAAGGGACCTGAAAAATCATATTGTCCCATTCCCTCCTTTTACAGATGATGAAAATAAGGCTGAGAAATGGGAAGAGATGTTTCCAAATTCACACAGGTAACTTTGCCATGTCTCTCTTGGCATCCAGGCTAGAATTCTTCTTAACAGGGTTAAGAACTGGAACTATTATTTCATAGGAACAGGGAACTCTCAGGTAAGGAATCTCCCACTACCAAAGCAGATTGGCAACTTCTCAAGAACTGGAACTCTTAAAGAATTACCTAAAGCACCAAGAAGTTAAGTGATTTTCCCAATCATGTGGCCAATAGGTTGTTACAGGCAAGACTTAAACTCAGGTCTTCATGGCTGCAAGCTAGCACTCATCGACTACATCGTGACTGCTCCTCATTCTTCTTTGTAAATCAGATTAATTCAGGAGTTTGCTCTGAATGAAGGTCAAGTTTGTATTATAGAAGTGTTTATGAAAGTCAAGATTAAACCCAGCTAAAGATTAGTGAATTAGTGGTATTTGTCTTGTGTCCTGGGTCTGACCAATCTGCACCTTTTTCCTTCATTAGTGAGACTTCTTCCTACACATACTCCCTCTCAGACTTCACGGGTCCTCACCCTCTCTCCCTATACAACTCCCAGATTGATCATTCACACTCAAGCGTGAATGACTTAGAACATTAGGTTGTGGTGGGGGCAGGGAGGATGGGAAAAAAGAAGCCAGTATACAAAATGTCAAAGCCATGTTCCCCAGAAGACAATTTGCTGTTCTACCTAGTCCCTGGGGAACACAGCTTATGGATTACAGTTGTGTCCTGCTAAGGTTGGTGACAAGTCTCCTGGAAAAGAGCCACACATAGACCCAGGACCATCATAATCCAATTCTTCTAGAACTGAGACAGAGCCTCATGCTGCCAAGATAGGTAATCGAGCCAGATGTCTGAGGTGGCAGCCTGATAACCAACTTTTCCAAGGGACATGGATAAGAAATTGGGAGAAAAGACAATAATTGCAGACCTGATTGACCGCTAAGCACTAAACTAATCCTACACAATTAAATAGTAAAAAATCACAGGCCAGGAAACAAATGACAAATGGTTACACCAATACTGAGAAGAGGGAAGTAGTCATTTCAAATTTAGGACTAGTGTCACATGTCTTCCCTATCTCTTCTCTCCCAGAAATGGCTTGATCTCAAGTTAAAAGCCACTTCCTTGCAATGAATGTTAGGAACATGTAACTTTTCTAAATGCTTGTTCTGAAATATAAGAGACATGACCCTTAGCTGGAAAAACTCATGTACCCCTTTAGGTATCATTCATGTTATTTCAGATATTCCGAGTTTTTATGTATACAGCTTCAGAGCAAACCTGGAGTCTTAGTAAAATCCATTCCTTCAAGCTACAGTGCTCTTATTCTAGCATTGTAGCTTCCCAAAGCCTAGCAAAGTATCTTGCACAGTCAGTACTTTAAAAATGCTTGTCAAATTCAATAGAATTGAATTTTAAGTTTCTTTGATTTTGATTTTTTAAAAAAGACTTTCCATACTGATCCCACCCGTTGATGGCATATATTCATAGAATCCTAAAATCTCAGGATAGAGAGGACTTTTGAGAGGCACTATGGTACAATAGGAAGAGCACTGGCTTTGGAGATAGAACATCTGGGTTCAAATCTATTTTTATTGCTTACTTAGCTCTGTGACCTTCGGCAAGTCATTTAACCTCTGTGGGCCTCAGTTTCCTCATCTATAAAACAAAGAGGTCAGACCCAGTGACCTCCAAGATCCCTGCTATTTATTGTAATTATTTTTGTCCTGGTGAGGAAAGAGCTAGTTATTCCCTCTTTCTGGCTCCCACTCATATTCAAATATTCACCCCTATTCCTTCATAAACTATGGACCATAGACGTTCCACCTCTTGGTGAGAATGGTTTTCTTTTCAGTCCCAAGGGGAAAGGAACAATGGAAAAGGAAGTACCTGAAGGGTCACCTTATACACCAGCTCCAGCTCATCTTAGTCTCACCAAAACCACTAAACTCATTGAATAGAGGAATCTAGATCCACCAAATACTGCTCTTCATGAGGCCTTGCCAACTTCATTACATCTCTTAGATGCTCAGTTTCGTCAGAAATGTTGGGGAGGGACAATCCAAAGAGGTTAATTCCTCTACTCAACCAATACCATTTATCAAGTATAGTTATCCCTTCTACATCATGACTTTCCCCATCACAGTTTCTATATAGCATGAGTCAGCATAAGAAATTTAATGGGAATTTTTTGGGAGTTTTGCAAAATCCACAGATGACACATGAAAGCCAGCAAATGGCACAGAGCCTATGACAAAATACTTAGCCCAAATTTTGCAATAAGGTACCATAAAAACCCCATAAAAGAAAAAGAAAAATTTCAGACTTTCTTCTCTGGTACAAAAGGAAAGCCAAAAAGTTTACATAGATTTTCCTGATTACAAGGACTCAGCACCCCTAACCTCCATGATGTGGAAGGAATAACTGTACTTATGTGCTGGGCACTGTACTAAGTGCAGAAAATATAAAGACAAAAGCAAAATCGTGCCTTACTCAGGGAGCTATATTCTCCTGGGAAAACAGAGCACGTTCACAAATAAATAAATATATGATATATACAAAACAAAAGTTAGGCATAGGAATAGAACCTATAATTCCATGACTATATGGAACCTCTCAGATCAGGAAACTGCTGGGTTGTACCTTCTTTGCAACCTATAAAGAATTAGCTAAAGCACTGGAAAATTAAGAGATTTGCTGCAAAGTCACACAGCTAGGAAATGTCAAAGGTGGGACTCAAACCCAAGTCTTCCTAGATCCAAGCTCTCTCTCAAGTGCCACATAGCCACTCATACAAAATCAATACAAGGTCATTTTGGGTTGGGGAGATTAACAACTGAGGGAATCAGGAAAGATATCTTCTAAGAGGTGGCGGATGAAAGGAGGTGCCATAAAGGGAGCTGGGATGGTATGAGATGGAGGTGGAGGGGGAGAGATGAAAGTGAGGAGGAGAAGGAAGGGAAGGGAGAGAGGGAAATAAAGAAGTCAAGAAATAATTTCTTAGAAACAATAATAATAACGCTAATATTGATTACATTTCGCTAGCATTTTATAGTTTACAAAGCACTTTACCAACAGCATCTCTATGAGGGAAATAGCTCCAGTCTGATTATTTCCATTTGCACAAAGGAAGATTGAGACACAAAGAGGTTAAAATGACATATCTGCCATTATATGGCTAATAAGCAGCAAAGGCAGGACACCAGGTTGTGAAGACTGAACAGGATAATGGATAGGAAAATACTTTTTAAAATGGACAGTGCTATAGAAATGGAAGGACTATTAACTATGCCAGTATCAAACAGGTGCACTAGCCAAGAGCTAAAGAAACAAGACCAAAATGTCAAACTCACACTTTCAATTCTTTGTTGCCTGGAGAAATATTAAGGACTATATTAATCCTGGTTTATTACTGCTAAGCAGATGCCTTGCTGATTTAAAAATTCCAATGATTTCTTTTAGCCTGCAGATATTTGAAAGTGTTGTAACCAGATCCACAGTCCACAAGTCTCCATCAGAGCTTAATGTAGTAGGCAAATTTCAGTCATGCATTTTTAAGAAGGGCATTAGTGAAAAATCAATGCAGAAACACCTCCTAATATAATCATATGGTAATAACACCCCTATCGCATTGCTGCTGCTTCTGAGAACCTTTAGCCAAACCAGGAACATCATTTCTCTCTCAAGTAATTCTCCATGTTTTCATTTCTGAGAGACACACTCCTAGAGTGGAGGTCATTCATCCATCTACAGTTGTCAAAAACTCAGCCGACTGCCTGAAGCTCCTATTGGATTGCTCAGATGGAGGAGAATGAGAGTGGGAAACTTATGGCTAATCCTCATTGTGTTCCCTAATTCAGTTGAGGACCCTTTGTTGAATAAGAGTTTTTGTTGCAGCAGTGATTGGTGCCAATCCCTCCACCAAGTCTTCAGGAGCAGACAGGCTGTGGCTCCTAGTGCCTCCTGGTTCATACTTTGGTTTGCCATCACTGATGGGCCAGTGAGGCCAAATTAAGGATAGAATAGAAAGAACAAATTAGAAAAAGGAAGAATAGAAAACAAGATTCCAGTGACTAGACAGAACCACATCCTTTTCAGAATTTGAAACGATGTACAAGTAAATCCAACTAAAATGCATCTAAAGGCTATAAACAGGGTGAGAAGAAGTTGTAATACCATAACCTAAGAGATTCATCTGAAAGAATGCTTATTCTGGAGAAGACTTAAGGAAGGCATGACAGTTCTTTTCAAATATCTAAAAGGTCTTCATGTGTAAAAGGGAGCAAAGTTATTCAACTTGGCCCCAGTGAAGAGAACTACAAACAAAACAGAAGTTATAGGGAGGTAGATTGTAGTTGGATACTTCCCAACTTCCCAACAATCTTAATTATTCAACAATAGGATGTTTTATGAAGTGGCAAAATCCCTGGGTTAAATTAGAGGCTCAATGAACATCTATCAGCAATAATATTCCTGAAGTGAATGCCAAATTGTGAGTTCCTTGTGGGCAGGGACTATGTCATTTATCTTTGTTTAGATACCAGGTGACAATGCCAACCGCTAACTTGGTCTTATTCAAGGGACCAGTGCCTGTGAAGACCTGCACTCACCCTGCTGGTTAGGTTCTATACGCCAGTCCACAGGAAGCACTGGAGGAGTACTGATTTCTTTATGGCTCTCCAAAAGTGAGTGAGCTTCTTTCCTTCAGCTCTAACTCTTTCTGAGAAGCCAAACTCCTAGCCTAAGGGCTATGGTTATTGTGGGTGAACAGAATAGCTTTGAGCCCTCATCTACAACGAAACTTTTCCTCCTTTGACATATATCTATGAGCTCTAGTCAGCCACTGCCAACAGATAAACATGTTTAGCTATATACAGTATTTTTACTTTGTGTAGAATCAACAAAAGGAATAGGGCAGTGCATAACAGAATATCTGCTATGTGACATTACACCCATAGCACCTTTTAGATGTGACCTACCCCTAACCAACATATAGGCATGTTTAAAACCCAGAAGTATTAGGACATTTCAAAATGCCTAAACTAAGACCCAACTGTTCCCAGAACAATGGATGTCCCCAATTCAGGAATCAATAATATATATCCAATAATATATACCACCTTTCCAGTGAAACCAATGGCACTCGACCCAATCACTGATTTAGATAGATAGATAGATAGATAGATAGATAGATAGATAGATAGATAGATAGATAGATGGACAGATAGACAGACAGACCGATAGACAGATAGATAAACAGACAGACAGACAGACAGACAGACAACCATGTAGACAGATAGTAGAGACAGAACAGGAAATAGAAGTGAGGTTAGGGAATCATCTTGTCCAATCTCATTTTACAAGTGAGGACACTGAGGTCCCAAGGGAAGCAACTTGCCCAAGATCAAAAAGCTAGTTAAGAGGCAGTACTAACTGGACACAGCTTCTCTCTGAGCCAGTGTGTGAGGGTTCAGTCAGCTCTGCCATTACTGGGTCCATATGTGGGCAAATATTATTAAGCTAAGTGGAATATTATGAAGCGGGCAAATATTATGAAGCTAAGCTATGTGGAAATGGGGTTATCTGGGGTCTCTCTGTGTCTTACCATGTCACGAGGCTGTTCAGTGTCCTGTTGCTGGCAAACCAGTGGCCTAGTTCAGCTGGCTTATTATTTGTGTAGCAAGGGGAATGGATTTAAAGGCAGGCTCCAGAGAGACACTGCATCAGCATTCTGCCCACTGAGCCACCCCTCTTTCTATCCTTGAAACCTCCCTGCTACCTCCCCCTGGTTGCCATGGCATTTGACCCTG
This sequence comes from Phalanger gymnotis, assembly GCA_028646595.1. NCBI lineage: Eukaryota > Metazoa > Chordata > Mammalia > Diprotodontia > Phalangeridae > Phalanger > Phalanger gymnotis. The sequence continues at coordinate 137,403,751 of CM053625.1, read as the reverse complement.
TCAGATCTGTCCTGTTTATTCACAATGGATCACCCATCATTAGCTCCCCTGACAATCCCAGTTCAGCCACTAATTAGCTGTGTGAGCTTGGGCAAACCACTGCTTGTCTCTGGGTCTCATCTTCCCCATCTATAAAGAGAGAGAGCTAGAACAGATGATCTCCAAAGTTGCTGTTAATTTAAGAATCTGAGATGCAGCCTCAGAAGCATTTTCTCAGATCTATAACTGACATTTACATAGCTCTAAAGTTTGTGAAACACTCTAAATACATTATCTCATTTGAGTTTCTCAACAAACCTTTGAGATAGGTAGCATAGGCATTAGCCCCATTTTACAGATGAGCAAATTAAGCTTTAGAGGACTTAAGTGACTTTCCCAGAGTCATATGACTAGTAAGAGTCAGAGGTAGGATTTGACCTTAAGTCTTCTTGATTCCAACACCATTGTTCTTTCCTTTTACAGGGTAGAAATATGTAAGACCTAGGCGAAGGGGAGAAAGAAGTTTTGGAAGACTTTAAATGTCAACCTGAGGAATTTGGATTTTTTTCCTAGATAAAATCAAGAACCACTAAAACTTCATAATGAAAAGATCTACAGAGATCATCTACTCCAGTCTCCTCAGTTTACAGCAGAGGAAACTGAGGCACTGGTTGAGGAACTTGGTCTTGCTCAAAGTCACACAGCAAGTTAGAGGCAAAGCTGGGTTTCACACTCAGCTCTCCTGCTTTCTCATTCATGACCTTTTCACTATACTAGACTTTCTTTCAAGGTGACCCAGCAAATACCAGGCGTTGGTTGAATTGGGACTAGAACTTGGGTATCCTTAACCCCAGTGTTCTCACAGTAGGCAAATCAATTTAGTCAAAACAAAGATGAAGAAGCAGGTGTTAATTTAAAGAGGCTATAACAGTCTAGGGATAGAGGCAGCATGATGTAGTTGATAGGGAGGCCTGGGAGTCAGGATGACAGGAGTTCAAGCACCATCTCTGACACATACTCATTGTAAATTACCACAGTTGACACTTATCATGACAGTAGCGGCTTCCTAGACTAGAGGTGTCAAACCCAAGGGACCCACAACTATCTCTAGTAAGCCTGAACCAAATCAAAATGTAAATGGGAAATATTTAATAAAATAAATAAAAATACAATAAACATAGATAATGTTAAATTTTAAAACTAAGTCAATATGCACCCCATAGGGATCCTTATGTACTGACTGGTGGCCTTTCTTTTTATTTAACACCACTGCTCTGGGAGTCACTAATCCAAACATAAGGATCTCTGTAGGGGCTGCATTTTGAGTTAATTTTAAACGTAATGTTATCTATGTTTTATTGTATTTTTATTTATTTTATTAAATATTTGCCAATTATATTTTAATCTAGTTTATACCAAACTCGGAGTGTTATAGAGCTATCCATAAGACATGTGTTAGACACTTCAGCTCCAGACTCTAAAGAAAGGTCCTCCATAGTATCTCCCTATGCCAATCATAAATGTACTTCCCTATTTCTCCACCTCTACCTTCTTTCCCCATCCCACCCCACCCCCAAAAATGTAAACAGTCCAGGAAGCCTGAAGCTCAAAGCATTTATCCTATGAGATAGTTTTACATAGTTTACATATACACTCTCCCATATACAGACCCAGCCATGGCAGAGCTGACTAAACTCTCATACACTAGAAGCTGAGCCTGATTAGTTCTGCCCCTTAACTAGCTTTTTGATCTGGACTTCAATGTCCTCACTTGTAAAATGAGATTGGACAAGATAATCTCTAACCTCACTTCCACTTCCTTTTCTAATTCTCAATAATTCTCTACATTCACTAAATCTTCACAATTTTTTTTAGATAGAAGATACAGGAGGTGGCAGGATCATTGCTGCCTTTTACAGATAGGTAATGTAATGGATAAAGAATGGGACATTTGGCAGGAAGACCTAAGTTCAGATCCTACCAACAAACACTCACTAGCTATGTGACTCTGGGCAAGGGTACTTAACTTCTATTGCCTCAGTTTCCTTATCTATAAAATGGGAATAATTATTATTATTACCTACCTCCCAGGAATATTGTCAGGATCGAATAAGATAATATTTGTAAAGCGCTTTGCAAACCTTAAAGTGCTATATAAATGCTAGCAAGTCTAATAATGAAAAAATAACTCATATTTAAATTAAACAGAGAACTTTCATCACAAAAAAACTTTGTAACTTAAGTGGAGCAAGTTTTGTTTGTTTATTTTAATTGGCAAGACCAATGGTGTCATCAAAATGGATAAGGAACTTCCCAGCTCTGCAATTTCTAGTTTTAGAGAATTGCCTGGGATGCCAGGAGTTTAAATGACTTGGCCAGGGTCATACAAACATGAGTCAGAGGCAGAACTAGAAGCCAGGTCTTCCCAAATCCGCACTGAGCTTTATATCCACTGTACCTTGCTGCCTCTCAAGTGTGATTAGCCCCTTTTAACGGATAAAGAAGATGAAGCACAGGGAAGTGGACTGACTTCTGGAAGATCACCAACTACACAGTAAGAGGCAGAGGAGTCAGGGATCAAGACAGGGCCTCCTGACTCCAACCACAACTCTTTTTCAACTGCACCTACCACGTCTGCCACTTTTACTATTCCCACCATCAGAAACGGTCCCTAAAAAAATAGAGCTGACACCCCACTGAGAACCTAGAGAATACTTGTATCTCCTTGTCTCTGACTGCCTCTTCTCCCTCTGTTTCCTCTTTCTCTGTCTCTCTCCTCTGTCTCTTCTCTTTGTCTCTGTCTCTCTGTGTGTCTCTCTGTCTCTCTTTGTCTCTGTATCTGTCTTTCTATGTGTCTCTGTCTTTTTCTCTGTCTCTGTCTCTCTGTGTGTGTCTCTCTCTCTGTCTCTCTCTCTCTCTTTCTCTTTCTCTCTCCAAATTGTTCCATGATGAGCCAAAAAAAAACCTGGTTCCAGCAACTTACATCATAATGAAATCTCTGCTTCCTTATTGCTAGAAGCCAAACCATTTCATTGAATCATCGTCTTTGGCTTTGCTGTTCCCAAACACAGCTTCTTTCTCCCCAGCTTCTTCCTATCCAGATTATTTTTGAATTGCAAACAAGAAGGGTTGGAAGGTAAACATAAGCGGTTAAAATCTGTGGCCAAGTGGCCAGAATCTCTTGGATTCTGAATGTCCAGCAGGCTGATAACGATATACTACTAAGCAAGTATAAAAACACGGGAGTTAGGACTACTTGAAGTGATAGAAATCAGTTTGCTCGGTGTAGGCGATGTAATCATTCTATGACTGTTGTCAGTGTCCGCTGGCTGATGGCCCATTTAGACCATAGTGTATCAGCAGCGCCAGGGAGGTAGAAAGAGAAGGTCTCTCAGAAGGCACGTGGCTTTGAGAAGTTTAGCTTGACAGTGCAGAGTATCTTACAAAAAAAAAGGCAGAAAATATTGGCAATTTCACTGGACTTATAGGTAAGAAGAGCCCAAGAATTCTGACTGCTAAGTTATCCAAATAGCCCCCCTAAAAAGAGAGCTGGTGAAGGGACCAAAAGTACTAGTGCTGTGCCATTTCAAAACAGTAAGCATCACCAGAATATAATTTTTAAGAAATAAGAAAGCTGATCATATTATACAACCTTGTTTTTGAAGAGTCTTTCCGGCTGTTAGTTACAGGACGGTCATGGGCATGTTTCCATGGCAAAGTCAAAGCAAAGAGAGAGTGTGCACAGATAGCCTTCAGGACAGGCGACCATCTGTCCAGCATGGCTCAGACATGCTGCTGACCTTCCTCCTGTCCCCACTCCAAGATTCTGTGCCTTGATGGCTGTGAGTTGGCTTCTTCCCCACCACCTCCCAACACACATCTTCCCTATCTTTGAAAATCTTTGACTTGGCATTTTTCTTTTCTCTCATTCACAGCCAACCTGCTAGATATGGTTGTCTGCACTGGTATCCTTCATTTCTTTCATTTCCACTCACTTCTCCAGCCTTTAAAATCAGGTTTCCACTCCCACCACTAGATTAAAACTGCCCTCACTAAGGAAATAAATCTCCTAACCGCTCAATCCAATGTCCTTTTCTCAGCTATCATGCTATTTCTCTGTAGTTTCTTATATCGTCAACTCCTCCCTTTGCTTCTACTACACTACTTCTCCTCCTTCCTGCCTCAGTATTCCTTGCTAGTCACCCTCCTCATATCTTTTGGATATCTCTCAAGGCCGTGGCCCTATTCTCTCTCTACAGTTTCTCTGTCCTCTCTCTACAATCTCGCATTAGCTCTTATATATCCAGTCCTCCTGCTCACCAAAATTCTCAATTGCCTGCTGGACAGTTTCATCTGTATTTCCCACAGGTGTCTCAAACTGAACATGCTTAAAATAGTTATTGTCATTCCAAACAAAGCTCCCTTCCCCTCAACATCCCTATTTCTGTTGAAGAAACCACCATCCTTCCAGTCACCCAGATTTGCAACCTCAGAGTCATTCTTAAGTCTTTAATCTCCCTCACCACCACTCCCTACCTGTCTAGTGCAACAGGTAGCATAATGGCGAGAGTGCTAGAATTGAAGCTAGAAAGACCTGAGTTCAATCCTGAATCCAACACTTTCAAGCCATGTGACTCTGGGCTAATATCACCTACCTCAGAGGGCTGTTGTGAGGATCAAATGAAATGATATCTACAAGGTACTTTACAAACTTTAAAGTGCTATATATAAATGCTAGCTATCGTTTGCATCATCATCATTATTAGTATTTTCTGCTAGCCACTAGTTTAGGCACTTGTCAGCTCCCCCCTAAACTATTATAATTGCCTTCTAAATGGTTTTCCTGCTTCTAGTACCCTCCCTCTCTAATCTAATCTTAAGACAAAATAAATCAACAAGCATTTATTAAGTGCCTGCTATGTGCCAGGTACTGTGCTACTTATGGGAGATCCAAACACAATAAATGAAACAATCTCTACCTGAAAGGAATTTACATCCTAAGAGAAGCCTGTTATAGTTGCTGTTTTCTGCACATGGTATTACCACCTCCTTGCCTTTGTACTGGCTGTCTGTCATGCCTGGAATGTTTTCTCTCCTCACCTCCACTTGGAATTCTTTCAAGCATAGGTCTGATCTCCTATAGGTCCTTCCCAATTCCCCATGTTATTAACACCCTCTCCCTCTTAAAATCATTTTATTTATGTCTATTTTGTATTTATCTACTTGAGTGCATGAATTGAATTTCTTTTTTCCCTTTTTTTGGAGGGGGAAGGCAGGGCACTTGGGGTTAAGTGACTTGCCCGAGGTCACACAGCTAGTAAGTGTCAAGTGTCTGAGGCCAAATTTGAACTCAGGTCCTCTTGACTCCAGGGCCAGTGCTTTATTCACTGCACCACATGACTGCCCTGATGAATTGAATTTCACTGCTCATTCTTCAGAATTAACAATTTGACTAATTCCCTGAATTAACTCTCAGACACATCTTTTCTTGCCATAGGCCTTCATAAGAGACTGGGAATAAATACCTTGTCCCCATATCACTTTGTCTTAGTCTCATCTCTCCCTCTAGCACTGGCAGTAATATATAGTGGGAAGAATGTGGACTGAAAGTCATGCTGTATGATTTTGGACAATCTCTGTCCCTCGGCTTCCTCTGTGTTGTAAAAATGAAGGGCATAGACTACATGGTCTCTAAGATCCCATCAAGCTTTAGCATTCTTTGATTTTTTTTGTTTTGTTTTTTCTTTACTCTTTGCGACCTGAATATTTGTATTCAACGGAGTCATTTAACTGATTTGGATTCTGTGAGCAATAGTTTTTCTTTAGTGTCCTCTCTTCCCAGTAAGAAAGGCAAAACTCTGAACGAACAGCTCTGGGGAACAATTTAGTCATGCAAAATGAGAAAGGAAAGAAGAGAGATACTTTCAACAAAATGGTCTAATAAATATGAACTTATAGTTCAAAGGAAGTCAGGTGATCTCAGCAGTGAGTCAGCCACAGTAATTACTGAGTATGTGTAAATCCTCCACAGAAGGCCTCCATGAAGGAGTATTTTTTCCCAGAGAAATTTCCCAGAGAAACTAGAGTACAGAGAATAAAATAAAGGAATAAACCAGAGGCTGGAAAGTAACATGGTCAGACTCAGAAAGGCATGTTCAGAGAACCAAAGAAATCTAGAGCTGAAAAGAAACTCTGAGGTCAGTTAATCGGACCCATTCTTGAAAGGAACTCTCACTACAACAAAATTCCCAAGTGGTCATCCAGTCTCTGCTTAAATATCTCCAAATACCAGAGAAGGGAACTCTACCCCTTGAGGCACCCCATTCAACTTTTGAATAGCATTCATTGATTGTTTGAAAGCTTTAGCTGATATCTAGCCTAATTTATTTTTGCAGCTAGATGGGCCTGGAGTCAGAAAGATAAAAGTTCAGATCCCTTCTAAGATACTTAATAGCTGTGTGATCCTGGGCAAATGACTTAACCTTGTTTGCCTTCATTTCCCCATCTGTAAAATAGGCTAGAGAAGGAAATGGCAAACCACTTTAGTATCTCTGCCAAGAAAACCCTCAATGGGGTCACCCAGAATCAGGCACAACTGAAAGGACTAAATAATAAGAAACCTAAATTTGCTTCTTTGCAACTTCAACCCATTAGTTCTGGAGCCAAAGAGACCCGTAGCATCCCTTCCACATGACAGCCCTTCAAATGTTTGAAGGAAGCTATCATTTCCCCCACCCTCAGTCTTCTCTAGGCTAATCATCTCCTCTGCCTTCAACCCATCCTCACATGACTTGTATTCAAGGCTCAAGGTTGCCCCCCTCTAGATGTTCTTCACCTTATCAACAGCCTTCCTAAACTGTTGCACCTAGAATAAAATGTGGTCTAACCATGTCAGTATACAGCTATGTGATTATCTCCTTATTCCTGAAACCTATGCTTTTTTTTTAGTGTAACTCAAGAAGTGTCTCTCTGTCTCTGTCTCTCTCTGTGTGTCTCTCTCTCCCTCCTTCTCTCTCCTACCTCCTGTCCCCTCCCCTCCCTCTTCTTCCTTTTCTCCCTCCCTGCCCCTTTTCTTTTTGCTATCATATTATTTTTAACTCATATCGGATTTGCAGTCCAATAAAACCCCCAGATATTTTTCAGGTAAATGCTTCCCTTATCTTGAACTTCTGATATTGGTATCTTAAACCTGAGTGTAACCCTATTTGATCATATTGAATTTCATCATATTAAATTCAGCCCAGTACTTCAGTAAGCTTTTGAATCCTTACTCTGTCATCCAATGTGTTGGCTGACCCTCCTAGGTTTACATCATCTTCAAACTGTCTAAGTATACCATCTGTGCCTTTATCTAAGTCATTGACAAAGATATTAAACATCACAGGGCCAAGCACAGATTCCTGAGGCATTCCACAAAAGACTCCTTTGAAGTCAAAATTGAAGTACTCCTCTAGTTCACCTTTTCAAATTATTCCAAATCCAACTGATTATATTGTCATAATAGCTTATATCTCTTCCACAAAAAGACTATGAGATACTTTACCAAATACTTTGTGAAAATCTAGTTAAACTACATCTACTGGACTTCTCCATTCTATCAGTATAATAACCTTTCAGAAAAAGGAAATAAGTTTAGTTTAGCATGGCCTGTTCTTAAGGAATCCATGCTGGCTCACTGTGATCATCACTTTCTTTTCCAGACATTTCTCAACTATCTCTTTCATAATTTATTCTAGAATTTTGCTAGGAACTAAAGTCAAGCTCACTGGCCTATGATATAAGGGCTTTATTTTCTATTCCCTTTGAGAATCAGGAAATTTATGGTACCTCTCTCATTCTCCAAATTTTCTAAATACCATGACTGGCTTAGCAATCATATTTGGCAGTATTTTTAGCACATAAGGGTGGAATTCATCTGGACCAGGAGACTTGAATTCATTCAGGACATCTAGGCACCCTCTTACTATTGTTTCCATTTTGTTGTGTCCTTTCTAGTCTAGAGATAATTGTCTATGATAGAGAAAGCAGGAAAAAACAAGAATTGAGTAGCTCTGTATCCTCCCTGTTGTCAGAAATCATCATCCACACTACCTCAAGCAGCAATCCTATCTCTTCCTTCTTTGGTCTTCTTCTTTCATCCAATAAAATTTTGTAAAACTCCTTTTTGTTGTCCCAAGCTTCCCTCAGCACCTCAGCTCATCCTTGATCGTGCAGTTAATAAAAAGTCAGGCTTGGAGTCAGGAAGACCTGAGTTCAAATCTGGCCTCACTTGCTTCCTAGCTGTGTGACCCTGGACAGGTCACTTTACCTCCACCTGCCTCAATTCCCTCATTTATAAAATGGGGATAATAATAGCACTTACCTTCCAGGGTGGTTATGAGGAACAAATAAGATAATACTTGTAAAGTGCCTCACACGCTGTAAGCACTACATAAATATGAGCTATAATTGTTCTGAACTTTAGTACCATATCATATCTTTGTATGCATACTCCATTATTACTTGGCCTTGTTCCATTTTCTGTGCTTATCTTTTTAAAAAAATATATTCATTGGTAGGGAAGTTCTTTAGATATTATGTAGTATTTGAGATAATTTCCTGTTTTCCTCTTCATGGAAATTGTTTCCCTTTGTGTCTTTTGAATTTCATTCTTGAAAACTTCCCATTCATCCTGAACTCAGTTCCATTACCTATCTGTCTCATGAATCCTTTAAAATCTGTTCTCCCAAAATCAAGATTTAATGTCAGACTATGCCCAGCTTTTCTCTCTTTCACTATCACAAAATCTTACCCCATAGGGTTCCCACCTTTTCAAACTCAGGAACCAGTTATTCCTCGTTAGTGTGAATGGAATCCAGAATAGAATTTCCCCTTGATGGTTTCTCCACACTTAGAAGGATGAAATAATCACCAAGACAAGTTAAGAAGGCATGAGTTTATTTGCTTTTGGCAGACAAAGAGCTCTAGCAGATGTCTGAATGATTAAAGTTTCTCCTCACTGCTATATCATCAGATCACTAGATCTGTTTTCCAAGCTCCTCATCTATTTCCTCTTTCTGTCCATGTAATCTATAGTACACTCCAATAATAAGATTACTTCAGTTTCTCTACCTATTTTCAACTAAATGTTCTTCATCATGCTTCCTTCCTCTGGTTTCTGGACTTCCTCACATAAATAGCCTTTTTAATATGCAATTCTATCTCACCTCTACTCTCTACTTATCCTGCTTCTTTTGAGTAAGTTTTACCCATGCAGAGGTATATTCTAGCCATGGACCGCATCAACCAAGTCTCAGTGGTAAAATTTACCTCTGTAAATTGTTCTGAGCCAGTTACAGATTGGTCATAAATACAAAATCAGGATTTGGTGACATAGAGCCAATTAGGCAACTAACAAAAAAAGATGTCTATTAGATAACAACAAGAACATAAATACATAGCAATGATATTTATTGACAGTATCTCTATTCTCTGATATGCCCCTAAGTTAGTGGTAATAGCAGCTTGGTTAGAAATGAGCAATCTCTCAGGTATGAAGAGCCTTCTCATCTCTAAGTTATGTGTGAGGGTGGTGGCAGAATGTTGTTACCAGCATAAGGGGCAAAAAAGTGGGGAAGGATTGGTTAAGAAAAATTATTTACTCCTTCTTGAGTGGCTGACCACCCTCATGAAGTCAGCAAACCTTTGTACCCATTTTTCAAAAGGCCTCAACTTCCTTTTTAGTCATTGTCTTCACCCTCTTCTCCTTGAGGTGGCAGGGGAGCAGGGGTGCTTCTTTATTTTGTTTTTTTTAATATGCTTCAGGATGTAGCTGTGGGAAAGGGGGAGGGAGAAATGCCTGAGGTGACACCTCAGCTACCAGACTCCACTGAACTTATTGGCCCTTTCTGTATTCTGGGGAATGCAGAACAGATTAGATTCATTTAATCTTTCCCCTGGTTTGGGGGAGGTATAATATATGTATCAATAAAATTTCTTTGCTTCACTTTGAGCCCCCAGTTGGCAATTCTAGCAATTAGAAAAAGCATCTTCTTCATTCTTTCTGTGCCTCTGAGCAACAGCTGCATCTCTCAGCTGTAATTAACCTGCC
>CM053625.1:137368682-137388682 GCA_028646595.1 Phalanger gymnotis | reverse complement strand
ACTCCAGGTCCAGCACTCTATGCACTATGGCGTCACCTAGCTACCATTTGCTATCAATGTGAAAGAAAATGGGTGAGTTACTTTCCCTTTCTTGGCCTCAGTTTTCACCTGTGTAAAACTGAGGTGTTTAAAATAGATGATTTCTGGGGCAGCTAGGTGGAGCAGTGAGTAGAGCACCAGCCCTGGAATCGGGAGGATCTGAGTTCAAATCTGGCCTCAGACACTTGACACAGTAGCTGTGTGACTTTGGGCAAGTCATTTAACCCCAACTGCCCAGCCTTCCCCCTTCCAAAAAAATACACACACACACACACACACACACACACACACACACACATGATTTCTAAGGGCGCTCCTCCTACCTCTAGATTCCATGATGCTCAGGTTCAAAGTGCTTTCCCGGCCAACCTGAGCTGCTCATTTGGATTTCCTACTTGTCAGAAAAATATTGTTCATCCGGTGGGGGAACCTCAGCTTAGACTACCACTGCTCCCTCCCCAGTGGTTGCAGGTGCCATATCCATGACTACAGACACGGGCCTCAGGCTCTAGCTGCAACACAGACTTGAAAAGAAAGATACTGCAACCCTGGGTGACTCTATTCCTTTTGTTTGTCTCCAGAGGCAGCAATTTCGGTTGCTTTGGTAGCTCGTGAGGAATGGTATTTTAAATGTTTTGACATTTTAAATGTGTGTTGGATACATTAGTTCTGTTTAAATTACACTCTGGCTATGGTGACTCATATGGAGTTGATTTTGTATCACAGGGCTGCCGACACCATCAACCATTATGTCATGACAGGGGGCCCAGGATTAGCCTCTGATCCTGAGGGAAAATTGGTTCCAAGCACTCACTGCACAGTCCATCCATCCCTTCTCCTGGGTCCCCCAGCCTCAGAGACCTGCAGGAAGCTTCTGAAAATAGAGCTGTCGCACAGAATGCGGGGGGCAGGGTACAGTAAAGGAGATAAGGTCCCACAGAGATCTCAGTTCATTATTCAATTGTCTCTTAGCTCCAAAGCAACGGTTTATCATGGGGCAAGGATTGTAAGGCGAAGAAAATAAATCATGCCCATCCAAAGGCACTCCAGGGCTGGAACCTATTGCATCAAAATGTGCCCTTCTATGTATGTTCCTTCATTGAGAATAGGAAACATGCTAATGATAGCACTAGTTAATTTGGACTAATTGCAGGGAAGGTCCATGAGAAGAAGAGAAGTCTGAATTGCACAGTTTTTGTGAAGAAATAGAGTTGTGTTGCTTTCAAATACCAGGCCACAGAGTTTTTTGGTTTTGTTTTGGTTTTTGTTGTTGTTCAAGACAAGTTCTTGGGGCACCTCCTTTATTGAATAGATATAAAGGGTTTGGGATGCCTTGTCAATTACTGAATGAATTACCGAAAGGAGCCTGCGAATAGAAATAAGCAAAATTATGAGACAGGAAAAGATCGTACCTAAGGGAGAAAGAAGGGATGAGGAGGGGAGAAGATCAGAGGAAGCTTCACGAATGTATGTAGGTGGATGCTTCTAAAATGTCTGAAACCAGCATGTTTTTTTGAAAGAATTTAAAACACTCTTCTTGGTGTCAATTTGCACCATTGATTTACTTAGAAATTGATTTTTAGCCATTCAAAAATAAACCTATTGAATGCAGATCAAAACATACTTTTTCTTTACATGATTTTTCTTTTTATTTTTTTTGTCTGTGTCTTCTTTTACAACACGTCTAACATGGAAATATGTTTTGCATGATTGTATGTATATAATGTGTATCAAATTGCTTGCCTTCTCAATGAGAGGGGGAGGGGGAGGGGGAAGCAAGAGAGGGAAAGAATTTGGAACTCAAAATTTTAAAACAAATATTAAAATTGTTTTTACATGTAATTGGGGGGAAATATCAAATTTTTAAAAATAAACCTATTGAGTCCAAATTTCTAATTATTGCAATCCATATTATGGAAATGGTCCTGTACCTTTATTAGTCACTTAAAACATCTGTAAGTACCCACCATTTCAGAAGATTTTACTAGAGCTATACAAGATATAATTCCTGCCTTCAAGGAGTATACATTCTAAAGAGTACACACATGTGAGATAAAGATTCACTTAAGACTTCTCAGAACAGTATTTGTTGGGCTGTTTCATCTTTTCCTAAGATTAGAGTATTGCACCATTAGAGGAGACCTCAGAGGTCATCTAGATCATCTAGAGAAGGCTCTACAATATTCCTAGTAAGCAATCATCTGGCTTTAATTTGAAAATCTCCTAGATTAGGAAACTTCCCAAGGGAACCTCTTCCATTCTTAGATAGGTCATTAGAAATTCCTCCCTAGACTGAGCTAAAATCTATGTCTTTTCAATGTCCATGTAAGAGTCCTAGTTCTACCCTCTATGGCTAAGCAAAGTCTAAACTCTCCATATGTTTCATAGATTTTACATGATCCAGACCTGAAATCACCTAGTCCAGACCCTTCATTTTACAAAGGAGGAAGTTGTTGTTGTTCAGTCATTTCAGTCATGTCCTACTCTGCATAACCCCATTTGGGGTTTTCTTGGCAAAGATACAGGAGTGGTTTGCCATTTCCTTCTCCAGCTCATTTTACAGATGAGGAAACTGAGGCAAACCTTCCAGCACTCTTGTAGTTGATATTTTGAACCCAAGTGTAGGATTTTACATTTATCTCCATTAAATCTCATCTTACTAGATTCAGGCCATCATTTTAGCATGTCAAGACCTTTTGGATATTGGCTCATTTTCCAAGTGCTTGTTATGCCACACTGTCAACTATGTTGACCTTGCAGTCTATCAAAATAATTAAAATGACAAACTCAGTAATGGGTCTTGTTCCCTCCCGTTGGAGCCTCTGAACAAGCAAGTTAGAAAGAATCTAGATGAATCTGAATAATTCCATATTTGCCCTTCATATTTGCAGATGTAAACCTTATGAATGAATATCTAAGTCCAAAGAAAACAAATTCCAGGAGGGGGAGGCTCTTGTTTTCTCTCAAACTCAATGTGATGCTATTAAGTTCAGACAAAGGCAACAGTGGAGAGAAATAAGCTCTAGTCTGAGTATATATTCAGAAAAAATCACATAGGTGCAAATATTCTCAAAGTGAATTTTATAAATCTAAAACCCAAGCCACAGACTCCATGGCTGCACATATCTTCTCCTAATATAGCAAAAACCATTTAGATCTGAAATTCAAAATACATGTTAAGAGCAATTCAGAAGAGACAAAAATTTAGCAACCTATTTTTTTCTCCTGTCATGAGATTGCAAGCCATATGTACTTGGAAATAAGAAATGTCAAAATATTTTAGGAAGAAAAAAGTCTTTAAAAAAATTAAAGGAAAGTTATAAAGCCACTTAACGCCATTATCCACCTGCCTAGGGAAAAATATGTTAATATTTATTGAGGGCCAGCTGTGTGGGAGGTTTAGGAGAGAATAGTAATTTTATTAATGATACTTCTTTCAGTATCTGTGAATAGTGTTTTTTCTTTCTTCCTTCCTTTCTTTCTTTCTTCCTTTCATTCCTTCCTACATTCATTCATTCATTCAATGAATTATTTAATCCTATTTTGTGCCCAGGCTAGTGCAAGCTTCCGCAGGGGTAGGAATTTACAACTGAATTGAATTGTTGAGAGGGTATGCACACACTGGAGAAAAAAATGAATTAACAATCTCATGGCAGCAGATGCCACATGCCAAATTAAACAGTGAAGTGCTCTAAGAGATCAGAGGAGGAAGAGAAAAAGGTACTGCAGAATACAAGGATCAGTGAGGGCTCCACAGAGCAAGTAGGGCATGAGCTAGAGTTTGAATGTCATATAAGATTAAGAGAGATAGAGGAATAGCAGAGAATGGCATGAACAAAGAAGTGGAAGTAGGAATATACAAAACGCATTAGTTCATTCGGTGGACAATAAGACCAATATGGCTGGAATGGCTTTTATATCATATTTTGTTGTGGCAGTATGAGAGATGAAGAGGGGAGATACTGACAGATGAGGCATTTTGGGGCCAAATTTGTAGGACTTTGACTTCCAGCCTAAGGATTATAGACCTTAATCTACAGACAAGGAAGAGTCACCGAAGATTTTTCAATAGCCATCAGTAAAGAGTTCCATACCAAAAGTTTCCTGAATTGGTGAAATAAAAGTCCAGACTCATTTTAGAAGCTCATCTCCAAAAACAAAACAAGCCTAGTAATCTCTGCAAGATAGACTGGAAGAGAGAGAAGCTGGAGGTAGGGAAACCATCGAGGAAGCCTCAGCAATAGTCATGGTACAACATAATGAGAACTTTATACAAGAGCATAAAATAAAGTACAATTATTCCATTTTTTTTTTCCTTCCACAGGTCAACGCGTTCATCTCCTTCCTATTCCCAATGGTGGTCATTTCAATCCTGAACACCATCATTGCTGACCAGCTTACCATCATGTTCCACCAGGCAGCCCAGCAGAACCAGGTCTGCACAATTGGAGGGCAACAGACTATGCTCAGTATGTCCATAGAACCCAGCCGTGTCCAAGCTCTAAAGCACGGAGTTCGAGTCTTACGTAAGTATCCATCCGTTCTCAGAGGAGGCAGAACAGTATGTATTGAAAAGACAAAAGAATCCAGGTAGTATTAGGGGGAGCTGTTCTTTCAGAACCTACCAAAAAGGATAGCTCATTTGTTCTGTAACCCAGTAAGGGGGTGAGTGGAGCTTAGCAAAGTTCCTCAAAGACTTTAGTGACCTGCAGTCAATTTAATTCCATTGAATGAACATTTTTAAATTCCTGCCAATAAGAGCTGTGCTATATGCTGAGAATATAGGTTCCCTCAAGGAACCTAAATTTTACTAGGAGTGGGTGGGTGAAGGGAGATAAAGCATGTAAATGGGTAAATAAAAGTATGTACAAAGTCATTGAAAATAATTTGAATAGAGAGGGAATTTTAGGGTTAAAAAAGACTTCCTGAGAAGAGAGGGCACCATTGGAGTTTTAGATATAGAAATAGGACTTTGACTGGAACCAAAATCATGTGAAGCAGAGTAAGATGAAATAAGACTAGAAAGATGATTAGGTCATTTATAACCAGAATTAAAGAGTAAATACATAGAAACACGTGTTCGTGTGTGTGTGTGTGTGCGCACATATCCATATCTACATATATATAAATCTGTATATATCATATGTATATACACACATATATGTATTTATGTATTTTAAAACTAGCATTTGTATGGTACTTTAAGATTTATAAAGTGCTTTACAGATATCTCATTTGCTCCTCACAACAACCCTGGGAGGCGAATACTATTGTCATACCCATTTTACAGATGAACAAACTGAGGCAGACAGAGGTCTGCCCAGGGTCACAGAGCTAATAAGTGTCTGAGGCTAGATTTGAACTAAGCTCTTCCTGACTCCAGATCTAGCACATCATCCACTGCGCCACCTAGCAGCCTCACATCATATTACACATAAAGTCAGTGTCTTGCTCTTTTCAGCACTATTCAAGGGTAGAAACATTATGTGAATAACTTAAGAGGATAGTGTAGCGTGGTGTAATAGGAAGAACACCATCCTGAGAGTCTGGAGCTCTCAATTCTAGTTCTAACTCTGCCAATGCATCATAGGATTTAGACTTTGGTCTTGAAGGGGAAGAGAAAGGGAATAAACATTTATTGAGTACCTACTATGTGCCAGGCACTATGCTAAGCTCTTTACAAATTATAATCTCATTTGATCCTCACAACCACCCTGGGAGGTCTGTGTTCTTATTATCCCAATTAAAGAAACCATCAGAGGTTAAGTGATTTGTCCAGGGTCACATAGCTAGCAAGGGCCTGAGGCTATATTTAAACACAGGTCCTCCTGACTCCAGGTTCAGTGCTCTGCGTGCTAGGTGCCACCTAACTGCCCTAAGGGGCCTTAGAGAGCAAATTTTAACTCCTTTATTTTCTAGATGATAAAATATGAGGTTCATAAAGGAAAAGTGACTTACCCAAGATCACACAGGGAGTCATAAACAGCAGTGGGGTACATTGGAATGTATATTGGATCTGTAATCAAATGACCTGGATTCAAATTCTCACTCTAATTTCTTACCTGCGTATGGCTTCTTCCAGTTCAAACATTCTATGCTATGGCTTTTTCATTGGTCCATAGATGGATACTTCCTACCACCCCTTTTTCCCTATATTGGTCTCCAAGTCTTAGGCCTTGCCCTCCACCCTAAATTCTACATCTTATTTCTTAAAAATCCTCCTCCCACTCAATCAAAAAGCATACGAGTACCTACTGTATGCTGAAGATAGACAAAAAGTGGAAAGTCCCTGCCCTGGAGGAACTTACAGTCTAATAGAAGAGTTGACATATATACAATACATATATGCATACGTGCATGAGATATGTGTGTGTTTATATGTATACATTTAAGCATATACAGAATATATGTAACATGATAGTATGGGAAAGGTAGGTCATTAGCAGCTGGGGGCATTCAGGAAGGCTTCATGCAGTTGACATGAGCTGAGTTTCAAAGGAAAAAGGGGATTCCAAGAAGCAGAGATAAGTAGGGAGAGTCCAGACATGGGGTAACATCTAGTACAAAGGTCCCAGCTAGGTTATCATCTTGGAAAGCATCCTAAAACTGCTAGAGGTTCAGCTATGGCCCTCCTCTTTGAGGGTACTTGCCTTCTAATAGAGAACTCTTAGAGACGAAAAACTTGTAAGACACAAAGGAAATCAATTTTTAATGGCGGGGAAAGCAGGGAGAACCCTGGAAGCCTTCCTGTAGTGGGCTCACAACAGAGCAGTCATATTCCATGACTGGTCATAGAGCTGTCCCTGAATGGAGCTGAGGTGGTTTCAAAGTTTTGCTTAGATAAATTGGGGCCATCTCCAGTTGTCCTGATCCATATCTTGCTACTGGGCCCAGATGGCTCTGGAGGAGAAAGTGAGGCTGGTGACTTGGTACAGTCCATCCTCACTTAAATCCAATTCACTTGCAAGTCATGATACCTTCCTGATGTCACGGTCCTCTTCGAGAACAGAAGACAAATAACAACAGTGACAAGAGAAATTGCCTATTTCTGGGGCTACGTTTTAAATTCCTCCATTTTCTTCTAAATCATAACTTATAGACAATGTCATTCACTGTCCAAGAAATTTACAGCATGCTTTGGGGTTTTTCCCCCTTCTTTCCTTCTTGGTTTTAAATGGAGATACCTCGACCTTTCATAAGTAGTATCACTGAGATTAATCACTATGGATGCAGGCACACCTAGACTCAACTAGGCTCCGTGAAACAGAGAAGATCACGACATACTCAAAGCCACCCACCAGTAATCCTCTCGTAAGCGGCTATCCCAAATTAATAATCAGGATGAATCATTCAACCTCAGATTTCTTGGTGCTAAAGATTAAGCCAGATTACTTTAGAATAAGAACAGTTTTCTCTAGGGTCAGTGCCCCAGCCTCCCGATCACCAAAACCAATTTTCTGTTTCTGTCAACAAAAGGTTTGGAGGAGGTCAGGCTAGTTCCCGACCATGACATGAAAAAGGGTAGGGATGTGGCACAGACATCAAAAAAATCAAAACCCACACTCTGGTCCCCAAACCAACCCCCCTTGGCTATCTTCTATGGCTCTCTTTAGTGATAATGATGGGTGAAATCATTCACCTTCTGATTGGCTCTTGGAGAAAAAAAATCAAAGGGAGCTGGGCGAAAAGTCTCTCATCTCACTGGTCTGGTCTAGACAAGATAGCTAATTTCTGGGAAATTTCATGCAGCTACAACACTTACAATCCATTTCAGATAGACACTTTTAGATGATAAGGATTGTCTCTGCAAGCCTCTTTACCAGAGTTCAGTAATGACTTGAGCTCCGGGAAACGTGTGGAAAATATCAAGAATATTGGTTTTGTTCCCTATGTTAAATGGTGCAGGACTCCGAGAGACTTAACAATCCATTCCAGCAGGCAGGGCTGAATGCTTGCAGTTTCTTCAGAATGGGAGGAAAGTAAGTACAATTGCTAAAACTCCCTCACCCCACTGATTGGAACTGGATAATGAGTACCTGGTTTCTCAGTGAAGGTTTAGCATTGAAGGTAATGTATTTTAGATACTCGGAGGCATTGGGAAGATTTATGGGGCAGGGGAAAGATGATAATAGCTAACATTATTTAGTGTTTTAACATCTGCAAAATGCTTACCATTATATCCTCACAACTATATGAGGAACATGCCATTTTTATCCCCATTTTACAGTTGAAGAAACCGAGGCAAACAGAGGTTAAGTAATTTGTCTAGATTCACATAACTGAGTCCGAGTCAGGATTCAAACTCAATTCTTCTTGATTCTATCCATTACACCATCTAGCCATTGCTGCAGCAGCAGCAGCAGCAAAGATTCTATGTGACTTGTCCAGATTCACACCAGCTAATAAGTGCCTGAGACTGGATTTGAACTCATGTCTTCCTCACTTTAGGTCCAGCCCATCTACTTTTCTATCTTTCACTAGGTTCAAATCTCAGCTCTGCTACTCACTACTTATGTGCCTTGGACAACTTCTTTAACCTTTCTGGTGGTCCTCAGATTCTTTTATCCATAAAATGAGGGAATTAGGATAGATAACTTCTAAAATGCCTTCCACTTCTAAAGAGATGACACTGTGTCTTACTATTGTTTCTCTCCTTTTCAAGTTTGGTCATACAGCATAAAAATAAAATTAATAAATAGAAACACACACAAATTAGTGAAGTACAAGGTACTTTGAGGGGTAAGGCTTAAGTCGTTGGAGTAGGTGAGGGGAGAAACGGGAGAACAGGAAAGGCTTTATGTAGAAAAATGGTACTTGGGCAGCATCTTAAAGGAAAAGAGAAGCTCTATGAGAGAGTATCTTCTCACCATGGGAGAAAACCAGTAGAAAGGGCCTTCCAAGACCCTAGAACCTGCCACAGAAAAGATTCTGAGACATCCAGAGCTACAACATTACAGGTGTAAAGGACCTCAGAGATCATCTCCATTTCTACACCAACCAATACCTGAGCTGGAATCCCCTCTGCAAATAGCACTGATGAGTGGCCCTCTGGCCTCTGCTTGAAGACCTCCAATGTTCTGTCCATTTCTGGATAGCTAGGACTATTCTACAAGGGCAGCTCAAAGCGGGAAACAAACTGGGGAGACCTCCAGAAGTCCCCTGCCACTACCAGCCTTTCCTGGGAGCAGCAAAAGTAGCCAATGCAAGTTAGGTATGACTTTGGGTCCCCTGGTATCGCTGCTATCTTACTATAGATGGATCAGAAACCTGGCAAGGGAGAGGCAGAAGAAGCAAGGAGTACAATTTGCTTTAATCTAAGGAGACAGGGGAAATAAAAGGAATTGAAGTCTACAACTCCAGAGATTGCTTTCACTCTTCTAAGGAAGCTGCAAGTTGCTTTCCCTGTCTTAATTCAAGCTGTCAGTAGAATGAATGAAAATGATATTTATACTTTGTGGCTTAGTCAATCCTGAGACCCCCAGTTTAAGAAGTGCTGAGGGGGTTGAGAGTGGAAAAATTTCAAGAAGCACTGGCTTAAATGGGGATGGTAGCGGACAGAACAAAACCAAGACAGAGCCAGATAAAACCTTTCCCTTCAGCACAAACTGATGTATCCACATCCCTGAGTGACTGATTTTTGTTCCAGAGTCCTGGAGGTAAGGGTAGGCAAGGGATAGGAATGAGTCCTGAGATAAAGAAATACTGGCTAGAGGGATGATTGAGACATATTTTTAGATGTGGACAATGCAGGAATTTGTTTTGGTTTTCAGTGTACATTTGTTATGAGGGTTTTATTTTTCTTTTTTCCCAATAGAAGGAAGTAGGAGGGAGAGAAAACAATTTTTATTAATTGAATTAAATTTTAAAAAGTAATGGCAAAGAAAATGCAATGTCAGTCACGCCAGTGTCATTTATAGTTCTTGCCCCTTGGTCAGTATCCAATTGTCCTTCCTTCTACTGTGGAAGTGTTCTCCCTAACACAGCCTGGGGGCATATCTATCTGCTCCCCCACAGACGCCAGCCTTCCCAACAAACTAGAGTTCCAGATGGATTTCCAAGTGAATAGCAACAGGGAAGCCCATGTCTGTCTATCATCCCCCCTACCTATCTGTCTCCTTGACGACCAAGATCAGGTAGAGTGGGAGGTCTCTGAGAAACCAAGAAGCATGAGTTACCTGCAGAAGGCAATTTTTTCCTATACCTTCTGCGTCCCCAAGGTCAACGTTCTGTTCTCACTAGCAAGGAAATGCACAGGTGACAATCAGATAAGTGATGGATAAATCCAGACTTTTCCAAAGATTACATAGATTTCTCAGCAAGCCCTTCCATGTACCAAACAGGAGCAGAGAGAAAGAGAATTAGTATTTTTTAATTTAAGTTCTATTCATTCTACTGTTGTCACCTCTCCTCACACTAGTCTCCCATCGGTCATGGAATAGAGGTGGCCATCAACCCATAAGAGCCAGGCCAGTCAAACACAAGCTTTGACGCCTTGTTTTAAGGAGGAAAGGCTTTGCATACAGCCTTTGCAATGCCTTGTGTCTGTCATCTGAGGACCAGCCTGACTCAATGCAACAGACTACTTACCAAAGAAATCACAGACTTTGAAGTGTGAAAGTACTGCCAACTGTTATCACTTAGCCTGGTGTGATGGCAGCCTGTAATCTCAGCTTCTGAGGAGGCTGAAGCTGGTAGAATTCCTAAGCTTGGGAGTTCTGAGCTACAGTGGACTAAGCCAATCCACTGTCCACACTGAGTCTGGCACCAGTCTGGTGAGTTCTTGGGAAGAAGGA
This sequence comes from Phalanger gymnotis, assembly GCA_028646595.1. Lineage (NCBI taxonomy): Eukaryota > Metazoa > Chordata > Mammalia > Diprotodontia > Phalangeridae > Phalanger > Phalanger gymnotis. The sequence goes on along the minus strand of CM053625.1, from coordinate 137,377,850 downwards.
ACCACCAGGATGCCTCAGGAGAGGCAAACTAGCCCAGGTCAGACACAAAGCGGATCAAAGCAACTCTGGCAGTTACTAGTGAGATTGGGCTGGTGTGTAGCCCCTGCTTCCAGCCTGGGTTAGATGGTGAGACCACTCCCCCTTTAACAAACAGCAAAAACAATGTAATAACTTGTTCGAATCAAACTCTACTGACTTCATTAGAGATATTCATGTCAGTCATCAGATGACGATATTTTGAATTTCTACAAATATATTTGCCATTTTCATGCCTTGCATTATGATAGTAGGATCTAGACTCATTGTTTTCCTCTGCTGAAATTTTCATCAAAACAAGGACCCTATTTTCAGGTGTTATGTGTATGTATATGTAGGTATATATACATGCCTGTATTTGAATTCACCTATGTGCATGTACTATGGCGTACATTTATATGTATATGTCCATGTATATGTACAATGTGCATGTATATGTGTAAGTATATGTGTATGAATGTGTATATTTGCACCATATATATACATGTATATGCATATGTATGCATGTATGTATAATACCTCGCAATATAAGCATAAATACAAGCTAAATTCATTCAATACAAGCTAAATTCATTAACTATTCTTCAAGCACCACTCCACTAGTCCCTGTTCTCCCTCAACAGTAACACAGCCCAGACTATTTTAGTTTTAGATTGAGGCACAACTTTTTCTTTCTCTTTCCCACACGGCTGTGTCTGTATCTGTATCAAACCAATGTTTCCAAACAGTTTTCTTGTCATTTGATTGGCCTTTGAATTAGACTTCTGTTTAATCATTTTTTAAAAGCTCTGACTATAACTATCCAATTATATTAAACTTGGGTAGATTTACCAAGCAAATTCAGGATTTACTGCCTTGTTTAAAAAGGGAAACAGGGTCCTTGTCCTCCTCCAGCTCCAATGACTCATCTTGGCCTGGAGCCAGACCTGGGTTCTGGAAGCCTAAGTCAGTAGAGAACCTCTGTCACATCCTACTGAGCTGGTGAGTCTGGTTCCATTAACAACCTATTATGTAAAGAGAAGTTTTGCTCTGTCTATAGGGTCCTTTCTTAGGAGGCTATATAAACTGACATGTAAGGAGAAGCTTTGCCCCATTTGTAGGGTCCCTCACTAAGAGGCTGTCGTAGCCTGAAGTGTGACAAGCTTTACTCTGTGGGTAGGGTCCCTCAGTTACAGTAGTCCATAACAACCTGGTGTAAAGAAAAGCTTTGCTCTTTCTGAAGGATCCCTCAGTCGTTTTCAGTTATGTCTGATTCTTCATGACCTGATTTGGGGTTTTCTTAGTAAAAATACCTGAGTGCTTTGCCATTTCCTTCTCCAGCTTGTTTTAAAGGTGAGGATACTGAGGCAATCAGGGTAAATGACTTGCCAGGGTCACATAGCCAGTAAGTGTCTGAGGCCAGATTTGAACTCAGGAAGATGAAACTTCCGGACTCCAGGCCCTCACTAGTAGGCCATAATAATCTGTCATATAAGAAGAAACTTTGCTCTGTTTGTACAGTTCTTCATTAGGCAACCAGCCACCAAAGGATGAATTGTTTGGGCCAAAGCCCATTTCCTAAGACAAGAGGAGGTTATGATCTTCATTGGTAGAAAGAGTATTCATTGTGATCAGATCACAAAATCTACCACGTGGCTGAAACTACTCTGTCCCAGGTTTACCAGAGATCCCTTAACTGCTGGGTCTGATGGTCTTTTTTCAGGCCTTATCTTATTTGACTTCTCTGTAGCATTTGGAATTTCCACCTCTTCCTCCTGGATCCTCTTTTCTTCCTTGAATTCTATCGTATCACCCTCTTTCCTGGATTTCCTCCTACATGTCTGACCACTCCTCAGTCTCCTCTGCTGGATCAACATCCAGTTGTCATCTACCAATCATGGATGTTCCTCCAGAGTCTACTTGTGTCTGCTTCTCTCTTTACGCTTTCTCTCTTGATGATTTCTTTACCAGGATTCTCACGTCTATATCTGTATGTATATATATATTTATATATGTAGGTATATGTATGTTCCTCTGTATGCATATACACACAAACATGCATTTATGCTGTATGACAAAACTTGAAAGAAGAGACATGTGTATATATCTATATACATGCATATATGCGCATTTATATACATATGTCCCAAAAGTCTTAGTGCAGTCCTGTCTTTCAAGTTTGGTCAAATAGCATAAAGATAAAATGAATAAATAGAAATATATACAAAGTATATATTTTAAACTTAATAAAGCTTAAAACCACACTAAGACTTTTAAGATACCCTGTACATACATACACGTATCTATTCCTAAACTGTCTTTCATACGCCATTCCAACATTGATAATTGTCTCTGGGATATCTCAGAGACACCTTAAACTCAACATGTCCAGAACTGAACTCATCTTCCCCACCCCACCCCCACCAAACCTAGTCCTTTTCCAAACTTCCCTATTGCTATTGAAGCCACCACCATTCTTCCAAAGATCCAGGTTGGCAACCTCAGAATCATTGTTTACTCGTCCCTCCTCCTCACCAGTCAGTTTCCATGTCTCAGTGAATCACCTTCCATAGCATATCTCATTTCTATTCCCCCTTCTTGTCTACTCACACAGCCCCTGCCTTAGTTTAAGCCTTTGTCACCTCATTTTTGCATTATTGTGGTAGCCACCAAATTGGTCTCCCTGCTTCTAATCTCTCCCCTTTCTAATGTGTTTCCCAAACAGCTATTAAATAAACTTCCTAAGACTAAGAATGTCTTCTGGAAAATCTTCACTGGCTCTCTATTATCTCTAGGATAAAATATAAACTCCTTAGCCTGACATTTAAAGCCTTCCATGTTTGAGGTCCTGCCTACCTTTTCAAATGCCTTTCATACAACTCTCCTTTGTTCATTCTATATTCCAGTCAAACTGTACTACCAATTCTACCTTGAATTCAACATTCTCTGACTTGTCTCTGTACATGGGAGTGGATGTATTGCCAGCTTCATTCCGTGTTATTCTAGTCTTTTATCACATCATAGTTCATGAGGTAGTAGATGCCCGGCAACCCCTACTGTTCCTCTGCTTTGGGGCCAATGAGAAGATTTCCTTCTAGGGCCCAGCTTTGCAATGTATATGCTTTAGATGCTCAACATAATTTGGAAAAAAAAGTATTTAGGAGTCTGATCTCCAGCAAAGCCAGTCTTGTTTCTCCTAGAACCATTTTCTGTCACCATAGGTCACTGATGGTCATGTGAATACATAGGCTGTCTCCCAAGTCCATAATGCACTCCCTTTTTACCTCCACCCAGTGGTGTGATAGAACCAGCTCTAACTAGCTCAGAACTCACTATTTAATTTTCACTCTGAATATTTGCAATTCAGAAATTAGCAAAGGCTACAATCAGGGCTTTACTGATTATCTAGACTTCAAAAAGTAAAGGAGAAAATGTTAATAATATAGATTAAACCTAAAAGTATGTTGTGAGTACATTTTTTTCGGAGAGTCCATTGTTAAACATTTACTATTATACTCCTGCCCCTACCTCTCAATCTCTATTTCTTTTGTTGTTTGTCCTTTGTTCTTGAAGAGAACCATGACATCAGGAAGGTGATGCAATGACTTTCAAGTGAATTGGGTTTACGTGAGGGAAGGCTGTGCTAAGTCATCAGCCTCATTTTCTCCTCCAATGCCATCTGCGTCCAGTGGCAAAATATAGAACAGGATGGCTGGAGATGCTCACGTCCCCACCCCATGCAGTGGGAGACCATGGCCTTTTTAAGCTAAGGTCATTCCAAGGTCTTAGTGATCAAGGCTAGGTAAGGAATGAGGCAAAGAATGGTCTATAGGAGGGGAAGACCCTCAGAGTCCTGGCCAAAACAGAAACAATTGTTATTTACATTCACTCTGACCAATCAGGGCCCAAACGATGCATCCATGGGCTTGGGCTGGGACCTCTTACTGGCCAATCAATAAGAGCCAGAGTGGTCTTTCAGGCATGGTCCTTAAGAAAGAAATCTAGCCCATAATCCTCAAGATATCTTGCAAGGTTTCAGCAATCAAAATTTATATTCTTTTAGGCAGAGCACCTGCAGGTAAGGGTATGATACCCTATGTGGACAGAGGGAGGGAGTGAGGGAAGGAGAGAGAGGGAGAAAGAGAGGGAGAAAGGGAAGGAGGCAGGGTGCTTCTTTTAAGGCTTAACACAGGCACCACCTACTTCACAAAGTTTTTCCTGATCCCTCCCAGCCAGCTGCATGTGTTCCTTCTCCCTCCTTAAATTATCTTGTGTTATTAAGTGTATACATGTTGTATTCTACTCCCCTCAAAAAAAAAGTAAGGTCCATGAGGGCAGGGAATATTTTGTTTGTCTTTATATCCCCAAACCCTAGCTAGGCACCTAACATATAATGTACACTTAATAAGTGTCCATTGGATTGGATTTTGAAATAATTTGATGCATGGGTCTGTATACCAGCTGAGGCATAGTCTGTTGCCTAATCATTAAAGACCTCCCCAAAGAAGTCTCCAGCAACATATTGGTGGCTAGTGGGCAGAAGGGGTGGGGAGGTGGGAGAAGAGTCTGCCCACCCACAGGTGTATTGAATGGCTCTACTTGCCAAAGGTCGAGTGGGCCGGAAGGTTGTAACAAACCCACTTGAATGGCTGCTGGCCCCACTCTACAATCCATATTGAACGCAATTAATTCCTCCATTTAGGAGAAAATGCCCACAAATCCCTAAAGAGCTCAGGCAGAACAACATGTATGGATTCTAAAGGATCCAAACCACTTTTCTCCTTGTGAGGAAATACAGCCAGTACAAGGCAGCTGTCTTTTCCCTTTGTCAGTATTGAATGGGCATTCTGGCAATTATGCCCTGCCCGTTGTACCTATGGTCCTCACTGTGGCACTCAAAAGAGCCAGGTCTTCCTCAAACCCATCCCCTGCTTGGCCTCCACATGGCTTGGAGAATGCTCTGTTGCTGGGGCTCAGCCTATGCTTTTGTGCTTCTCCTGCTTCCTGCCAGTATATTCAACATTTGAATCAGACTCATTTGTTTCACCATTGGTCACTTGCCCAGAAGCTAATCACATGCAAGTAGTGAACAGAAATTGCTCCAAAATACACAGAACAGGTTCATTCTTTCCTTCCATGGGCCTCTTCTCCCTGTCATGTTTCTGACAGATTCAACTTCATTTTGCTCCTCTCCAAACTACTGGAGAAAAGCCCATCAGTGCATCTGACTTTGAACAGGTTTCCATGTCTCTTTAAGTGCATGCAGGAGACTAGAAGCTATCCTATTAACACAACAGACATTTGGAGGAAGGAAATCTACTCAAATAGACTAATTAAAAGGCGCTCCATTGTCAGAAAACAGACCCTCTCTGGGGCTTGGAGTTGTAATCTTAGATCATTCTTTGGTGAGAAAGGAAGATACTTTTACAGACATGGCACCACTCAGGAAGAAGTCATTGTAACTACTGTTTGTAATAATTGAATCCCAGAGGAAGAAGGGACCTCAGAGTTCTCTAGAACAGTCCCTGCCTGAAAAATAAATCCCATCTTCAATATCCAGCTTCTTTTTGAAAAATCTCAGTCAGAGGATTTGCTACTGCTGAAGCAGCCCTCAGCTTTAAATTCTTGCCCTGGGACTGATCATACTGGTTAGTAAGTGAGCACAAAGTACCCTAACCCATCTATGCCCCACCTCCCATTCACCCAACCATCTACCTAGGTGCCATGCTATCTGTTCTGCCACTGTGAACGTAGCCACCTCTCCAAATGCTTTTCCAACTCTTGTGCTGGAAATAGTAATAAACTCAAACACTACCATCGCTCCTGGAAAGGGTGTAATAATCATCAAGTATGGCTCCATTCATCATCCTGCGACTCCTCAGACAATTACTCCCTGACCTTAAATCCACCCTTAACCACTACTCCATTATGTGTTGTCTTCTTTCTTTAGAAAGTAAGCACCTTGAGAGCAGGGACTATCTCATTTTGTATTTGCATCCTCAGTACCTAACACATAATAGGCAGTTAATAGATTTGTTTATTTACTATTGGACAGCTCTCATAGTTAGGAAGTTTTTCTTTATTTTAAGCAGAAATGTCCCCCTGTATTAAATTCATTCTTTGGTATTAGCTCTGCTCTCTGAGGCCAAGTAGAACAAGTCTAATCTACCTTCTTGGTTACCATCTAGAGAAACTATGTAGCATTCCCTGTAAGTCGAATGGCCCAGCTCCGATGCAACATCATATTTGTATTGTGGAATCTTTGTTTTCCTCAAAATGGAACATTTTTCAGGTTTTAACCAAGTTTCTGAAGTTTTAGCCAGACAAATCTAAATATAATGTATACTTGAACTTAGGCCAATTACATGATGAGGATATCTTATTGAACCCCAAACAAAAACCACCTTCTGCCCTAATGATTTTCATGACCCATTTATGGGTCGTTCATTTTCATGACCTCATTCATGCCCATTGTGGGTCTCAGAGTAGGGTAGATTCTCCACACTCAACCAAGAAAGATGAAAAATGGTCACTGCTCAAGAGAAAGAGATTTCCTTCTCTACTATTTAGAATAGTTTGGTCCCAATGAGTCCAAGGAACAGAGGAAACACATAGAAGTCATTGAATTGATCTGGAGGCGTCAGGATACTGTTGCCTAGCAGATTCCCTAAGGGTATTATACACATCTGGTAAAACAAAATATTTACTCTAAAGGGGCAAGTCCAAGCCTGAGCCAACTTCTAAAATAGTTGGTATAAGAGCATTTGGGTGTCTCCAACTTCCCTGTGGAGCCTTCATCTCTCTTGCTGTCCCAGGGTTCTTCCTCTCCAGTGGGCTATAGTCATTGCTTCCATACAACAGGAAACACAGAATATAGTAGATAACCACGCATATCGTGATAGGAAATCATCTGTTCTAAAATATTTTCCCCTTACTTGCCCCAACTGTGTTCACCTCCTATCTAGCTTAAAATTCCCACCACAGAGGCTCAGACAACAAAGGTCGAGTCATTGTGTCCAGAAAGTCCCTGTAAAAGTACACCAATCTTTTCTTATTAGCATATTAGTGGGGATTCATTGATCAGGTTAGCCAAGTCTTACCTTGGGCTCTTTGGAGCTGATATATAAGACTAGGAAATTTGTTCTGGTCACATTCCCTTGATGACTCAGATTTTTAAACTATCTTTAATCTCCCCACAAAAGTAGCTATATCCTTTTCTCATTTTCTTCCCTCCACTGAAATCCAAACCACACAACCACCTCTGCTAACTCATTCCCAGACAAGAAATTGATTCCTGTCCCCCATCCTCTCACAGGAAGCTAGTTGGGTTTACAGAGAGTTGTGCTGTAGCCTATGTGTGCAGTCATGGAAAACACTACCATATACCCCAGGTAGCCCTGGCTTCTACAGAAAACCATTTCCACCCTGTGGGTCATCAAGACAGATTTTGAACATAAAAAAGTCATCAGTGGAATTCATCCAGAGAGTGCTGAGCAGCTGCTCTTCTAAATCTGCCTGATAGAGTGAGAAACAGTGGGTGTGTCATTCACAGGAGGAGATACAAGTCATTTATGATTCAATTTCACCAGGCAGACACAGACAATTACCAACAGAGAGACAGAGAGGGGGGGTGGGGAGGGAGGAAGGGGGAGGGAGAGAGAAAGAGAGAGAGAGAGAGAGAGAGAGAGAGAGAGAGAGAGAGAGAGAGAGAGAGAGAGAGAAGGAGAGAGATATTCGGAGATGTGGAGACAGAAAAATCCCAAGCGGTAATGATAGCTAAGGTCTATAAAGCCTTTTACATATACTGCCCCATTAGATCCTCATCCTCATGACAACCTTGTAGGGCAGGTATAACAGATATTATTATTTGCCTTTTACATATAGCACCCCTACTGTCACACGCAGGTTCTAAAGATCTATTTGGCTTATGCATCCAAAAGTACTTCTCAAAAGCTCATAAGCCTCCATTTTCTTCTGACTCTCTTCCCCCTCACCAGTATGAATGAATGACATGACCTCATAGTAATGCATAGTAAAAGGACATTTGTTTAAAATAGAATGCAAAGTGAATAACAAGGAAAAAAATCAAACACCCCAAAAAACAAACCACCCCACATTCAGCTCCCATTTCTTTAAACCAGCTCTTCCTATCTAGCTCACTCTTAGCAAAGCATGAGTCCATTCATCCCTAGTTCACCTTGCACCTTATCAATACAGCACAGGACTGGGAAAAGCAGCTGAGGGAACTCCTGTAGCTGTCACTTTCCAGCACAATCAAGAGTAGAACCTCCAATTAATAGTGGCAGGAGTTAAATGCAGTGAAAGGCAGTCTCCCTGGCTTCATGTTCATCTTCTTGTCTCTCCTTTCATTTTCTCTCTCTCTCTTCTATGTCCTTTGATCAAACCTTTCCACCTCTTATATCTCTCACAAAAGTCCATGGCCAACCTCTATATATTGCAAACAACTCCATCTAACCAGTCTATTCAAGAGGAAACATCCTTTGCTGAGTTCTGTGCAGGCTTTTGGGGAGATATAGTTCCCAAAAAGACCATATCCCCACTTATATAGAGTTGACCTGACTAGTTGAGGAAACTGAGGCTCTGAGCAATTACGAGCTTTACCCATTATCATAATATCAATGGATCAGAATCAGGGTTCAACCTAAGACCTCTCATGACTACAAGGGCAAGATCTCATTGCAGTATATTACGCCACCTCCCAGAGACTGAAATAGTTAAAATTCTGTTTCTGAAACAGATGTGTGACCATCCCTATGTGCTTCATTCTGCCAGAGAAAGATTAACCATTCCTGGGAAAACACAGCAGGACAGACATTAAACTGACAAATAACATTAAATCTCCCAATTCCCCAAAGGCCTAGAGAATACAGGCAATGTCATCCAATAGCCAACACACTTAGAACCCTGATTCAGCATCCAAGTCAACATCCCAGGGAACCTACACCCATTTGCAGCAGAGTGACCAAGGAGGCAGGATTCCAGAATTTCTCCTGGGTCCTTGTGACTGACTTTGACTAGCCATAGAATGGTTCAGCCAACCTTGGCCTACGTCCGCATGAAATGCTAATCCCAGCTAGAAGCAGGTTTGAAGCATCGCATTATATGGAAAAGTACAGAAGACTAGGAATGAGA
>CM053625.1:137325049-137368182 GCA_028646595.1 Phalanger gymnotis | reverse complement strand
GGATTGAAGGTCTCTAACACTAACTGGCTACCACTGACAATTTATTCATCTGTAAAACATTGATAACATCTTATCTAACTTGTCCTACCCACCCTTTGGGTTGCTGTAAGATGATTGGGGATAAAGAGGGAATAAAGATAATGAGAGCACTGGACTTAAGGGTCAGAATATCTAGGTTCAGGCTGTTTCCTCAAACATCAAGTGGCGTTTATAATAGTATTTTTATTACCTACCACACAAGGTGAGAAAAATGCTTTCTAAACTTTACGGTGCCATAGAAATCTGAGTTCATATTATGATTGGTATCGTAGAAACAGAGTTAGGAGACATGTTAGACGTTGTCTAGTCTAACGTGTATAAATTTTATGCATATGAATAAAAATCCCAGCTCTGTGGCATCCATAAAAAAATGGCCATTCATCCTTTGTGCAAAGACTTCTGCTAATAATATATCCCGAGGCATCCCACTCCATTGTTGGACAGCTTTTTGACTAGGAGGTAGCATGAAGACATGGAAAGTATACTGGATTTGGGTCCACAGCACTGGAGTGCTTTGTGGACCCCACCTCTGTCCCTTACTGTCTTTTGACTTTTGGACAGAAAGCCACTTAACTACTCTGTGCCTCAGCTTTTCATCTTTTTTTAAATGAGTTTTTTATTAAGTGTCTACTATGTGCTAGATACTATGCTAAGCACCTTATAAATATTACTTCATTGAACCCTCACAATAACTCTGAGACATAGATGCCATTATCATCCTCACTTTACAGCTTCAGTAACTCAGGCAGACAGAGGTTAAGTGATTTGTACAGGATCTCACAGCTACTAAGTGTCTAAGGGCAGATTTGAGCTCAGATTTTCCTTACTGTGGGTCCATCACTCTATCAGATGAGCCACCTAACTGCCTCTTAAATGTTGTACAAGATGGTTCCTAAATATCCTTTCAGATTTAAATCTATGATCTTCTAAACTGAGAAGTTCAGCCCAAGAGGTTAATTGCATACTAACCAGGTAGTGAACAACCTGGCCCTTGTCTCTAAAATAATAGCTCTAAGGTCATGAATCAATTACCACTGGGCTACTTCCCATGGAAAACAAAGGAGAAGATTCATAGATGAACCATCTAAATGGCTTTTTTCCTTCATCCATAGATTTCATCCTTCAAACGCTGGCTTTCCATGTATTCTGGCCAACTTCTGAGTGACAGTAACTGAATGTTCCAGGTATAGATAGAAGATATATATATATCTATATATAGATAGATAGATATACACATATATGTATATATATACATATATATGTATGTATATATATAGATATATATGTATATATATACATACATATATATATATAATCTCTGCCCAGAGGCAGCTAAAAGCTAAAAAAAACATATATAATACATATATATATTCATATATATGTATATGTATATATATATATATATATATATATATATATATACACAATCTCTGCCCAGAGGCAGCTAAAAGCTGCCTCTTTTACTGAAACTACAAAGGGGACAGAATAAGGTCACAGCCCCAACTGTGTTTGGTTCAGAAGTTCCCAAAGTAGGTGATACCACCCCCAGGAGGCACTAGAATGATCCAAGGGGGTGGAAATAGCCTTGGGTGCAATTGAGGGGCATTAAATAAAAATAAGGGGTTGATGGAAGCATATGGAAAGAAGAGAAGAGAAGAAAATTTTGAAAAACTATTCATACATCTTTCATCTGTCGTGTAACAGAGTTAAAGTCATAGTGATTGCAATATTTTCCAAATAAGCACACAAAATGCAAGTTATAACCAATCAGTGGTCAAGTCCACTGAGAGGTCCTAATAAGCCAGTGTTGACAGGCAAGCATGTCATGCATTGTCGGGAAGTCCAGCATGTATTGGCAGGAATATGTGCATGTAATGACTTGTTTACAATGATACCATATGGTTACATGACACAATATTGAGTTATCAAAATTTCAATGCAGGGAAAAACCACAAGTTTATAACAAATTATTAAATTTAAGATGTGTCTTTTTTTTAATTGCATTTTTTTAAAATGACACATATTGCAAAAAAAATCATTAAAGGGTTAATGAAAGTAGATTTCCATGGGGGACACTGAGTAATTTTTAAGGGGGTGGTAGACCAAATAGGTTTGGGAACTTCTGATTTAAACTTACATTTAATTTTTTTATTTACTCTAGTTTTGTCAACATAAACATAATGGGGTACTCCTAGTGTGGAAAATCCTTCCAGTAATGCATATCATCAGCTTATCAGTAATTTATAGTCTTAAAGAAATGTCCAGAACACTAAAAAGTTAAGTAACTTGCTGTTTCTAACACCAGGGTATGTATTAGAGATGGTACTTGAACCTACATCTTCCTGATTCCAAGGCTTGCCATCTAACACTGTACCTCATTGGTATTTAGTCCACATTTCTATCTCTGTAATAACTGCTCACTTATATGGCATTTCAAAATTTACAAAGTGTTTTCCTTATGTGATGTTGGTGTTGCTATGGAGATGAGAGATACTTAAGCATATACTATCCCACAAGTCCACCAGCTAGTAATATTTTAGAACTAGGACTTCTGGGAAGGATTTGTGAAGATAGAGGGGGATGAGAAGATGGAATGAGAGAGTTTGGAATTCAAAATGAAGTTTATCCTCCATCTTGGGACTGCATGGGCAGACACTCTGCCTCCCAGCTTTTCTTTTCCCTAGGATTGACAAGACTCTGTAGATGCAACTTCTTCTACCAGTGATGTTTTTGTTGTACTGGTGTAGACAGTGATTGGGGGAAAAGACATTCATGCTCCCTCCTTTGACAATTCATTTCTCTCCTTCAGGAAGAAAATCCCATTCACTGAGCAATTCCTTCTAGTTTTTCTTCTCTTCCTTCTCACAAGGGGAGGAGCCTAAAACAGAAAAAGCCAAATTCTTACTGTAAATAGCTGTGTTTGGCATTGGCTGCTGACATATCCAACAAAGTGAAACCTTCCCCTTGCTCTTTCATCGCTTTCCCCTTCTTCTTTCATTGCTATCATTTACGCCCCCTTTACATAAAGAAAATTAGTAGCCACTAAGCTAGCACAGCATATGGAGGTTTGAGATCTTACTTCAGCATGAAATGAAAGAGAGACGGAGGAGATAGTGACTCCCACTAAAGGTCAAAAACATAATACATTGCGATATTACTCCCAAGCTAGCTTAGGTTGATAAGCAGGAGAGGAGCATAGAGAAAGAAAAAAAGTAGGAGGTGTCTGAAGAGACCAATGTGGATGCACAGGGAGCTCACCAACCAACTTAGATTTTTTAAAGATGTGTACAAAAGATTCATGCAAGGGCATGTATTGGAGAATGAATGCGAGAACATGGCATGGCCCTATGAAAACAGTGTCAGGAGTGCTAAAGCTCAAATTGAAGGTGAAGAAAACTAGGCATAACCAAAAAAAAAGTCTTTATATACTGGAAAAGAGGATGGTCAAAGAAGTGTTAGAACTGGATAATAACTGGCTACAGAAAGAGGGAAAAGCAGATGAATTCTTATTTAGTTCTGCTTTGATCTTTGCATTGTAAAGAACAGAACAAAAAATGACTAATGGAGTCGATATCCAAGAAAAGTAAGGTGATTAGAAAAGAATGCCTAGATCTCCTTGATGAATTCAATTCATCTAATCCAAAAGAACTACATCCTTGGATATTGAAAGCACTAGTGGATATAATAGCTGAGAATAGTAAAGATTCTGAAACACTGAAGAATGTCAAATGTTACACTAATTTTCCTGAAAGGGAAGAGAATAGTCTACCAACTATAGACTTTACCACCATGTTCCAGTAGCCTTCTCAACCTAGAACCCTGCAGGTAGAGGAGATTCTCTGATGAGTCAGTTCCTCCTGGAAGGGCCCAGGCCAGCTATATTCATGTTTTCATTTTTCTCTGGGCTCTTCCTTTGTCTCCCCAGACTTCTTTCTCCACCATATCTCTATTCAAGTACCTTCTCCTTCTCCCTGATTTTCAACTTCCTTTTTTATGTTTTTTCCTATTAGAAAATAAGCTCCCTGAGGGACAATCTTTTTGCTTCTATTGTATCCTGGACTTAACAAAGTGCCTCACCCATAGTATGCTTAATAAATGTTTATTTAAGTTAGTGAACTTGAATTTAATTCCTGATAAAATTCTAGAAAGGAACATTAAACAGATGGCTGATGGACTTCTAGAAAAGGAATGGACAATTACAAAGAACCAGTATGTCTTCATGAAGAATAGATCATGCCAGATTAATTTTCCTTCATTTTTGGAAGATCAGGGGAACGCCATAGATATAGTTTGCTTAGATTATTATCACGTGTTTGATAGAGAATCTCATATTCTTCTTGTGGAAGAAATGAGATATTTGCTCTAGAGAGCAATAAAAAAAATTATTTAGAATCAGAACTGGTTGAATGTCTAGAATCAAAGAGTACTTGTTAATAATTCAATGTCGTGTTAGTAGAAGGTCTATCTTAGAGTGACTGAGAGATTTCTTCTTGACCCTGTGATGTTTAACACTTTTTGCCAATGACTTGGGTCAAGACACAGATAGCATCTTACCAATGCAAATAACACAAACCTAGGAGGACTAACACCAGATCACATTGCTAGTTAGTAGCAGAATTGACACTAGATGGCAAACTGAGGATCCAAAAATAATCTCGGCAGACTCTAACATTGAGTTAAGTCTAATACAATGAAATTCAATAAAGATAAATATTCAGTATTACACTTGGGTTCAAAATATAACTTGTATTTTTCACAAGTACAAGATATGGTAGGGATAGTCAGCAGTTTATCTGAAAAAGATCAAGAGGTTTAAGTAGACTTCAAGCTCCATGGGAATGAGTCAGCAGTGTTATGTGGCAGCCAAAAAAAACTTAGAATAGAATCTCAAACTTCATTAAGAGGTGCAAAGTTTCCAGGCGTAAAGAAAAGATGGTCCCTGCTCTACCCTGCCCTGGTTACACTACATCTGGGGTACTGTGTTCAGATTTGGGTGCCACAGTTCAGGGAAAGTGCTGACAAACTGAAGCATCCAAACAATAGTAACCACTACGGTGACAGGCCTTGAGTTTATGTCATATGAGAAAGATGGGTTAAGCCTGAAGAAGAGAAGGCTCAAGGGAAACATGATAGTTGCCTTCAGGTATTAGAAGGACCACCTCAGAGAAGGTAGACTGACTTGTGCTATTTGTCCCCAGAGGACAGAATTAGGAGCAATGGATAAGAGTTGCTAAGAGAAAAACTGAGGTGTGGTGACAGGAAAAAACTTCCCAACATACACAGAGTGGGCTTCCTCAGGATGTGATAGATACTGACTCCTTGGAGGTCTTTGTGTAAAAATTGAATGATCAGTTGTCAGGGGTGTGTAGTGGAAACTCCTTTTCAAGTATGGTTTGGACTAAATGGTCACTGAGGTTCCTTCAAATCTAAATTGTGTGATTAGTCATCCTATGTAACCATGGTGGGTCACTGCATTACTCTCTGTTCAGATGTGGATACTATGATTCAGGAATCTCCTAAAGAGATTCCCATTCAGGAATAGATTATACTACTAGAGCTCTAAGGTCCCTTTGCACTGAGATTCCATGAAACCTCCCACAAAAGCTCATGTGTTTACTCTAAGTTCCATTTACTTTCCCTAGTCTACATCCATGCCCACTGTTGCCCAAATGGGCAATGCATTAAGATCTTCGATCTTTACAGACAGAGTAGAATTCACTTGCATAGCATTATGTGATGATGAAAGATTTTGGCATTAAATAGGTTAAAGAAATCAGGAGTTTATCTTAAGGAAGAAAAGAAGAGATTTTCTCTCCAGCTAGTCAGTCCTAAGGCCCCTATTGGCCAAGAGTGTCACACAATGGACCTTGGAGCTGAAGCAGGTGCCCTTCATGGGAAAGATGTCTTCCAGAATTCCTTTTCTTTAATAACTTAAAGGAGTTGGTTCAATAGGATATTATTCATTTCCATTTCCTAGAAGAGCTGACAGCTTTTAAATGAAACTGGAGGATCTATCTAAATATGTTCTGTGACTGCTGGCGAAGGGGTGGAAGGAGGGTATGCCTGTCAGAGAAAGTAATCAGGCAGGAGATGAGTGATAGTCCAAATCCCTGGGCCATCTTGAGAGTCTAACTGACACAAGCAGGAGCAAATTAGAATCCCCCTCACATATCAGGTCTGTAAAGAGATGACATGAAGCTAGGAGAACTAGCTAACGAGCTAAGCTAAACAGTGAGGATCCTGAGAGACTTTTGACAGGCTGCATACAGCACTGGGCTGAATCTCATGAAAATGAAATTGAGTAGGGATAAATATAAAGTCCTCCTCCAATCAACTGCACAAGTATAGCCCCATACTTCCTGCCATAGTCAGAATACTGCACAAGTATAGCCCCATACTTCCTGCCATAGTCAGAATACAGCTGGAGAATTAGTGTTCATTTCTAAGTGCCACATTTTAAGGAAATTGACCACCTGGAGCACATTCCAAGGGGGATCACTCAAGATCGTAGATCTGAGTTGGAAGGAAACTTAGAGAACATCAGTTCAAACCCCCTTATTTTGTAGATGAAGAAAGTGAAGCCAGAGAGACCATAAGAGGAGCAAAGACCATGTCATGTAAGGAACACTTGGAAGAAATAGGAATATTTACCTGGAGAAAAGAAAACAAGGGAAACAAGTATTTTGAAGGGCTAGTTACCAAAAGCTAAAGAAGTAGAGAAAAGAATAGAGATCATGCCATACAAGGAACAGTTGAAGGAAATGAAGGAAATGGGAATATTTGATCTGGAGAAGACAAAACTTAGGAGGACAAGTACTCAAAGGGGTAAAATTTGGAAGAGAGGTAAGACTCATTCCATTTGGTCCAGAGCACAGAGAATTAAGAGCAATGGGTAGAAGTTACAGCGAGGCAGACAACCTTCATGTAATGAAAATATTTTTAATTAAACTATACAGAAAATGATCTATCTTAAAAAGTAATCGATTTCTTCAGAATAGTGCATTTCCTACCACCATCAACCTCAATAAGAGATTGGATAACCATATCGGAGAGGCTGACTTCCATCGAGGTACAAATCGAACCTCTCAGATCCCCCAAGTTTCTTTCCCTTACTAAGAGTCTGTGGTCTTGGGAGATGCTAAACACTGTAGATGAGTTCTAAAAAAAAGTGGTGTGTAAATTGATGCCAATTTTAAATGGATGACAGGAGTTCTGCTATTTAAAGGAATCTTCAACTGAACCTTTTTTGTGTGAAAAGAAGATTCTTTTTGGAAAAAGAAGAGTCTTGGTTAAATTCATACATATTTTCACATAATGGTGTTGCACAAAATAGGTGCACGTGTACATTTCCTCAGACTGTGTCTTCTTCAGTTCTCTGCCTAGTACATCAGCTAGACAGACCCAAAGGGCCTTTCCCTCTTAGGCTGGGCTTCCTGTTTTCTCAGCCTCAGAGACAGCATAACTGAACAAGGAGACCAGAGGCCTGGGCTCTGGTTTGAGTCCCACCTTGATTCCCTACTTCCTATCCCCAACCATAGAAACAACATTGTGCAGTGAAAATAATCAGAGAAGTCTTCCTAGAGGCAGTGAGTCTGGAATAAGTCAATTCCTCAGAAATAAAAAGAATAAAGGTCTTGATAGAACAGAGGCAGAGAAGCAGCACAGGCAGAGGAAAGCATAGAACCATAGAATGGTATCCATTCCAGCCCTATCATTTCCTCTATTCATGAATTTCCACTACATACATTGTTCCTTTCTGTGTAGCAATTGCTCAAGCGCCCCCAAAAGAATTTATGAGCTCACAAAAGGAGAGGAGGCCCTAGATCCCAGGCGAAAATGGGCTGCATGACTTTTGAGGTGTCTTCCAATTTTGAGATTCCAGGATTCAGAAAGTTGGTGGAATAAAGGGACATCAGAGAATCAAGAAGAGGGCTCTTTGCATTGACATGCGGAAGATGTGAGCCTCAGAAAGGGTAGGTGGTTTACCTAAGGTCAAACAGCTGGGTGACAGCAGAGAGAGGTCTAGAACTTGGAGTCTCCTAGGCTCCTAGTCAGTGTTTATCTCACCAGATCATACTCTTCTTGGCCATTTTTGATCTTCCTTCTCTCTATACAATGTCGGATTTGGATTTCCAATCTGTTCATTCATTTTACACACACACACACACACACACACACACACACACACACACTCCGACTTACAGGTGCAAAATGATTTGAATGTGCCTTCCTGGGGTCAAATAATTTAGTGAGCAGCATCGACTGCCCTCCAAGGAGGGACTGACATTTGCCAACACCCCACGTTTAAGAAATTTCTTCAGGTCCATTTAGCAGCATTCTTGGTGTTTTTTTAAATGTCAGCACTCCCTGCTGTTTCCTCTCTTGCCATGTCCAGCCCCCAAACTCAAGCTTGAGACTCTATTTTTCCCAAAGATGCCTAAACATCACATAATTATCCTTAACCCCCTGGCCCAAGCAGCACTAGTGACTTTTTCTGCTTTTGTGTTGCCCAGTGAGGTTCACACTCCATGCTGAGCATTCCTTCCACTCTGTGCTCCCTCTCTAAATAAACCCAAGACCTACTTTCTCTGCAGCTTCTACAGAGTCACAGAGTATTTGCACTTTGCATCCTTAAAATGACTGGCGTTTTCCCTCTCTTTTTGACAAGTCTTAACAACACGATAGGCAAGATCTGGGGGCAACATGGAGAGAACAAAGAGATTCATTCTCCCTGGAAACCCGTTCTTCTCGGATTCCCCTGGATCTCGGACCTAGGAAAGACCACGGAAGTCATCTAGTTGAGCAGCTTTATCTTCCCATTGATGAGTTAGGGGCATGTGAAGATTCCCAGGACATAATGGGCAGATGAGAACAAGTTGTTCCAAAGGTCACGAAGGCAGCTGAAACAAGCACTGTGGAGAGCTTAGAGCTAGGTCAGACATCAAAGATGTCAAGGTCATCCATTGCAACCCAGGCCATCACCAGTTGTCTTGACTTTTGTCTTGCCACTGGACTTTGATAACTTAGGAAGAGACAGTGAAGTTGATGACTTTATGCAATGCTGCCTCACTTAAATCCAATTAACAAACAAGTCAAGATATCACCCCATGACGAGAACCCCATTGGTCCTCTTCAAAAACAAAGGACAAGCAACAACAATAATAGATGAGAAAATGGAGGCGAGCAGGAGGAAAAGCTTATATGCCCAAGGTAACACAGCTAATGAGGGGCCAAAAAATCAATGGGAGCCTAAGTCTTCAGTACAGTGTTCTCTCTATTGCACTGTGATACGCCACACTTGAGTTTAACATGACATAGCTGGCAGGAGCTGATGAGGACTTTTTCTCCCAGGTGGATGATCTAGGTCCTAGACCCAGCACCAAGGCTCTCAGGAAAATAGAGGCTGTTTGGAGGGGAGGGTCTTCACCAAGAATTTGTCTCACCCACCTCTGGAGAACTCCTTTGCCCTGAATGAATAACTCTCCAAGCTTCCAACTGGCTGCTACCACTAGGGCACTGCTGTAGGCAAGAGAAGGCTTGAGCTTCTTTTGGGAAGACAGGCTCATAGGGACCCAGGCTCATGACATATTTAATTGCCATGGCTTAAGTAAGGCAAGCTTTGGATCAAATAATTAGACCTCAAAGGCTTTATTACTTCAGAACTAAACAGATACCAAGTCTTGCCTTCCCTCTATGAGACTACAAAATTAATTTCATTCCTTTAAATAATTGAAGTGCCAGGGGACCAGGAATACCCTAGGAACCTCATTCCCAAAATTGATCTGAAAATGAAAACAATGTTCTCTTTCTTTTCTCATCTCCCAATGGTGCCCATCCTCCAAGTCCAAACCTTTCTTATCATATTCATCCCTTTTCAGCCTTATTCATAATTACTAGTGCACACATATGATTCTACCCACCAGATTTCAAGCATACTGTTATCAGTGATCTGTCTTTTTCATATTTTCATCCTTCGGAGGATCCTTCATAAAGTAGGCACTCAGGAAATGTGTTGTGCTGAGTTGAAGTGGCTAAAGTGCATACAGACACACACACACACACATACACACACACACACACACACAGGCTTTGAGTAAGCAGTGCTAAGGTTTGATCTAAACACACAAAAACATTTGCTAATAATGTGACTTTGGTATCCCTCTTCTTGTATCGTTTTCTTCATTAGCAAAATTAAGAGGTTAAACAAGGCAATCTGTAAGCTCCCTTTTACTACTGACATGCCATGCTTCTAGGGCACTAAATCCATGGTGTTTCTCTCCCATTCCAGGTGCAGTGGTCATTGCCTTTGTAGTCTGCTGGCTGCCCTACCACATTCGTCGTTTGATGTTCTGCTATATCCCATCTGATCACTGGTCCCCGTGAGTATCTGCTCCATGCTATGTAGAAGCTGGTAACTGGTTACTTGAGGAACTAAGTGCCTTCAGGAAAAAAATATTCCCCATGTCATCAAATTCAAGCCCCTGTGCTAATCAAAGACCCAATTCAGGGACATTGGCTCTATCCTTTCGTGAACCTGGCAGGCCTCTCAATGACCTCCATAAGGGTATGCAATTCAGCTCCATCCAAGGCTGGATGAAAAAACTGTGATGTTAGTAGCGAAGTCTTCATTTGATGCCACCTCGCCACCCCCCACCTCGGGGCAAGTAGGTGGTGCAGTGGATAGAATGCCAGGCCTGGAGTCAGAAAGACTCCTCTTCCTGAGTTCAAATCTGGCCTCTGACACTTACTGCCTATGTGGCCCTGAGCAAGTCACTTAACCCTGTTTGCCTCAGTTTCTTCATCTGTAAAATGAGCTGGAGAAGGAAATGCCAAACCACTCCAGTATCTTTGCCAAAAAATTCCAAATAGGGTTACAGAGAGTCAGACACAACTGAAACAACTGAACAAAAACAATCCCACCTCTCCACCCCTCCTACCACCATGTCTTGTTCCTCAGGATCACAAAGCCTGGACTGTCTTCAATGTTTTGGAAAGTATATCAGACTTCAATTGCAGAAACCTGAATTTGATTTCAGGCTCTGATGCTTTGTGGTACAATGAAAAGAGAAATGGATTTGGTATATAAAAATCAACCTTTGAATCTCAGCTCCAACTATCCATATAACCTTGGATAAGTCTCTTAACCACTCTGAGCTTCATTCTCCTCATTCATAAAATGATCTTGGCAATAATGTATGAACTAACAACCAAAGAATTGTGACAAAAAGGCTTTGTAAATCTTAAAATGATATGTCATCAAGTCAACAATATTTATTCAGAGCCTGTTCTGTTCCAGTCATCGTGCTAAGTACTCTGTCAATGTACCTCAGCAGCATCAGCATCAGCAGCCTCTTCAGCACCAATGGAAGACACCCGGTACAGCACTATATATATATAGGGAGACCTGAGCTCTCACCCTGGCTCTGTGGAGCATTGGACAGATTGCTCCTCTGGGTCTCAGCTTTCTCTTCTGTCAAGTGAGAATGTTGGACTGGATGATCCTCCAGCTCAGACATTTCTCTCTTTTTTTCATAAGAAGCCTTAGGAGTCTTTCAAAAACAGCAAGCTCATCTAACCTAATTTAGGTAGGATTTCATTCACAAAAGTGTGATGTATAGACTTTTTTCAGTAATATGTCTGTTGTGCAAATTAAGGTGCCTTTGACAGTCCTCACTTCCCTTCCCAATAGGAAATAGCAGTATGTGTGTTTTTCAACAAGCTAAACCCCTTGGGACTTTCCCTCTATGCCTACCAATTTTGAGGAAGAAAAACCAGGGCTCCTCATTGAAGCTTCTCCCTCCCTGTGCCAGGTCACAGGATCATAGATTTAAAGCTGGGAGGGACCTAAGGAGCCACTGAGTTCAACTCCCTCATTTTATAGATGAAGAAAATAGGACCCAAAAAGATGATGTGACTTGTGTCAGGTCACACAGGTGCCATGTGCCAGAGGCAGAACTGAACCAGAGCATCTGAATGCTAATCCAGTACTTTTCCATCGTGTCTCTTTTCCTCTCATAAGGATCACAGTAACCTGCTCATGCTACCTTGAAGGGGACGATCAATCTCTGAAAGTAATTTATGAAGTCAGAATGAGGATTATTTTAGGGAAAACTTTTTTTCTGTCACCCTATAGTGGCTTCTCCTTCTCAGCCTTTCCCAGCCCTAGCATAATGTTACTGTTGCTTTTCAGTCATGCTCAATTCTTCCTGACCCCATTTGGGGTTTTCTTGGCAAAGTTACTGGAGTGGTTTGTCATTTCCTTCTCCAGCTCATTTTACAGATGAGGAAACTGAGGCAGACAGGATTAAGTGACTTGCCCAGGGTTACACAGCTAGAAAGTATCTGAGGCCAAATTTGAACTCAGAAAAATGAGTCTTCCTGACTCCGGGCCTGGAACTCTAACCACTGTGCCACCTAGCCCACCCCACTAACCCTAACATACAGAGGTTCTAGAGCTAGAAGGGGTGCTCAGAAATCATTCTTATCTGACCACCTACATCTTTAAAAACAACAAAATACACTACAACAAGCATGTATTAAGCACCTACTACTGGCTGAGCCATGCTAGGGATTAGCGAGGATTCAGTTTCAGTAAGATTCCTCCCTGCCTTCATGGAGGACACCACCTAACAAAGGAACAAGATAAACGTCCTAGCATTTCAGAATTTAAAAAGCCCTCAGAGGCCATCTTGTCCAGTCTATACCTAAAAAAAGATCCCGTAAACAGCATTTCCAACAAGCCATCACCAGACTTCACTTGAATACCTCCAATTTCTTAACAATCCATTCTAGGGATAGGACCCAGGCCTGTGATTTCATTAGTATAAGGATATATTGGGACGTATGGGGTGTTCAGGGAGGACTAGCCCCTCTGGTGTGAGGCCTTGCTGAGCCCTTTTCAGGGCAGCTCATCCATCTTTGGGTCCAACTGGTCACTCAACTCTTACCTGTGACTCCAAGAAGCTGTAGCATGCTCAGTGGCCACACTCCGGCAAAACTGTTTTGGCAGACTGGCTAAACCAGGGTGAAGGTAACCAACAGGCCACAAACCCGTCAGTGAATTAGTGGGATGTCTACCCCAAGCATGTAAAGACTTCCCCTGGTGTAATGGGTGCATGAGAACAATTTGTTCCAAAGGCCATGAAGGTGACTGAAGCAGGTGCTACGGAGCACTTAGAGCAGACGCCAAGGTCGTGCACTGCATCCCAGGCTGTTGCCGGTTGTCTTGACTTTTATCTTGCCACTGGACTTCAATGACTTAGGAAGAGAGAATGAGGCTGATGACTTTGTGCAACACCACCTCACTTAAATCCAATTCACACGCATGTCAAGACATCCCCCACGAAATCATTGGTCCTCTTCAAAAACAAATGACAAACACCAATAGTCCCTAAGGGAAGTCCTTCACCCCTCTCTGGTCCTCAATTTCCTCATCTAGAGTAGGGATAAGTAATACCTGTGACTGTAATAGGGTTATTGTGAGGATTAAATGAGATCATTTCAACATATATTGAACACTTAGTACATGTAAGGCCCCTATGCTAGTCGGTGGGGAATTAAAAAAAATGAAATACAGACCCTATCCTATGATCAAGATAATCAAGACCAGGCCTAGGATGAGGCACAGGCTGTGCCCTGAAGGAGCAGACAATCTGATGAGGGGTGGCAAATAAGAGAAGTGCACAAATAATTATGAGGTAAGGCAGGATATGATAAAGAAAAATGCAAAGGAGACGTAGGCTCTATGGAAGCACTTTGTACTTCATAAATACTACGAAAATATTATGGAGTGACATACTGGACTAGCCCCACAATCCAAATTTTTTTAAGTAACTCTTACGAGGGGTAACAGTTTAAACTAATTCATGCTTGGGTGCTAAGTCTTTCCAGATCTATTTTTCCACTGGATTGGGGTGGGGAAGCAGGAAGGGACCTGAAAGAAGAAAGGGGGGAGGGGGCTGGGGGCAAGACAGTAAAGAAAAACTCTGACAATTTTACCATAACTACTTCTCTTCCCCACTCTCACCTTGAGAACTTGTCCCTCCCCCTTGCCACCATGGGTCCCTATCACACTGTGAGAAATGGTTCATTTGGACCCCTAACATATTCCAATCAGTATTAATCTGTCTGATATGGTTCCATAGGGGTAGAGAATATAGGTTCTGTATATTAAGCCCCAGAGCTGTGAGCTGCAGATTATAAGTTCACATGCTTAATCAGAAGAAGCTAAATAGAGGCCCTCCTTGTTGTGGTCACCAAGCCAAGTATGGTAGAGGTGGTTCAATTACATGGAAAGTCCCCCAATTTATTTCTGTACCTCCAGACCACTCTCTCCTGTCCAACATGAATAAGTGGCCATCTTAAGACCATCTTATGACCGCTTAGTCAGTGGAGATGTCCCATGCTTTGCCCAACCTGAGATGCCACTGCTGACATAGCATTTCTAGGTGATGTTTCATTTTGGCTCACAAAGGAAGGTCTATCTACCAATGGGATTCTGTATTTTATGTAGCCCTTCTAGAATGTTCAAGTATCAAATCTGGTTTCAAGCCTTATAAAAATAAGGCCCTGGAAAAGGGGGGCATCTCAGATTGTAAGGAAGATCTGAGGTCCACTTTATTGGCTCAGCGCTCTGCCTCAGTGGTTTTTCTTGCAGATTGGGGAATTATAATCCCTACACCACAGCTCTGTAGTCATCGGCCCCAAGCAGAGAACTCTTCAGGAAAGAACACTGTGGCCTTCAACTAAGCCAGTTAAGTTCAAGTGCCAACTACCTTTATTTTTGCTTTCTTTGGAACACAAAGTTCACAAATAGCAATTCTTCTCCACCACTCCCAAGTACTTGAAGAGAGCCAGCTAAGTGGGCAAGAAAGACGCAGTTTTCTTCCCCCCTCTGCCCCGCCCCCAAAAGACCAGTAAGCGGGTCACTCTGTCCTTCTTCACAAAGCCAGCTTTGCTCTCCTCAATAGCTGTCAGCAAGCTTCTGAAGGGCTATAACTGGGCAAATGAGCCTTTGGCAGGAAAATCAGGAAAGGAAAGCTTGCTTAGGCTACGGCCTTGGGGGATTTAGATGAGATGTGAGGGTGGTCATGGTTTTGGGCTCCAGATTGTCTATCACAAGCCAGTCAGTCACCCAAAAGTCTGCAACGAAAGATACAGAAAATAAACTAGGTGGATTAGAAAAGAATTAGGGAAAGCTGCCTTCAGATAGTTCAAAAATAGATAGGACAAAACCCTGACTCTAATTCATGATAGACAAAAGCAGGGGTCTGCCATCCGCATGTTAGCAAGTAATGCAAGCTTACGTGTTTCTTATTAAAAACTGGTTTTGTTGCCTCTGATAGTAGGAAGTAGTAGGAAGGACCTTATTCAGAGGGGAGCTGTCAGGGATGAAGTCAAGAGCATTCTTGCATAGGGTTGGACTGATGGCCTCTAAGCTCCCTTCCAAACCTGAGATCTTAAAGTTTGTTTCAAACTTGAGAGGTGGTGAGGTACTGTGGAAAGAGTGATAGAGTCGGAATCAGGAAGAACTGGGTAAAATCTCATCTCAAATACTTGAGAGGTATGTGTCCCTAGGGAAATCGCTTCTCTGTGCCTCAGTTTCCTAATCTGCAAAAGGAGACAGTTGGTCTATATGACCTTCTAAGTCCCTCTCAGCTCAAAATCTAGGACCTTATAATTCTAAATAAGAATCAATTTATTCTATGTCACTCTAGAGAACAAAAAAGGCACCAC
The DNA here is from genome assembly GCA_028646595.1 of Phalanger gymnotis. Taxonomy (NCBI): domain Eukaryota; kingdom Metazoa; phylum Chordata; class Mammalia; order Diprotodontia; family Phalangeridae; genus Phalanger; species Phalanger gymnotis. Next base: position 137,352,408 of record CM053625.1, on the reverse strand, counting down.
TGGCTAGGTGTTGCAGGAAGGAAGAATCCGCTCCAGTATAAAGAACTATTCACTAACTAGAGCTTTCTAGCGATGACTGCCTTGTGAGGTATTAAGTTCCTGTCACTGAAAGCATTCAGTTGGAGATTAGATGATCATTAGGAATATTGCAGAGAAGCCTCTGGCATTAGGAGGGAGCTTGAATTTCATGGTCCCTTCCAGTTGATGTTGTCAGATTTTATTATTTTAATGGTTTTATTATTCTACGACCCACAAGGTTGTCTCTGTCCTTTTTGGCTTGTGTTTCAAAGGCCTCTAATGTACCTGAGTATTCTCTTTCTTCCTTTCTTCTCCCTCCCCTTTACCCTCCAGGTTCCTCTATGATTTCTACCACTACTTCTACATGCTCACCAATGTCCTCTTCTATGTCAGCTCCACCATCAACCCCATTCTCTACAACTTGGTGTCAGCCAACTTTCGGCAGATCTTCATTTCCACCCTGGCTTTCCTTTGCCCTCCCTGGAGAAGAAGGAAAAAAAGGCCGAGGTTCTCCAGGAAGTCCAACAGCATCTCCAGCAACCATACCTTTTCCAGCAATGTCACCCGGGAAACACTCTACTAGAGCTCCAGAGAGTTGGCTCCAGGGTCATGGAGGAAGGAGTGGAAGCTGATGCCACCCCACCCTGTTCCTCCACAGTTTGAGTGCATGTGGTGGTATATTTTGCACAGTGAAGTCATCCATACATACATTGACCTTTCATATCTTGTAACTAGTATCTATCTGTTTATTTGGTGTTGGGGGTGGGTGGGAAGGGGCATTGCTGGCCTTGGTTCAGACAAGGGGTCAGCTGGGAGTTCCACCATTTCTTTTAACTTCTAAGAATTGAAATTGAGACAAACTGCATTACAGAATCCATTTGTTTTCAGCATAAAGGTATCCACTGCTCCCACCTCTGCCACCCTTCCCTCCTTTCCTTTGAAAGCCCAGGGATGTGATTATTTCTCCCAGAGGCACCAAACAAGGACTTTAATGAGGAGAAATTAGTATTCAGTAAGAAGGGGTTTCTTTGTTATCCACCTAATGGATATTTAGAGCCAGGGACACAGACAAATAAATGGGCTCCTAGATCTGGGCGATTATTCACAGATGCATCTCTGCTGAATGTTTGCTAATAAGTTCACCATGTTCCAGGGAATCAGTAAGAAAGAGCATGCTCACAAAGCTAGAAAAGTGGCCTCTGTTCAGCTCAAGATATTGTTCTCCCAGGCTCGATTCTGTCTGGAAGCTTAGGATTCCAGTCCAAAAGAGGGAATGAATGAATGGCTGAGCTTGGAAAGGGTCACTAAATGATATGATATCTTTAACTGCCCAATTAACTTACTATATGTGGAAGGGATTCCTGAGATAATCATGACAGAAGGCTCTTGCACAGAACCAGCCACACCTCCTGCCTGCAGTTCTCCCCTCAGGATCAGAATTGTTTTGGCCAATCCCACAAGATGTACTCTAGTTCCTACATTAAGAAATGATGCCAGAAGTGGGACTCCTCAGCCCAGGCTGACCACCCAGGCCATTCAGTCACTCCTCTCTGAGGTAAAAGTAATTCTGATCCTACATTCAATTTCATTTAATTCAAAAAATATATAGGGGCAGCTAGGTGGTGGATAGAGCACTAGCCCTGGAGTCCAGAGGACTTGAATTCAAATCTGACTTCAGATGTTTATTAGCTGTGTGACCCTGGCCAAGTCACTTAACTCTGATTGCCTTCCCAAGACTATTATTATTATTATTAAATACCTACTGCATATAGGGTACCACACCAAATGTACAGCCCCCTCACTGGATTCTGTGAAGAGAGAAACAAATCTTAATTCTCTCTCCTCAGGACTGAAAAAGTACTCTCATTTCAGCCTAGTGTGCATGAAGCAGTCTCTTTTCCTCTCCATCAGTTGGTAAAGACTGGATCAGACCCAGATGCCCAAGAGAATAATCTAGCTACATCCCTATTGAACCCAGACCAGGCTTCTGGCCAAGTTGTCTCTCCCCTCCTTTCTCCCACCATTCCAGGCATAGAAAGAATATTCTACTCTAACTTCATTCTCCACTCATCCAGGTCAAAGCACGGAAAAAAGAAGCCACTGAGCATGGAATCATAGAATTTGGTGGGAGGAAAGAGAAAGAAGATGAACATTTCTTTCATCTCTCTTCTCCCACCCTTAACTCTCCTCAAATTATTAAAATGGCTCTATTGGCTGGCTTCACAGACTGCTCCCCATCAATTCTCTCCCCATCTCCCTACTTCCTTTGTTCCATGCTTCCGATTCCTTTGGGCTCCTGAGAATTCCTGAAAGGCTAGTCACCTCTCTCCATTCCCTCAATATTTACTCCTGGTCAGTGTTACTTAAATAGAGATCTTCCACCTGAGGAATCAGAGGCTACAGGAATTTGTTTATATAGAGAAGCAGAGAACAGTTACCTAAAGACAGGAGGTCCCAAGATCACTTATCACCAGCCAGCAGGCTTTGCATTTCTCAGAAGAGGTGCTACCAATAACAGAGAAACCAAGGTGCCAGGAAGAAGGCTGAAGCCCTAACCACAACCTTCATCACTGTCTATTTCCTCAAGATCGAACTCAAACACTTATCTATAAGGCACTTCATAAATGTTTGTGACTGACTGAACATTTATCCAAAGTAGTCTTGATTTCACTTGGTGAAGAGGAGGGAGAAGAAAAGTGAGACTGATGGCTTTATCCCGAGATATTAGGGAGAATTCATGCTGGTTAGAAATTAGGCTGTGCAGCCGTGCATGATTAGGTTTTTCTTTGTCCCAAAACTGCAACTTTGCACAGAGGCAGAGTTGAACCGGGTAAGGCAAATGACTTAATAGGTAAGGATCAAATTAGGGTGCAGAACTTTGCTTCTCAACATCCCTCTCTTGGCCCCAAAGACCTATGGCCCTATGAGTCAAAAATGTTCCTATATATAAGGCCACTATACCAGGCCCAAAATGGGATGACTTTGGTAATCAACTGGCCTTTACTTCAAAATGGGATGATAAGCAAAAAACAAAACAAAAAAAGCCAGGCTGTCAGATGAGAGATCCTAAAATGGGATGACTTTACTTCAAAATGGGATGACAAGCAAAAAAAGAAGAAAAAAGCCAGGCTGTCAGATGAAAGACCTGCAGGCTAGTTGTATGATTGATTACTGTTTCCATACCTACTGCTGGAGGACCAAGCAAGTCTCCACACTGGAACCACCAGGAGCTCAACCTGAGTCCTCTTCCAGCCCAGACTCTTAAACTTAAATATTCAGGAGAAGCTGATAATAGCAGCTTGCTGAATAGTGTCTGTGCATCCATTATGCCTCTTCCTGACAAACCAGAGCTGGTTAAGAGCTCAACTAGATGCAGAGTCCCAGATTTTCCCAAGTGATGGAGAAGTTCTTCTCTGAGGGCATCATTTCTGATCTGCCAGAAAACTCCAAGAAATGGGATCCCTTATATCAACCTTTGCAGCTGGGCAGCAGTTTTGTCTCCTGCTTGGTTACTAGTCATAGAGAAAAAGGTTGTGCATGAGACATTCCACCTAAGTGTCAGAAGCCTTAAGATGATGGGGTCTGGGCAGAGCAGCAGGGGAGCCCCCAGAGGAGCCAAAATGAGGAGCTAGTTTGCATGGATGTATTTTCCTTTGAAAAAATAGAGCCACTGAAGGTCAAAGGCACCTCCAGGCTGGTGAAGATTCAGGGAGCTATCATTCTCTTCATTCACTCCACATCTGTAGCTCCTCACAACAGGATTTCAACTAGGCAGCATTGGCAGAGACACAGCTTGAGCATCAGCGTATTAATACTATCCTTCTCTCTTAGTGCTGGACTCATAAGCCAGCACCAGCAAAGATGTCTGACATGAGGTAACAGTTTTCGTTCCAGCTCTCTGCCATTAGTTTGTTGTGTGGCCAGGCAAGTCAGAACCTCTCTGGAATTCAATTTCCTCATCTATGAGATAAGGACAAATGCGACCCACCCTGCCTACCTCAAGGCAGTGAGATGAAGGTGAAATGAAAGAATGCGTGAAAGTACTTTGAAAAGTATAAACTATGCTATGAATATAAGGTACTATAAGATGGAGAGGAAAGGGGAGTGATTAGAGGAACAATGGCCAAAAGTCAGATGAAAAGCACTTAGACTTGGACTTCATCCCATCAAGTATATTACAAACAAAAAAAATAGGGCTAATGTGTCCATGTCACCAGGGGTGGTGTTTCACATGTAGCCCACATGTTGTCCATCAGTGTTATAATAGCTTGTTCTCTTTTTGATCAAAAACACAAACGCCAGTATATAAAGCATGTCTTCAGGCTCCTTTTGTGAAACCCTATCTTCCTTGCTTAGCTCCTTGTCCAAGGCGTCAAGTGGTATGTGTTGTAATTGTGTAGAAACCAGCTCTTTTGCGTTCCTTAAAGTTGTCTTCAGTAACTGGATTCTTATGTGAATGGCTGAAACAGCTCACAGGGAAAATCCAGCTCTGTTATTGCCACTTCCCGCTTGAAATCCCCTCAGACTGTGAATCCAACAACCTGCTCGTGTTGTACTTGTGGTGGAAATAAGTGAATTGCACATTCAAATAAATGAATAAAAAGCTAAGCCATGTGTACTTTTTTTAGCTGGATCTCTAATGGAAGTATAACAGCTCCAGTAACAATCTGCCCTATCCACCATATTTCTATCTAAGCCAAGTGGCACTGTGTTGAAAACATTTGCCAGAAGAGAATGACCACCTTTGGTCGCCAATACCCCTAAAAATCTGGACCTAAAGCAAAGTCATGATACTATGGCAACCTAGAGGATACCACTATCTTAAGGGCCAAGAGGAAGGCTTCGAATACTTCAGTATTTTGAAGGACCAGTGCTCGGAGGCAGCACAGTGTAGAGGATAGCATGTTGGACTTGGAGTCAAGAAAATTTAGATTCAAATCCTGCCTCTGATTCTTGCTAGCCATGATGCCGTTAGCAAGTCATTTAACTGCTCCAAGCTTCAGGTTCCTCATCTGCAAAATGGGAGTAGTGACATCAATAATACTGACCTCTGTGGATTAACGTAAGGCTCCACTGCAGTAACATATATAGAACACTTTGTAGACTTCAAAACACTATATAAATAACAGGTATTATTGCACTTTTAATAAGATGGGTGCTCCCGAGCCATCAATGCAGATCATAGTCCTTCTACTCTTTAGTAGACAATTTCATTAGTTGCTATAGACAAAATAAAACAAAACAAAAATTTTTTTTAAATGCCCTCTAGTGAGGGCATTCTTCTCTGAACTTAACACCCTAAGATGGTTATCAAATGAGAAAAATACTTCCCATTGCCAAGCCCTTACTCAAAGCCTTCCTGGACTCATAGCTCTGTCCTGAGCCCTCTTCTCTCCTCCCTCTATACTATTTCAGTTGGTAATCTCATCAGCTCCCATGGATTTGATTATCATGTCTATGTTATGCTTCTCAAATCTATTTATCCAGACCTCTCTGCTGAACTGAGTTTTGCATCTCCTACAGCATGTTTGACATCTCAAACTGGATGTCTCATAGACATCTTAAATTCAACATGTATAAAACTGGACTCATTATCTTTCCCCAAAAAAACCATCCTCTCTTCTTAATTTCTCTATTTTGGTAGAGGGAACTACCATTCTCTTAGTCATCCAGGCTCAAAACCTTGGTGTTATTCTTGATTCTTCTCTCTCTGTCTCTCTGTCTCTCTGTCTCTCCATGTGTGTGTGTATGTGTGTCTTTCTGTGTGTATCTCTCTCTATCTCTCTGTCTCTCTACCCCTCCACCCCATACACAATCTGTTGTCAAGGCCTGTAGATTTTACTTTTGTAACATCTCTTGAATGCATCCCCTTCTCTCCTCTGACACTGCCATCACCTTAGTACCAGTCCTCATTACCTCATGCTGGACTATTGCAATAGTCCTCTCATAAAAATTATAAATTATATCACATAGCAAATATCGATTATATTAAAAATTATAAATTATAAAGTATTAAAACCCTTAATAAACTCCTGTCACCACCTTTCCTTGCCACTTTTTTCTTATACTACCCACCCTTTGCCACACTGGCCTTGTTCTTCCTCAAACAAGACATTACATCTCTCAGTTCCAGGTATTTTCTCTAGTTGTCTCCCACACCTGGAATGCTGTCCCTCCATATCTCTGCCTCCTGGCTTCCCTGATTTCTTTCAAGTCTCAGGTAAAATCTCACATTCTATAGGAAGCCTTTCCCAACCTCCCTTAATTCTCATGCCTTCCCTCTGTTGATTTTATCCAATTTATCTTGCATAGAGCTTGTTTATACATAGCCTTTAGCAACATAATGAATTATGATCAAATCCAAAAAATACTAATCCATAGGGCTGATAGTCATAGAGGTCGTGTATCATTTTCTGTTTCATTTCACATGGAATTAATGCTTTGATGTGAAGGCTTCGTAAAGATGACTTTATTTCTTGAATTTCCCATTCCCTAAAGCATAGCTGAAAAAGTAAACTTCTGGCTGCTACATCTAGTCCCCACCTGCCATGATTTGAATTCAGTACTTGGATGGCTGGCTCTTGCCTATTGCAGAGGGCCAAGAATGAGCCCTTCTGGGAAAAATAAAGGGAACAGGAAGAAATGAGGAAGGAGAGAGAGGTAGAGGGAAAGAAGAAGAAAACGAAGGGAAGAGAGAGGGAGGGAGAGATGAGAGAGACACAAAATGGGAGGAGAAGGAGAGAGAGAAGGAGAAGAGAGAGGGCAAAGGTGAAGAATATAAGAGAGAGAGTCAGGAATTGGATGAAGTTCCTTCTTCGGCTCTCAGTATTAGAAACAAAACTTCCTCTGAGACGGAGGCCAGGTGCAATATTTTTTTTCAAGCAGCACCTCGAACCTTGTACTCAGTATATGTTTGTTGTGTGAATAAATGATCACTGACCTAAGAACCAGGAGCCAGAGTTACAGAAACTGAGAGTTTCAAATTCCTTTGGACTTACTCAACAGATTGTTGCCCTTCTTAACACAGTGCCTAAAACATAGTGAATATTTTTTAAAAACCTATGTCTTTTTTTAAAAATTTCTATTTATTTGAAGACCTCTAATGAGGAGGAATCTTCTATTCTATGAAACAACCTATTCCACTTTAGACAGCTCTAATTGTTCCAAAATCTATTCTTATATCAAGCTTAAACTTGCCTCTTTATAAGTCCCACCAATTGCTCTTAACTCTGCCCTCTGGGGCCGAGGATAAGGTCATTTCTTCTTATATATGACAACCCTTCAAACACTTCGGCATCACTATCAGGCTCCCATGTCTTTTCTCCAGGTTAAAAAATTCCCATTTGCTTGAATGACTGCAAATATGGCATAAAATTGAGGCCCCTCAGTATCCTCCCTATGTACTAGAAACCCTGTTCTGGATGCCTTCCTTTTTATCACATTCTTCCTAAAAACAGGGCCCAGAACTGAACACAATGCTCCACATGCAATCTGATCAGGGCACATGACATTTGGTGTTCCCACTCCCTTGTCCTGGGTACCATGACTATTTTAAGGAAGTCGAAAGCTACATCTGCTTTCTTCATTGACATATCACGCTGCAGATCCATATGGTACTTAAAGACCACTAAGACCCCCAAATTGTTTTCAGATGAGCTGAATTATAAATAATATTCTTTTTAAACTGTATCTTTGGCTCTTTTGATATTGAGGGCTTTACATAGTGTCATGATAATGCCTCTACTTTCCAGTGGTCCTCCAGTGATACTCTCCACATTTAGCTCAGTCATGAGAAGATGTGAGTTCTAGTCCCTGCTTGGTGACTAAATCTGTCTGCGTGATCTCAAACAAGCCAATTAATCAATCTGTACATCAGTTTGCTCATTTGCATGATGTAATCATAATCTGTCCTAATTCAACACCTAATTCAATCTAATTCAACAATTTGTGGGACAGTAACTGGTAAACTATAAATAGCTATGAAAATGTTAGGAATTTAACCATTCAAGCGGCAGCTATGGCACAGTGGAAAGAACATGCAGAAGGCAGAAGGTTTGAGTCTGTATTTAGTTCTCCCTGGCTGTGTGAGAATGTGAGCAAATCACTTAACCTCCCTTATTTCCATTTGCTGCATCTGCAAAGGATGGGAAATCTTTTCAACAACTACCTCCCAGTTTTCTTGTGAGGAAACTTTGGACACCTCGAAATTCTATAAAAATAGACATTATCGTTACCATTCCAAAATGGCTAGTGCCAGGCAATAATGAGAAGTAGATGATGACTTTCCATGTCACCCCCCAATTCAAGGGAATTCTTTCTCTGAGTCACTCCATGGCCTCCCCAGGCTCCTCACACTACTCTATATCTACCTATAATACCTGCCATTCCAATTTCCCATCTGCCTACAAACAGAAAGAAAAATTGTCTGGAGAGTTTACTGTTGTTGTTGTTGTTCATTCTCGTTCTCAAAGAGGACCAATGACATCACAAGGGTTTATGGGCATGAGGAAGCATCTGGCTTGATTTACCTCTATCTTTTCCCCATACTCTGTCCCTGACTTAATTCACTTTTGCTTTATCTCTGCCCTCATCATTTCAGGAGAAAAACTTTCTAAAAATTGGGGGGCGGCAAGGAGGGAAGGGTTGCCCCCTTCAGAGCCTCGATTATTTTTGGCCTCATAGAACACAGGGCCTTTTTCTTCCCTAAAGTATTCTCCTTTTTGTTAAAAATTAAACTTCAAGAGCAGAGTTGGTTTTGTTTATGATTTCTCTCAGTGCATATTTCCGTTTAGAGACATCTAGGTGGCACAGTGGGTAGAATGCCAGCCCTGGAGTCAGGGGGACTTCAGTTTAACTCTGGTCTCAGATACATATTGGCTGTGTGACCTGGGCAAGTCATTTAACACTGTTTGCCTCAGTTTCCTCATCTGTAAAATAAGCTAGAGAAGTAAATGGCAAACCACTCCAGTATCTTTTGCCAAAAAAAAAACCCGAATGGGATCATAGAAAGTCAGGCACAACACAAAATATTCCTGTTTGGGAATTGGGAGGGTTGGGAGGGGAAAGAAGAGTTCATTTTTGAGAGTGGAGAATGATTGAATGACTGAGAAAACTTTGGATGGCTAAACAACCATTCTAAGCCAAGTTAATCATTCCCAGGCTTCTGGTGCTAATTTTGCCTCTGACATAATTGGTATTTTCTGTAGAGGCGACATCTCACCTAAATCAGCCCCTGCCAAAGGCAGTTTCAGCCCCATCTCCTAGAAACCAGCCAAGCCTCGGGAAAGAAAGAAGTTTGGGAGGAGGGAGTAAAGAAAAGAAGACAAGGGAGGATGAGAGGATATTAGTGCCTTCCCTCTGTTGGTTATTTCCCATTTATCCTGTATATAGCTTGTTTGTGGACTGTGAGCTTCTTCAGAGCAGATTGTCTTCTGCCTTTCTGTGTATCCCCAGAACTAAGTATAATGCCTGGCATATATGGGCACTTAATATATGTTTATTGACTGACTGAATGAGAAAGGATGAAAGTCATGAGGGAGGGAGAGAGGAAAGGGAGATAGGACAAGAGAGAAAGAGATGAAAAGACAGAAAAATTGCTAATATCAAGTGTAATATTACCTACTACTCCCTCTTAATGATCCTAGTAATGTCAGAATTCCAATAATATCCTTGCATTCCCACTACTCTCAATTAGGTTGAGCTGAGCCACACCCGAAGTTCCCACCCTGGGACTGTTGGGAATGGGGCCTAGACCTCTAAAAGTCCCTGAACTTTCTCATACATTTCGGCAGCCCAGATCTCTGGTGTTTGTCTGAGGCATCTGGCCCATTCCAGTATCATCCTTTTAACTTCCCTTTCATTGTGGCCCTCATTGTCTGCACCTGGCCCACACCAGGCTACTTGCCACTCCTTGATCCCATCCAGATCTTCCCACAGTCTTTCTGTATAAAAACATCAATCTTACCCCCATTAAATTGCCTAGATTCTTAGAATCTGTCCCTCTTGCTTTAACATCACAAATACCAAAGACTCGCTAGGAATCTTGCCCACCCAACCGGTGTCATAGTGAACTTAGGCTTAAGTGGTTGAATTCTTTCGAGGCAGACCCATCCTGTACCCTTGCATTTCAGGGTTCCTAGCACCCCTAGACTGCATCATAATCTTTCCTTGTAAACAAAGACAGCCTGAGCCAGAGCTGCTTTTAAAGTACCTTCTGGTCTCCTTACCCATTCCATTGGGATGCATGACATGAAGGGCAAAACAGCCAGAATGAAATGGTTTTCCTTGCTCGGACTGCTGAGGGCAGTTGGCATTGCCTGACCAGGCCTCAATCTCATACTACCTCCTCCCCCTTTCCTCTTAAAAGGATAAGAATATTTCCTATAAGTCTCCTGGTGGGACATCCCCCAGGGTGGCAGGTTTATGATCCTTTTATCTCAACACCTTACATCTCCACTTATGAGTTTTATTTATTTTAGGACTTAACAGAAGGTTAGAGTTAGGAAGAAAAGAAAAGAAGGATAGGGATAAGTTATGTAAGGCTCAATCTTTCTGGTCCCTGGAATTGTTGGGAAATGATGAGAACTTTGGCTTCATGACAGAGGCACAGTGTTGGAGGCACTAAGATTTCCAAAATGAAACTGGAGAGGGAAAGCAGGACTTTGAATCACACTACAGTGGAAAGAGTCCTGAATCTAAAGTCAAGAGACCTGGGTTCAAATCTAAGCTTTGCCCTTTATTACCTCTGGCATCTTGGACAAGTCTCTTAATTTCTCTGGGTTTCATTTTCTTCATCTGTAAAAGGAGGGTGTTGGATTAAATAACCTCTAAGCACTGCTCCAGCTTTAAATCTATGATCCTATGACTTTTCACAGGATTTCAGTAGCTGTTCAGTCACTTTTCAGTCCTGTCCAACTCTCTGTGACCCCATTTGGGGTTTTCTTGGCAAAGATACCGGAGTAGCTTGCCATTTCCTTCTCCAGCTCATTTTTATTATTTTTTTTAAAGTTGGGACTATTTACTTTTTGTTCTGTGCAGTTTTCATTTATGATTTCTAGAAATAGAGTGCTTTAGAAAGACAGGCTTTTAAAAAGTCCATTGTGTTTCAAATGGAGCTACTTTACCAGCTTTTAAACCCAAGTCACTCTGGCTTTCATTGAATGGCCAATAATCCCCCACCCCTTACCCCCACAGCCCAAGCCTCTGTGGTTCATTGTTTAGATTTTAATGGCTTGGAATGAGTGAAAATAGCAATTGGTTTCGGTTCTGGCCAGAAATTTTGAGGGAGTCTCCTCCCAGACTGATAATTCTGTGACAGTAAATTATGCTATCTTTTGTCTCTATTCTTACTTATTAATCATTGTCACTGAATGGATATTGCCTCAGACCAACTCGGACTTGGGAAAGACCTTAATTTAGAAAGGCCAAGATCACCCACTGAATCTGGGCCCATCACCAGTTGTCTTGACTTTTGTCTTGCCACTGGACTTAGATCATTCTGGAAGAGAAAATGAGACAGCATTGTACAGCCTACATTGAGGCTGATGACTTTGCAGCTCTGCCTCACTTAAATCCAATTCACTCACAAGTCAATTTCATTGGTCTCTTCAAGAACAAAGGATGAACTACAACAACAGGTGGAGACCTGAAACAAATAGGTCAAAGTGACTTGCCCAGGGTCACAGAGCTACTAAGTGACTGAGGCCAGATTTGAAGTCAAGAAGATGAGTCTTCCTGACTCAAGTCTCAACACTCAAACCATTGGCCCACCTAGCTGCCCCTTTCAGAGGATACAGGCTTAAAACAATGACAACAAATGGTACTCCTGAGTTTAGAATGTAATTAATGGTAAGGGGTGGGAATGGGGAGCACTAAGTAATAATGATTAATCCCTAAGTGGGCCAGATGAGTGTGAGGGGTAGAATTTTCAAGGATGAGAAAAGGGATAAATGTATTCTTGTTATGAGAGCAATCTTCTGAACCAAGCAATGCCTGATTTTTTAGAGGGAGGATTTTTCTAGCAGGTTTTTTTTTTTTAATTTGACATATGCAGCATGTGAGAGCCCAACTGAGAACTGGAGGCCTATACTTTTATACTAATGTGGTGTGTGGTACTAGGAACACCAAAATTCAATGGTACAGGGCAGATCTGCCTTGAAAGAATTAGACCACTCAAGCCTTCTTTCAGTCAGAATAGCAAGGTTTATTACACACCAGTTGGACAGGCAACATTTCTAGTAAATCTGCAAATTTGATGAGGATGAGACTGATACTTTTATTCAGAAAAAGACTGTGGGAAGATCTGGATGGGATCAAGGAGTGACAAGTAACCTGGGGTTATCTGGAGGCTACAGAAGAAGGGTCTCAATGAAATTAAGACTCCTTGGGGAGTTTAAGTAGTCTGGGATGGGAGAGGTGCAGACAGGCGGGACTGAGTGGGAGGGCCACAATGAAAGGACAGTTGAAACGATTATGCTGGGATGGGCCAGATGCCTCAGGGAAACACCAGGGCTGACTTTCCCTTTTTATGGGTGCAAGTCCCATAACCCCATCACTAACACACTTGAAACCCAAACTTGAATAACCAGAGAGCCTCAGCATAACTCAACAGTATTGTGGAAAGAGGATTGGATCTGTCTTCAGAGAACCTCAGCTAAAGTCTCAGATTCTATCTGCAAAACCTTGGGCAAATTATTTCCCCTCTCTGGTCCTCAGTTTCAGCATATATGTACTGTAAGTGTTGCCTAACATAGTTTATGTGCATATCCCAAAATGTGTCTTCTAAATGCAGCTCAACGGGAGGCATGAATAAATATCTATGGAATCTCAGCCACTCTTCTTCAAGGCAGACTGGTTCTTGCCAGGAAGGGAGCAGATTAGGGTCATGAGACTAATCCACTCTACTCTCCTCAGATAGAGGATACTGGACTAGAATTATATTGATCTGCCCCTCTAAATATTGTTTGTCCAGAGAAAATAAATTTTAGGTTCCAGCTTCTTTTCCTGGTCACTATCCCTTAATGGGCAAGGAACCTCTTGAGCTATATCTGAATACTTGATTCCTTTCCTACCAAAAGCTAATTACACAAAGACAATCACATATATTAAATAATATGTAAATCCATTTATCCAAGGAGATAGCAGATAAACATCAGAGAAGGTAGACAAATTAGAATACACAGAGTGAATGAGCTCTCCCACTGAAGTGAAATATCTCATCTAAACCAAGAGAAAGGGTCCTTGATTTCACACAAGGAGACATTCCGCAAAGGCTCTAGTTCAGTGACTCAGAAATAGACATTCTCAATGTGCATACTCCTCTAAATGTCAGCTTCTTCCTGGAGTTTTGCTCCCCCTCCAGGAAGAGAGCTTGGGACTATATGTGTCCTCTCTCAAAAGTAGAAGCCAGAAAAACAACTCTTCCCTCCCTCAGAACCCTATAACGCTGCTTCTCAAATAGGCAAAAAGCACCAAGTAATCATTCTCTCCACCAGTTAAGTAGAATCTCATGAAAATGGTTTGAACCCCAGGTTAAATGTGCAAAATGGAGATCATAATTCTTCTACTACTATACCTAACATTGTTATGAGGCTTAAATAGGCAGCTAGATGATAAAGTGGGTAGAGCATTGGACCTGGATTCAAGAATACCTAAGTTCAAATCCAGCCTCAGATGACTTATTTGCTGTGTGACCCTGGGCTAGTCATTTGACCTCTGTTTGCCTCAATTTCCTTACCTGCAAAATGGGGATAATAATAGCACCTACCTCCTAGGATGGTTGTGAGGACCAAATGAGATAATAATTCTAAAGCACATAGCACAGTTCCTGGGACATAGTAAGCACTATATAAATGTTAGCTATTATTATTATTAAATGAGGTGATATGTATGTTTTATAACTAAAACTTATATGCACAAGTACTTGATTTTGAGATCAAGAGAGAGGCTTTTGATACAAAGGATCATATTAGACTCTGAGTCTTGTCCTTTAGAATACTTCCCCTACCCACAGATAAGTAATTCAAAGGATTATGATTTCTTTAGTATAAGAACTCCCTCCATTAGAGTCAGATTACAGCTCTTGTATGACTCAGTAAATAAGCCATAGAGTTACCGGAAATTAGGAGAGGTTAAGTAACCTGCCCATAGTCACATAGTTAATGTCAGAAGTGGAGTTTGAACCTAAGACTTTTAACCCCAAGTCTAGCCCCCTATCCACCAGTTCCTCAGAGCTGACATTAACCAGCTGCTGAGGCAGTTTGATGACATGACTTTAAGTACTGGAATTGGACTCAGGATTCAAATTCCATCCTGATACTAGCTCTGTGTGTGTGTGTGCGTGCACGCACGTGTGTTTAAGAAAAAAAAAATCCAAAGCAATCCTCCCAGGAAATGGTAAACTCTGTTTGAGATGGAAATCACAGAAGTCATTGTGACAAACAGCTTTTTGCACAGTTGAGAGGATCTGGCATGCCTGCTTGGGGAATGAAAACTTCTTTACTCCAAAAGAACATGTCAGTAAAGCATCTCATCAGTGTCAGGCATCTGTCTGAGACTTCCTGGACATCATGTTGATAATTAAGCTAATGTGCAAAGGCTATTCTGTGTGGATCAATAAATTAAGTAGCATAAAACAGTTTGAGTCTGAAAATATCTTGTGAATCATGTCCTAATGATTGAGATTTGCCTCAAGACAGCCCTTAGATCTGACCATTAATGGGAGCCTAGATGATACTCTGAGGTCTATTTTGACTTGAAAATTCCATGACTCTTAGCCCTGGGTCTTGGACAATTTGATCATGGGATTTTTGGTGATGAGATTTCCATCAGTTGTAGGAAACACATGGCATAGTTAAAAAAGAAAAAAGAAAAAACAACACTGGATTTGGAAGCAGAGGAGCTCAGTTCAAATTCTGATCTGCCCCTCCTAGTTGGGTATACTTGAACAAATCACTTCTTTTCCCTGGAGCTCTGTTTCCTCATCTGTAAACTGAAGTTGTACTAAATGACCCCCTAAGGCACTTCCAGTTCTAGCGTTCTGTGATCCCATGTTCCTTTAGAAACAAATCAAAGGCTTCAGAGTTAACAAGCGATGCCCCATTCTTGAAGGGTCTATAAATGATCAGTGAGCATTTATTAATATGCCAAGCATTATAATAAGCTCTTTCAGCCCCCTTCTCTCATTGGTGAGCTCTTTATGAAACCTTCATTCTGAGGAAGGGCCCAGACAAACTGTGCTTCCCTCTCTGGACTTTGCCACCATGCTTTGGTTGTCTTCTTCCTAGGCCCCTGAAGCTGCCTTCTCTCATTCCTCAGACTTCACCACCGTGCCCTTGCAGAGGTACCTTCTCCCTGACCTCCCTGCTTTTTGGCTCTTTTCTGTGTTGTCTTGCCCCATTAGAATGTAAACTGTCTTTCTTTTTGCTTATATTTGCATCCCCTGAGCTTACCACAGTGGCTGGGCATAGTAAGTGATCAACAAAAGCTTCCTGACTTGGCAAAAGTGAAAGTCCTTGCCTTCAAGGAGCTTACATTCTAACATATGGCATATATGGGACATATACAAGGCAGGCTCAAGGTAACCTGGGATGGCAAGTGTCAACTCTGAAAATAAATGACCAAAGAGTCACTCAGGTTATGCAACTGCTGCTAACTCAGAAAAATAAAATACCAGAGAGCTCACAGAAGTTATCACAACCACAGTTGGTTCTAAAAATATCAAAGAGCTCACACAGGTTATCAAAACCACAGTTAGCTCTAAGAAATAAAATAAAAACAAAAACCAAATAAAATAAAAAATAGAGATAATGGCAGTCATAAGCAAAGAGCTTTCTTTATTCCATTGGAAGAGGGAAATTAGACACATGTGCCAGGGCCTCCTCTGAGAGGAGACCCGCTTTAGGGAGGCCAAACTTGATGCACATAGCGGTAGCTGTGCTGTGACTGTAGCCACAGCAATGAGGAGTTACAGCAACAACGAGACAAGTTTGATTCATAGCTGAGTTTCATGACCGGAACGTGGTTCCTGCAGGTGTTGATCTGAACTCAAGGACCAGCTGGGGCTGGTGAGAAACAATTCTGGGATTTTTGCTGGGGCAGAGTTCATCCAGAGGGCGAGTGCAAAGCATTGTTGTTATGCGGAGCTCAGGGCTCAGTTTGCTTGCTGGGCCTTAGCTCTGGAAAACTGGGGTGACTCCTAATAGTAAAAGGAGAGAAGTAAGAAGAGGCATTGTCTTAGCATGGGGATCCTGATAGAGGGCATTCAAAGCTAACGGGGGTGGGGCCAGGGAGGTACAGAATTCTCCAAGAAAGATCTCCTATAAAACGTAGCACTTTGGCCTTTGAGTCTTGAAGAAAGTTGGTGATCCTAAGAATTGAGGAAGGGGAGCATTAATCATATGGAAGGCTTAATATACCTTTAGTACTTTACAGATTCTTAACACCCTCTGCTCAGAGAACTGGTTTGTTGGTTGGACCTCCAAGGAGGATTTATGAAATGCCATGGACAAGATGAGACAGGATGAGAAGGCACGAGAAAGTCTTAATCTATACTCACTATTTGACAAAAACTCCTGGGAAAACTGGAAAACAGCTTGACAAAAACTAGGTATAGACCAACATCCCATACTGTATATAAAAATAAGGCCAAAATAAGTATATGATATACACATAAAGAATGATATCATAAGCAAATTAGGGGAACATGGAAAATTTTAGCTGTCAGATCTAAGGATAAGGGAAGAATCCATGACCAAACGAGATAGAGAACATTACAGAATGTAGTATTAATTCTTTTGCTTATGTTAAATTAAAAAGGGTTTACACAAAACTAATGTAGTCAAAATTAGAAGGGAAGCAGGAAACTGGGGGAATTCATCCAAATAGCAAAGTCAAGCTATTTGGCTGCCTGAGTAACCCTTGGTCTGTTACATGGCTCGTATCAGACAGATGTTGATGAAAAAAGTCTCTAAGTCTCTAAAAGTCTAAAAAAAAAATGTTCTTTTCATGACTAGCTTTCCCATGGCCTACGTGCTTTGAAATATGTGGAAGTTACTTGCAGAACCTCCCAATATTGGTCAGGCCAGGACCCTCCACTGACAGTGTTGCACTTGAAAAATCCAAAGGATCGTTGCTTGAGAATCACTGCCATAATCTTGCAATTTGACCCTTTTTATGCTGTTCTGGAGGAATAACATTTACAATCTTTTTTAATGAGCAGTATGAAACTTGTCCCAAGGCAGCTCATCAGAAATGAGCACAATTATTCCTTAGCAGAGTGAGGGCCCTTTAAAATACTGTTTGCACACTTTATAGATGGATTTTATGCCAGGGAACAGAAAATCAATCATCGTACCTGGCACAAGGGCTATTCATAAAATAGGAAATTTACTCTTTGGTGGAGACTCAGCAGCATTTTTCCTCTCCCTTTTCTTTCTACAAACTCTGAATGTACAGCCCCAAAAGAAAGCAAACCCCGCTCCCCAGCAGTGATAAACCTAAGGAAAGGGAAATCAAATTGCAAAAAGTCAAAAGCTCTCTTCCTATCCACCAAATCCCTCCTGCAGGTAGGCAACAAACATAGAAATGGTTTTTTTTTTCTTAAAATACCAATTCCTTTAGCTCCAAGGAAAGAAATATGATGATGAAGAAAATATATTTTACTCATACCTTGAAACTATCACTGGGGTTCAGTATGTCCGAAGCAGCTTCCCAAGATTTCATCCCTCTTATACTTCCCACTGATTATAACAAAGAGCTAGGTCTCTCTGCCCCAGTTTCTCCAATGATATCTAATTGAAATGATGAAAACCCTGTCATTTCCACTGTTAGAGACTTACCCCCTTTGTATTTTGAGAAATTTTAATGAAAATGTACATTGTAAATACAAAACATTACAAATATAATGTTTTCCATTTTAGCCAAAAAGAAAAAAAAAGAGTCACTGCCAGTATTCCTTCCCTGCACTTGTGCCATCTCCTGAAGGAGACAGAGCCAAGTGATAACTCTATCCCAGCAAAAGAAAAACACAAGCAATAGGGTCCAGAGATCAGAGAGAGACTGTATGGCTGAAAAGGACTGTATGGCACTATCTAAAGGCAGGTCCAAGTCACACAGTGGCTCATTGGGCATGCCTGAAGAAGTGAACATTAAACCAGAAGAGAGGTAGAGATAGCTTGACAAGATAGGAAAAGCTCAGCATGTGGAGTAATGGCAAGCAAAGTGGGACTTTTTGCTGTTTTTTCTTTTGGAGTGCTTCTCAGCACTAAGGCAATCAAGTGCCTTTGATTGAGTCTTGCCTTTGTTTGAATGGAGTCTTTGATGACCTGCTTAAGTCACAAGAAAGCCTAAATCATATGAGTTGCGATGCCCTCTGTGGGCTGACCCTGGAGAAACGTATATATACTCTGAAGTTAGCATTTTGCTTTGGGGCTCACTCACTGGAAGAGCGTTCGTGTGATTTGGCCAGACAAGACTCTGGGTAGCCATTAAGGAGACATGCAGCTTTGAAAACCCAGATATTGGTGCTTCTCTCTCTGATAACTATGTATGTATTGCTATGGACAGAGTGAGAAGCCTTGTCTGCTGATTTATGTTACTGGCTCTGTTGGTATAATTTCTGCTGGTAATTTATGTTTGTGTTTTCTCCGAAGTTCAGGGTGCTGCCTTTTTCCCCTGAACTAAGTGAATGATATATGTGTGTTTAATTAAAGTGAGATTGTAAACCCCTTAAAGTTGCTTTCCTTAGAAAAGCCGATCAAAGATCCTGTGCTCACAGCCCTCCTGTGTGCTGCTGTTATTAGACTTACACCTCCACAGCAGCTGCAAGCAGCACTGTAGTTACAAGAGTCAGAGGACTGTGGTTCAAATCTTGACTTTTCCACTTACTACCTTTGTACCCCAGGGCAGATAACTTAATCTCTCTTCTTGCTCTGTAAAACTCCAAGGTCATTCCCAGTTCTAAATCTACCTTCCTAAAGGGCTATCCCTGAGAAACATAAACTCTTTGAATATTGGAGCTGGAAGGGACTTTAGAAATCCTATCATACTTTAGGTAAGGAAACTGAGGTCTAAAAAGGGAAAGTGATTTGTCCATGTTCACATAGTTCATTAGGACCAGAATCAGAACTAGAATATAGTTCTCCTGACTCCGGGTCCATAGTCCTTTCCAAAGTACCATTTGAAAGTGACTCATCTCCTCAAGGTGGCCACATTGTCCTCCATCTTGCCTCCAGGGGACTGTTGGGATCTCAGGGCACTAATAATCACATTATCATTTTTTGTTGCAATGGGGAGGGAGCATGGTCATTGCATCCTGTCTTCTCTCATTGAGGTAGCTTTTGTATAAGGAGACTGGCAAGAATGAATTATGAGCAGGAGGTAATTTCTTTTTGTACTGGGTCCATTGTGCTTTTAAACACTTTTTCTTCTGAATGAAGGAGTATCTTTTGTTTTGATGTAATAAACTGTCTCACTGACAATAAACCTGGCAGGATGATCTTGAAAAGCTTTTCAAGAGGAGCAGAGATGGACAAATCAAACCAGCACCTCCTGGAAAATTACAATAAAGAAGCTTTCTCCCTGCCCGTTCCCATTTAATTGTGGGCTGCACACAAGAAAATGAAGAAATAACTTTTTTCCTTCTCTTTTTAACCCATAGTTGCTCCACTAAAAAGCAGAAAATTTTCTACAAAGGCAAAGGTGGGGGGTCAGGGTATCAGTCCCCCTCTTCTTTGCACAAGTGCAAGACTATGGGTGAAAAACGTCAAATATATGATCACAGTCAGTTGATGTGTTGTCTAGTTTTGCGCCAGCACTTTTTTTTTCTCTTTCTTTTTAAAATTTTTTATACAAGGATTAGTTTGCTAGGTACCATAATAGGGAAGAATATATTTAGAAATAAGTGACATAACAACAAAAGATATCATTAAAACTTTAAAAAAAAAGAAAAGTAAAGTGAGAGTAAAGTCAGTATGGAAGAAAGAGAGCTGGGTTTAGAATCAGAAGACCAACTTAAATCTGGTCTTAGCCCTTGGCTAAGTCACAACTGTTCAGTTCTTTGACCTGGGAAATGAAAGAAGTGGACTCCATGCTCTTTGGGCTCCCATACATCTCTGAGTATAAAAAAAGAATCCTCCTTTCACACGTATTTTTCAGGACCCACAAATTCTAGTTCTATGAGGAACCTTCTCCCCATCAGAGCCCTCTATCAGGGGCTAGCCCTGCCTACATTATCTAAGATAAGCCCAAGAACAACGAGAAAGCTAACAGCAAAGCCTCATAAATAGTATCTTTTATTGAAAAGGAAGAAAAATGTGTCATGGAATACTGTCTTGAAGGTGGGCTTTGCATCACAACAGTCATGAGTACAGGGGACATAAACCAGCCCAGTGCTTTCTCTGCCACTAAATGAAACCCTATACACTATTTTCATCTCACAATCCCTTCAAAAACACAGCCATTTTTTGAGATCAGCTCTGAATGAAAATGCCTCTAAGAAGTGAAACATGAGTGGTAAATCATTGAAATAGATTAGGTACACAATACATAGTAGTAAATGACCATAGTATTCTAGTGTTGGATGAATCCAAAGGTCCAAGCTTTTGGGAACAAAAACTCACTATTTGACCAAAACTGCTGGGAAAACTGGAAAAGAGTTTGACAGAAACTGGATATAAACCAATATTTCATATCATATACCAAAGTAAGGTCAAAATGGGTATATGATATATACATAAAGAATGATATAAGCAAATTAAGGGAAAATGGAAATTTTTACCTGTCAAATCTATGGATAAAGGAAGAACTTATGACCAAACAAGAGCTGGAGAAAGTATGGAATGTAGTAGTGATTATTTTGATTACATTAAATTTAAAAGGATTTATACAAACAAAATCAATGTAGCCAAGAGTAGAAGGAAAGCAGGAAACTGGGGAAAATTTTATAGCAAGTTTCTCTGATAAAGGCCTCGTTTCTCAAATATATAGAGAACCCAGCCAAATTTATAAGAATATGAGTCATTCCCCAATTGATAAATTGTCTAAGGACATGGACAGACAGTTTTCAGACAAAGAAATAAAAGTTATCTACAGTCATTTGAAAAAATACTCTAAATCATTATTGATTAGAGAAATATAAATTAAAACAACCCTGAGGTACCACTTCACACATATCAAATTGGCTAATATGACAGAAAAGGAAAATGACAAATGTTGAAGGGGATGTGAAAAAGTTGGGACACTAATGTACTCACTGTTGGTGGAATTATGAACTGATTCAACTATTCTAGAGAGAACTATGCCCCAAAGGCAATAAAACTGTGTATATCCTTTAACCTAGTGTGTTGGTAAGCAAAATGGCCTTTGTTTTCTTTGAGTAACTCAGTGTATTTCATTAAGCCTTACTAGGTGCTAAGCCCCAGGCCCAGAGCCCTGTTAGATGTGGAGCCTATGTGGGTGTGGATTGATGACTGAGGTGGGGCCCAAGATGGGGCTGGCTAAGGGGAGGTGTTAACTCCAGAGCCATGCCCTATTAGGTGTTAACCTAATCTATGTGGATGTGAACCTCCCAGGGTCCTAAGGGGAGGGGCCAACTCAAGAACCAATAAGCTCTGGTCATTCAGACGATGCTTGATGACATCAAAAAACTCCACAAGAGAAGAAAAGACAGCTTGAAGATTGATTTTCTGTTGGAGCCAGAGATACCTACAGCCAAAGCTGAAGATAAAGCTGAAGCCGAAGCAGGAGCTGCTGAAGCAGAGCTGACCTGTGTGTGGACCAAGGAGCGCCGAGCAAGGACTTGAGGCCAGTGGGTAATCTTCTCACCAGAGAGGGGAAGCATGAATATGATTTGGTTTAATACCATCACGTTTTTCTGTGGCCTCCCAGTTACTCTTGTGAGGTGGAGTTATTGGGCCTGGAAGCTTTTGATCAAAATATCAAAATGGGGAGGCTGGTTAGTGGGTCTGTTACTTTGGAGCCTGAATAAATGCTTTAATTCTTCTGCCTTCTACTTAGAGAATTCCTTATATCCTGCAGTTCTTAACCATTCAGACATATATATATGATTCCCTTTGAAATCATAATTTCATAATACACCTAGCAAAACCACTACTTGCTGTGTCTCCCAGGGAAAAGGAAAAGGAATAAAAAATCTATATGTACAAATATATTTATAGCAGTTCTTTATGTGGTGGCAAAAAAAAAAGTGGAAATTGAAGCAATACCCATTAAGTGAGGAAAGGCTGAATAAGTTGTGTTATGTGATTGTGATGGAATACTGTTGTGCAATAAGAAATGATGAGCAGGATGGTTTCAGATGGAAAACATATATACTCATGCGAAGTGTAGTGAGCAGAATCAGGGAAATAGCAATATCGGAATGAAGATCAATTGTGAATGACTTGGTTATTCTGATCAATACAATGATCCAAGACAATCTTGAATGATTTATGTAAAAAAAATTCTATACACCTCCAGAGGAAGAATTGATAGAGTCTGAATGAAGAGTGAAGCTGGGTTTTTTTTTCAATTTCTTTATTTCTCTTGCTTTTTTTGTAAGATGGCTAATATGGAAATATGTTTTGCATGTTTTCACATGCATAATTGATATCATACTTCTTGCCTTCACAATGAGTTTGGGGGAGGGAAAGGAGAGAATTCAGAAAGCAACACCAAAAAAATAAAAGAATATTTAAAATAAATAAATATTTTTTAAAAAAAAAAAGAAGTAGAGCATTTAAAAAACAGGAGTCTGACTAAGGTGTAGGTGCTGAAGTCTGAGATTTGGTGAAATCTATGGCTGTGGCTGCCTAGGGGAAAATATGTGGCTATTGAGTTCTAGATTCAAATTCAAAATTCAAAAACAAACATTTACTCAACAGAGTGGACAGAGTTTTGTGCTTAGAGATGACAAAGATGTCAAGCTCAGATAATGGTCCCTATTGGTGACTGGTCCCTATTCTCATTAAATTCAGAAGTCCAAATGGAAGTAAGAAAAGGGATAGGAGGTTCTAGACAGATAATAATGCAAAATAAAATGTGATATTTATATTAAAGAAGTACAAGCTAAGAATTAGGTAAGTTCTGATAAGGGGAAGGTCATTACTGGCTGCAAGTATCAAGAAAGGTTTCCTAGGGGAGGAAGCATTTTGATTAGGCTTTAAAAAGAGAGAGGAGGGGAGGGAGGAGCCAAGATGGAAGAGTAGAAGCAGGGACCTGATTGAGCTCTCCCCCCAACCCCACTAAATACCTGTAAAAAATGACTCTAAACAAATTCTAGAGCAGAAGCCACAAAACGACAGAGTGAAGCAGATTTCCAGCCCAAGACAATCTGGAAGGCCAACAGGAAGGGTCTATCACAGTGTGTTCGGAGCAGAGTGCAACCCAGCCTGGGCCATACCAGCACAGAAGGGACTGGAGCAGGCCCCAGGGCACTGAATCACTGGCAGCTGCAGTAGTTTCCAGACTTCTCAACCCACAAACACCAAAGACAGCTTCAATGTGACAAGGAAGATCAAGGCATGCAGCCAAAGGAAGACAAGGTCAAGGCTCCTACATCCAAAGCCTCCAAGAAAAATGTGAAATGGTCTCAGGACATGGAAGGCCTCAAAAAAGAATTTTAAAAATCAAGCAAGAGAAGTGGAGGAAAAATTGGGAAAAGTGACAGTGAGGCAAGAAAATCATGAAAAATGAGTCAACAGCTTGCTAAAGGAGACCCCCAAAAATACTGAAAATAACACCTTTAAAAATAGACTATACCAAATGGAAAAAGAGGTCCAAAAAGCCAATGAGGCAAAGAATGACTTGAAAAGTAGAATTAGACAAATACAAAAGGAGGTCCAAAAGCTCACTGAAGAAAATAATTCCTTAAAAAATTGGACTAGAGCAAATGGAAGCTAATGACTTTATGAGAAATCAAGAAATTATAAAACAAAACTAAAAGAATGAAAAAATATAAGATAATGTGAAATATCTCATTGGAAAAGAAACTTACCTGGAAAATAGACCCAGGAGAGATAACTTAAAAATTATTGCACTACCTGAAAACCGTGATCAAAAAAGAGCTTAGGCATCATCTTTCAAAAAATCATCAAGGAAAACTGCCCTGATATTCTAGAACCAGAAGGCAAAATAGAAATGGAAAGAATCTACTGATCACTTCCTGAAAGAGATCCCAAAAGGAAAACTCCTAGGAATGTTATAGCCAAATTCCAGAGTTCCCAAGTCAAGGAGAAAATATTATAAGCAGCCAGAAAGAAACAATTCAAGTATCGTGTAAACACAATCAGGATAACACAAGATTTAGCAGCTTCTACACCAAGGGATTGGAGACCTTAGAAAATGATATTCTAGAGTCCAAAGGAGACAGGATTAAAACCAAGAATCACCTACCCAGCAAAACTGGGTATAATACTTCAGAGGAAAAAATGAAATTTCAATGAAATAGAGGACTTCCAAGAATTCTTGTTGAAAAGACCAGAGCCGAATAGAAAATTTGACTTTCATAAACAAGAACCAAGAGAAACATGAAAAGGTAAACAGGAAAGAGAAGCCATAAGGGACTTATTAAAGTTGAACTGTTTACATTCCTGCATGGAAAGATTATATTTGCAACTCAAGAGACCTTCCTCAGTATTAAAGTAGTTAGAGGGAATATGTGTGTGTGTATGTATATTTATGTATATATATGTATATGTGTGTATGTATGTATATATGTGTATGTATGTGTGTGTAGGGGTGGGTGTGTGTGTGTGTGTATGTGTGTGTGTGTGTGTGTGTGTGTGTGTAGACAGAGGGCACAGGGTGAACTGAATATGAAGGGATGATACCTAAGAAATAAAATTAAGTGTTGAGAAGAATGTACTGGGAAAAAGAGAAAGGGAGAATTAAAATGTAGTAAATCATCTCACATAAAAAAGGCAAGAAACAGCTTTTGGCGGGGGGAAGGTGGTGAGGTGAGGTGAGGTGAGGTGAGGTGAGGTGAGGTGAGGTGAGGTGAGGTGAGGTGAGGGGGAATAAGTGAGCCTTACTCTCATCGTATTTGGTTTAAGAAGACAATAAAATACACACTCAATTGGGTATGGAAATCTATCTTATCTTGCAGGAAAGAAGTGGGGTGGGGAGTGGATAAGAGAGAAGAGATAATAAAAGGGACATAAGATTGGGGGAAGGGACAATCAGAAGCAAACACTTTCATGAAGGGACAGGTCAAAGGAGAGAACAGAATAAATGGAGGGTGGGACAAGATAGAAGGTAATATAGTTAGTCTTTCACAACATGACTGTAATGGAAGTGTTTTGCATGACTACACATGTATAACCTATATCCAATTGCTTGCTTTCTCAACAAGGGTGGTTGGGGAGAGAGGAAGGGAGAGAACGTGGAACTCAAGGCTTTAAAAATGAATGTTAAAAATTGTTTCTACATGCAACTGGGAAATAAGATATGGGGTATAGAAATCTATCTTGCCCTACCAGAAAATAGAAGGGAAAGGAATAATAGAAGGGCGTGGTGGGGGGAGGTAATAGAAGGGAGGGCAGACTAGAGGAAGGGGTAATCAAAATGAATGCTGTCCTGGGATGGGGCAGGGAGAGATGAGGAGAAAATTTGGAATTCAAAATCTTGTGGAAGTGAATGTTGAAAACTGAAAATAAGTGAATTTACATTTTAAAAAAAGAGGGATGAAGACACTGGCATAAGGAATTCCCAGGTGAGAAAATTCACTCTCTCAATGCAGAAGGCACCTTATGGTCTTAAAGAGTTGCTTAAGGTCAGCTAGGTGGCCAGTGAGTAGAGCGCTTGCCCTGAAGTCAGGATGACCTAAGTTCAAATCCAGCCTCAGACACTTGACACACTTACTGTGTGACCTTGGGCAAGTCACATAACCCCAATTGCCCTGCTTTCCCCTCTGCAAAAAAAAAAAAGAGAGAGAGAGAGAGAGTTGCCTAGATCACAGAGATGTTAAATCATTTGCGCAGAGTCACACAACTAGTACATACCAGAGACAGGACTTGAATCCAGTTCTTCCTGGTTTTGAGGCCAACTCTCTCTCTAGCCTGTATGCCACGCTGCTGCTCTTTTTAAAGAATGAATGGAAATTCAACAGGAAAGGGAAGGGCATTCTAGACATAGGGAAGAGCTTGGGTAAAGGCACTGAGGGCAAGAAAAGGCCGGGTGCACAGAAAGGATAGTACAATTTGGTTAGAGTAACACCTAACCCCATGGCCAACAAAGGTTTGTTGTTGAATTTTGAATTTGAATCTGGGTCTTAGGAGCAACAATTTACCCCACAAACTACAACCAAATACAAATCAAAAAGTAAGGACCAAAAGATACAGTATGTCAGACTGTGGAAGGCTTTGAATTCCAGCCAAAAAAGCTTGGAATTTGGGGAGATTTTGGGGAGAAATTTGAAGCTGGAAAAGCAATAGGGAACCACTGAAAGGTTTTGAGTAGAACGATGGCATGACTAAAAGTAGGATGAAGGAGGAAAGAATAGACACGGAGAACAAAAGGCTGCTGTAGCAATAGTCCAGACACATGGCATCCTTGTTAAAGAGTGGTGGTCTTGGGTAAAGGAATGTGGAGATAGGTGAAAGAGATAACTTTGAGGCAGAATTGATAGGACTTGGTAATTGGCTGACTATGAGAGCTAGAGAAGAAGGAAAAGTCAAAGACAATGTATGGTCCATGAACCTTGTGAATAAATTAAACTCCTCAGAAAATAGCCTAGCCATGAATAACCTGACAATCCTTCTCAGACCTGGGCCAAGCAGAGTGCATGCCCTTACCCATACAACATGGGCTAACCCTAATCCTAATGCCTATCCTTTCTCAATAACCACACACACACACACACATACACACACATATATATACTTCCCCCATACTCTGGTATTTCTGAGCAGAGACAGTCTCACTTACAGAAATGGGGCTTTTACTCCAAAAGGCTTGGAAGTTGCATTTCATCATTCCCCCTAACACTTTTGAAAGCGCTCATCAAACCTGTGAACATGCAGAATGCAAAAAGCTGTTTTCTATGGCTTTAATGAGATTGTTGCTAAGAAAAGAGCTGGGATGCCAAGGCTGTATAGACTGAGCTTTTGGAACACTGAGTTTTGAGCAGGTGTAAAGAAGGGCTCTAAATTATCACGTGTGTACCTGAAAATGAGAGCCTATCAAAGCCTTCCCCTACTCTTTGGGCTTAAGAAGGGGAAAATTTTATTCTAATATTGGGAGGGAGGGGGCTCATCCTTCCCTCCGAACTCTCTCATTAAGAGAGTGAATCATCATCTTCTTCGCAACCCAAAAGGCCTTGGATTACTTTTTTTATTATTTTTTTT
>CM053625.1:137302470-137324549 GCA_028646595.1 Phalanger gymnotis | reverse complement strand
GTCCCCAAAGA
The DNA here is from genome assembly GCA_028646595.1 of Phalanger gymnotis. Taxonomy (NCBI): domain Eukaryota; kingdom Metazoa; phylum Chordata; class Mammalia; order Diprotodontia; family Phalangeridae; genus Phalanger; species Phalanger gymnotis. The sequence continues at coordinate 137,324,538 of CM053625.1, read as the reverse complement.
AGGATTCCAGAGTCTGAGACTGAATCTGGGTACATTTTCGCTGCCTGGCCATGTTCCCAGCCAACTTACTTGACCCTTGAGTTTTTCAGCCGAGTATGACTGCTTGTAGACTAAAGAGTTCTATGTTCCACGCTTGGGCGGATGCGCTGCCTCACCAGCACTCCTCCTTCCCCAAGAACCCCCAACCAGGACTGGGCTTAGATCTTCAGCAGGCTCTTCACTCCTGCTCTGATCCACCACTCAATTCCTCCTACCAGGTGGGCCTGAGGCCAGAAGCAACTGCAGCTGTAGTTCTGTAGCTGCCCCACCTCCACTGCCCCAGGGGTGGTGGCCAAACCGCAAACTCCATCCCGCAGCTTTTCCCACTAACCTTCTCTGTTGTCTTTTGTGTTGGTGGGTTGAGTGGTCTGGTAAATGCCACAGCTCACTAATTCAGGGCGCTAGGGCATGCTCCGCCTGGCTCCGGGTCTGGTAGGTCCACGCCACCCACGCTGGGCTCTGCTCCGCTCAGCTCCCCTCAGCTCCCAGGTCCCTGCAGGATAGACCTTACCCAGAGACCATCCACGCTGTCCTGGGCTAGAGCCCTGCTTCCCTCCGCCACTTTGTGGGTTCTGCAGTTCTAGAATTGGTTCAGAGCCATTTTTATAGGTTTTTTGAGGGACTTGGTGGGTGCTCACGCTAGTCCCTGCTTTCCAGCCGCCATCTTGGCTCCACCCCCAATCCTTGGATTACTTTTTAATAAGTATGGAATGGTCTCTCCATCCCTTCTCTACCTGTCCTACTTTTACCCATCCTTCATGGCCCTGTGGCTTTATCCAACCTACCTTATGACACCTTCCATCCCACAGCAATATCTCTTTTCCTAAGTACTTGTACTAAGAATCTACAAACTATGACCCAACAACTAAATTCAGCCTGCCACCTGTTTTTGTACAGCCAGAGAATTAAGAATTGTTTTAACATTTTTAATAGTTTTATTGTTTTTAAAAATGTAAAAACTCTTCCTAGCTAGGAGACCTACAAAAAGCAGCCAGATTTGGAGTTCCCTATAGTTGCTGACTCCTAGTCTATACAGCTCACTTGGGCACTAATAGTAATTAATTGCTTAGTCTTACAATTGGCTTCATGTGTGAATTTTCTTTGCCCTATAAGACTGTTTGCTCCTTAGGGCAGGAGCTATGGTTTATTCTTCCTTTCGTCTCTAAAGCATCTAGCTAAAAGCCGGACACTTTACTGGGACTTAGGAAATACTAAATCATGGCATCACAAAATCTCAGAATCAGAAAGAATTTCAGGTTTCTTCCAGTTCAGCCTCCCATTGAATGGAGGATTTCCAGCCCTACGACATCCTTAACAAAAGTTCATCCATCCCAAATCCAGTTATGCAATTGCATTAATTATCCTTATTGATGAAAGGTCATAAATCACAGTATCATAGAATTCTAGAACTAGGAAAAAAAACCTCAAAAATCATTTAGTCCAATCACTTTGAGTTACAGATGGGGGAAATGAGGATTTGCCCTAAGACCACATAACAAATTTTTGGAAAACCTAAAGCCAGACTCCAGACCTCTTAATTCACCAGCCAGGGCTATTTCCACTACTGCAGATGCATTCATTAAATTAATTCAATTAATTCATTAATTCACTAATTCACTAGCAAACATTTATTAAGAACCTATCATATGCAATTAGAATGTTGGGTTGAGGGGTGCAGTGTAGATAGATTTAGTCCCTATCCTCATGAAGTTTATGGTAATAAGAAATACAAAAGATAATAATACACATTATTATATAATAAGTGCATTAAAAAGATTCAAAACAAAGCATCACATGAGGTCCCAAGAAGAAGAATGTTACCAACAGTGAGGTTCAGGAAAGTCTTCAAAGATAAGGGAAGAGTTCACATCTGAGTAGGGCTTTAAAGGATAGATAAGAATTCAATAGATAAAAAAGGAGAAAATGGAAAGCTTGGGTGTAGGAAATAGCATGAGCAAAGGCCTGGAGGCTGAAAAATCACAAAATCTGGTCTGTAAACAGTAAAAGGTCCAGTATGACTGAAGCAAAAAGTACATGGAAATTAAGTAGTATGAGATAGGACTGTAAAGCTGCGGTAACACCAGATTATGAAGGGCCTTGAATAAAAAGCAAAGGAGTTGGAATTTTAACCAGTAGGCAGTAGGGAACCACTGAAGGGACCTTAGTAGAAGAATGAGATGGCCAGGTCTGTGCATAAGGAAGATTAGTCTGCCTGAATGTGGTGGATTAATTGAAGGGTGAGAGAGGAAGAAAGGGAGAGAAAAAGAGAGAAGAAGAAGGAGGAGGAAGAAGATGAAAAGAAGGAAGGAAGGAAGGAAGGAAGGAAGGAAGGAAGGAAGGAAGGAAGGAAGGAAGGAAGGAAGGAAGGAAGGAAGGAAGGAAGACCTGTGAGGCTATTACAGTAAAGGTAATGAGGGTTGTAACAGTAAAAAGTGAGGAAGGGACAGATAATAACATTATTATAGAAGCAAGACTCAGCTAGACATTTCATGGCTTTCCTCAGTTGCTAATACTTCCCCACTGTTCCCCTACCTCAAGTTGCTTTGTATTTATTCATCGGTGTCCATGTTTCCCTTCCAGTAGAATATGAGAGCAGTTAAGACAAAGCAAAATTCAGCTAGGGGGCAAGGTAAACCTGTTTTTGCTGGGGAGAGGGGAAACCCCTAATACTGAATTCAAAGTTGAATATTTTTTCTTTATATCCCTAGCGACTGGCACTAGTGATGGTGGTGGTGATGATAGCAGCTTAAATTGATAAATCACTTAAGTTTATAAAATACTTAATTTATATTATCTCATTTGATCGTCACAGTAAGTGCTTAATGTTTTGTACTTAAATGAAGTGGAATAAATACTTTATGAACTAAATTGAATTGGAATAGAAATGATCTAGTGACTGAATATGAGAGACAAGGCCAGAGAAAGGTCAAAGATAAACTCCAGGTTTCAAACATAAGAGACTTGGGTGAATGGTAAAATTTCTTAATAATAGACAAACTAAAAATCCAATTAGACTTTGAATTAAATTCTATGGTTCCTCTTGACCACCCCCACCTCCAAAAACAGCAAATTTACTTTACCTCCTAATTCTGTTCTGCTTTAACTATAAATGTTTGTTAACCTTTTATGTGTGCCAAGTCATGGTTGATGGCAGGGCATCAGAGGTGTGTTAGTAAATGTTTAACAACTGACTCACCTGAATTAGGGAATCCATTTGTATTTCTTGAAATTTCCAAGACCAAATTTAATCTGTTTCCCCTGCCTCACAGAGAGTCAGGGCCAGGGCCAGAACCAGCCAGGGATGCAACTCATATTTCTCCATAGCTCTAGGTCGAGTCACAGGACACAATTCTGACAGACAAAACCAACTAGGCCACGGTAAAGTCACTATTCATGAGGCATCAAAAACAAGAGGCCAGATGGAGAGATCAGGATAGGCAGTTTCCAGAGTATCAATAAAGAAATACGAAGCAACCAGGGTCCTAAAGTAGAAAGCATGCTTCAGGACAGAGAGGTAGGTTGGCAAAGGAGTATTAGAAAGATCTAAAGGGTGGGCTAGAGTGCAAAGTCTTTGAACAGCAAGGTCTAAACTTGAACAAAAAAACTGATACACAGTTTGTCACATTCAACATGGTGAGCACACTTTTAAGCCTAGTATGTGATACTTAATCACTTAAGCCTTACTCATCTAAATGAACTTCAGCTGTGGACAGCTCCTGCTCACTGCCTGGCATTTCCCAAATAGAAAACAGCTGTGTCTGTGTCGCAGCAAACAGAAATCAAGAAAGACAGAAATCCCAATATTCAGTGATGTGCAAATAGGTACAAAAACTCTTATATAGATTTCAGCACCTATCTTGTGAGCTATCTATCCTTGAGCAAAATATGAGAAAAACAAACCAGAAATCTTTGTGCTAATCAAAACATGTAGCTCTCCTCTAAGTAGTCAGAATAGGAAAATAGTGACAACTTCTCTCCCCCTTGCACTTGCCTAGCCTCAAGAGTCACTCAGAAAAGATGAAGGAAACAGAAATCTTCACCCCCTCCCCCAAGGGCAGGGAAAAGATCACACACCTGTCCAAGAAAACACCTGCACACACAAAATAATTATTTAACTTGCAACCTATTAACAACAGTTCATTAAGCCTGGCCAATTTTGAAAAAACACAAACCCACAATGCTCCCTAGAAAAAACACAAGGTTTACAGGCCCCAACCATGGTGTATTCATGTTGAATACAATTTGTTAGAATTCAGTTCCTGTACAGTGACAGAATCTGGACAACAATAACCCCCTGGAGATTCTGGTAATAGAATTTAAGCCATATAACACAAGGAAACTATGCTAGTGCCAAAAGAGATGAAGAATAAAGCAGTGATTAGAGTGCAGTGCGGTAAAGCAGGAAAGACTCCCTAGAAAAGGTGAGATCAAAGCAGAACTTAGAATAAATGGTGTGCTATGGAATACTAAAGAAGTGGCAATGAGGGAGGAAAGGGTAGTCCACATGGGGAAATCTTGTGTGAAATGAAAATCTATGTGTGAAATCTTAAGGGTGGCTATCACCAAACTGGTGTGCCAAGAGAAGGGGAACAAATTAGATGGAGTGAAACAAAATGGCCATGCTGAGGAAAATGAGAAATGGCATTAATGGCTAACTGCACTAACATTCTCTTCTGATATTTCATCAATGGAGTGGAGATAAACCTGGGCTCTTGGAAGCTAGGTCAATATAGGACAAGTTAGCAAATCCTACGAAGCATAAAAAGCTTCAAGCACAGCCCTTAATATGTCTATTGTTAGAAAATCAGCCTAAGCTCCAAGGAACTCAACCCCCAAAGGTTGACCATCAGATGATGGATTTATTTTTTTGTCTACAGCAACTCATAAAAGCTATCTACTTAAGGCAGAAGTTGCCTATGACCTGCTTCAGTGGGGCAAATACTCACAACAATCAGCTCTCTGATCTTTTGAAATGCTGAAGGAGTTAGTTGTGTTGTTGAAAGAACATTTAAGCTTTGAGCAGTGGTCTTGGCTCTACCATTAATGAGCTATGTGACCTTAGGCAAGTCACTTCCTCTTTTGGGGACACAATTTCCTCCTCTGTAAAGTGAAAGATTTGGCTAGCTGATCTCTAAGACCCCCTAAGCTCTGAACTCCTAGAATTTTCTAATTTCAGGCTGATCTTGCCATCAGTCATATTGACTCTTTTTTGGAAGTTTTCTGAGTCTGAGAACTTCTTACTCATGGAGGGTAGGGGGGAGAGAGAGCATACCATTATATTGGTGCATTTGTAAAGCTCTATTGGACTGTTGCTAAGCAATGTGTGAAGCTTGGAGACAACTCTATACATTTTAAAATGCATCTTTTTAAAAAATCATGAAGTTCCAGATGTATCTGTGACACCAAAGCATTAATTTGCTGTGTAGAAAAAACAAGTTCTCCCTCCCTCCCCCCCCCATTATGATTTGACTTCCAATTTTGATTAGGACACCATGGAAACCATGTTACAGGCTGAATTCATGAAAGGAATAATGCCACAGGGAGATGTTTATAAATTTCACTGAGAACAAATGAACAGGAGGGAGAAAAAGACAGGAATGAAAAGAGAAAGAATATTCATGCCCTTCTTTTCATGCTTGAGTCATTTCTCTTAAATGAAGATGGCAGGGCTAGCCTTAACTATAGGCAGAATAGACGGCCTCCACAGGCTGGGACGAAAGGGGTGCCAAGAAGGGTCCTTTGTCTAGAAATATCGTCTCCATTGTCCTACACCACTTTCTACAACATAATCATAAGTAGTAGTGGTATTCAGTGCTGGGTGCCACATTTTGGAAGACATTGATAAAAGCAGCCCTGTAGATGAAGATGGTCATGGTGGTGAGAGGTCTGGAAACCATATGAGAAAAGATGGATACCACTGGGGTATCGAGCTTGACAAATAGAAAGCTTGATGCAATGGGGAAGAAGACCCGATCAGTCTCAAGTACTTAAAAGGCTGTCCCAGAGAAGAAGGAGCAAACTTCCTCTATGTGGTTCCTGAGGCTAGAATAAGGAGCTATGGGTAGAAGTTACAGAGAGGCTGATTTTGGCTCAATATGAGAAAGTATTTTCATGTAGCTAGAGCTTTCTGGGGAGTTTGCTCATACTTAAAATATTTGAACAGAAATTAGATGGCTACCAGTGTGACAGATGATTAATTGGACCTCTATTTTTATTCCAATTAGTATTAATCAGTTTGATATGATTCTATAGGGGTAGTGATTATAAGTTTTGATCATAGGCCTCAGAGTTGTGAACTGAAGATTGTAAGTTCACTTGCTTAATAACAGGAAACTAACTAGAGGACCTCTACTCTTGTTTTTCCTTGTTATGGTGACCAAACCCAGCATGACACAGGTTACTCAATTATATGGGAAGTCCCCTATTTCTCCTGCCCCTCCACCACTTGTTATCCCTCTATTTCCCAAGATGGAAAGATGACCATGAGCATGCAGCCAATGAATAACCATGTTTGCCAGCCTATGGCCTGCTCTTCTACCACCCATAGGCCCATGTAGATGTTTTATCATCTACTCATCAACCTAACCCCATGAGCCTATTCATCAGCTTTGGTAGGACCTTCTGGAAGGTCAAGATAGATCTGTTAAGGTCTGACCCTTTGTCAACCAGTGGAATTCTGTATTTCGTGTAGCTCCTTCTGAAGGGGCAAGGGCAAGGTCTACCCACCAATCAAACTCTATATTTTTGGCCTGCTCCACCTGTATTGTCCAGATATCAAGCACTATAAAACTAAGACCCTGGAGAAAGTGGGCATCTCTGATCATGAGGAAGATCTGAAGTCCCCATCATTAGAGGGGACCATGGACCTTTAGTAAAATACCATTGGCTCAGAGCTCTACCTCAGTGGATTTTTTTCCTTACACACTGGACAATTTTGAAAACCCCCACACCAGTCAGAAATGCTGTAGAGAGAACGCCTGGCCAGGGTATAAAGTTAAACCTCTAAGATCCTTTCCAACTCTGAGCTACTGTAAGTTCCTTATAGTCTTGATGGCTTTCCTGTCTCCCCGATCAAAGATGCCATTGGCTCAGGCCAGCTGAACCTGTGGACTGAAAAGCCATTTGTGTGAAAGAGGAAGGAAAGAATATTATAGGTGCTAGCTAAGACTTGTTTCTAAATTTCCCTGATCTGTAGTGACTTCATGACCACTTAGATGTGAGCTTTGACATGGTTTCCAAAACCTGTATTCTTTAGAAGAAGAAAATAAATACTTGAGATAAGAAAGATCTTTGAATATTTGAGATAAGAAAAATGCTTATTTTCTTCATGATTCATAGGATCAAATCTGAAAAATTCCGGAAGGGCCCAAGCTCTGGTCCTCAATCCCCAAATTGGGCAAATGAGGTCAAAGAACACAGGCTCTCCCCTCTCCAGCCCTGCAAGTTCCATTAATATCTGAGAATAACATATCAACTGTGACCCATGTATACAGCAGCTCTCAAGAACTGAGTGGTGATTTGCAGCAAGAAATGGGCCCTTTACAGTTCAGTGAGAATGAGTGAAAAACATGACTCACTCCTTTCTACATAACTGTTTCTTCAGAGCAGCCAACCAAGGCCTTGGCACATTCCCTTCTTTTCCTCCACTCTGGTCTGATGTGTTGTATCCATCAGATTCTAAAAGCGAAGATTGTGTTGGTGGGTTTTCTTCCTAGGTTATCACCACATATCCACATACTCACTTCCAAAGTTTGCTACCAATCCTTTGACTGCCTCATTTCTTTGATCTCTTAGGATCAGTCACTGTAACCAGTGACTACGGGTCAGGTGATTCTGTATTCAGAGACGTCTCCATGGCAAAAAGGAAATGTAAAGGCATATCACTGGGCCCCATACTTCACGAAGACTAAAGTAAGAACAGTGAGATTAGACAGAATTCATTCTCCTGGCTGTGAGAGGAAGTCCCTTGCCTGCCTCCAGTACCAACAGGTATCTTCTTCCAGAAACAGCTCCTCAGCATGTAAGCTTATCTGGGGAAAGAGGAAGAGCTAACGGCCTCAGAGGGGAGTTGTGTCTAATTTAAAGTACCTCTAAGGAAAAGGCTGCATCACTCACATCACACAATGCCCAGCTCAGAACTACATGCAGATAAGTGCATTCTGTTTCATCACACTTTGAGTCCCGTCAGATTCTTCCTTCAAAATGTGTCTCACACCTGTGTGAACTGAGAGAGAACCGATACAGAATTCAGATAATGTACAATGTCTAATCTTGGTTTCTGAGAGCTACTGATGAAATACACTTCTCTCTGTTTGTTAGAGAGGTGGTGGGATATGGGTACAAGTTGTTGCACAGGCTTTCAGATGTAGTCTCTGTTTGGCTTAACTGTTTTCCTTTATCATAAGACAGGAGTTGTACAGTTGGGGTGGAGGGTTATTAGTGTTTGACAGTGATATAAGAGATAAACAGCATCAATAAAACATTTTTAAGGTGAACCTCATGCCCATACCTTACTCTTCATTCCCACTGCAAATTTCTTGATTCTCTCATCTCTCCTATTGAAATGGCCGCTGAAATGGTCTCCCTCTCTTTAGTTTCACTTCACACCACCAATCCATTCCCTATCTGCTGTCAGATGAATCTTCCTAGTTCTCAGATTCAATCATCACATTCCCCTGCTAAAAACATTCAGTGACTCTCCAGAGCAGGGCTTCAAGGGATCCATGTCAGGGGATCCTTGAACTTGGATGGGAAAATAATGATTTTTTTATTTTCGCTAACCTCTAATTAAAATTGAGCATTTCTTTCAAGTGTGAATATAACCAACAAACATCATTCTCCATAGGCTTCACCAGTCTCACAATGAGCTCCATGACAAAAAAAAAAAGAGGAAAAGAACCTCTGCCTGGCCTGGTTAAAGTCCAAATTCTTTATTGAAACATTCAAAGTTCTCCACAATCACTCTTCTATCTGAGCATCTAAACTTATTTCCCTCTTCTCTATATTAACTTTCCACTCCATCTAGGTTAGTTTTTCCATTGTTCCTTTGATATAGTAGATTTATTCAACCTGTAAGACTTAGCTGATGCTGTTCCCCAGTGGGACATTGCAAAGAATACTCTACTTGGAATCACGGGACCTGAGATGGAATCCTAATTCTCTCCCTTATTATCTATTTGACTTTGGGTAAGTCATTAACCTCTCTAGCCTCACATGTTTCCTCACATGTAAAATGAGGGGCTTGGATTAAATAACATCTAGGGTCATTAGACAGTGAACTCCTTGAGAACAGAGAGTTGTTGCTTTCTTCGTATTACCAATGCTTAGCTCAGTGCTTGGTACATAGTAAGCACTTTTTAAATTCTAGTTGAAAGCCCAAAGAGCTATAAAACCATGCATATCCTTTGATCTAGCAATGCCACTACTAGATCTTATCCCAAAAGTGATTAAAAAAAGGAAAAGGGCCTATATGTACAAAAATATTTATAGCAGCTCTTTTCTGGGGGCAAAGAATTGGAAATTGAGGGGATGCCCATCAATTGGAGAGTGACTGAACAAGTGATGTGATTATGACAGAGAACTGTTGTACTACAAGAAATGATGAGCAGGCTGCTCTCAGAAAAGCCTGGAAAGATTTGCATGGGCTCAAGCAAAGTGAAATGTACTGTGTACAAAGGAACAGCAATATTATAAGACGATCAGCTGTGAATGACCTAGCTGTTCTCAGCAATACAATGATCCAAGACACTCTGAAGAACTGACGATGAAAAATGCTATCCATCCCCAGAGAAAGAACTGTTGGTGTCTGAATACGGATCAAAGCATACTCGTTTTTTACTTTATTTTTCTTGAGTTTTTTTGTCTATGTTTTCTTTTACAACATGACTATTCTGGATATGTTTTGCATGACTACACAAGTATAACCTATAATGCCTTTTCAATGATGGGGCGTAGGGAGAGAACAAGAGAGAGAATTTGGAACTCAAAGTTCTATAAATGAATGTTAAAAATTATTTTTACTTGTAACTGGGGGAAATTTATTTATTTTTAAAAATAAATTCTAGTTGATGGACTGATCTTCAGTGTAAATCTGTGATCCTATAATTCTATTGAGCCTCTTCTCCTCTGCACACACACACACACACACACACACACACACACACACACACACACTATGTAAATGCTAGCAACTATCATTTCTGGGACTTCATACCTAACTTTTATTTCTTGACCACCACTGAAAATCCTTCCCTGAAACAGTGACTTTTTAATAGGTCGTGTATAGAAAAGTGAGGAGAGGGCTGCCAGGGCAGGGATGAGGTGGAGAGAGAATGAAGACCAGTCACTTGTCACTGACACTCTCAGAGCTACAAAGACCCGAGAAATAATCTAACTCCCTCTTTGAGGTATCTAGATTAGATGTCCTCTAGGCTCCTTCCCACCTGAGATTCTACTGCATAATCCTTTGATTTAGAATCCAGAGAACTAAAACCTAGAAACGTGAAGTGATTTGCTTAAGATCATGCAGAAAGTTCATGACGAAGTCAGGATCTGAACTCAGTTTTACTGATAGTCAATCCATGACTCTTTCCACCGCTCCACAAGACACAAATTGTGAGATCAGGGGTGAAACAAAGATGTCCATTATCGCTACTGTTATTCGTTATGATACTAGAAACATTAGATTTAGCAATAACAGAAGAAAAAGAAATTGAAGGAATTAGAATAGGCAGAGAAACAAAGCTATCACTCTTTGCAGATGCTTTGATGATATACTTAGAGAATTCCAGAGAATCAAGTAAAAAACTACTTGAAATAATAAATAACTAGCAAAGTTGCAGGACATCAAATAAACCCACATATATCATTAGCATTTCTATATATTACTAACAAAGCCCAACAGCAAGAGAGAGAGAATTTCCATTCAAAGTTATTGTAGACATTATAAAATGTTTGGGAGTCTACCTGCCAAAATAAACTCAGGAACTATATGAACACAATTACAAAACACTTTTCACACAAAGTCAGAACTGAATAATTGGAAAAACATCAAGTGTTCATGGGTAGACCAAGCTACTATAATAAAAATGACAACCCTACCTAAATCAATTTACTTATTCAGTGCCATATCAATCAAACTACCAAAAAATGACTTGACTTTACAGAGCTAGAAAAAATAATAACAAAATTCATCTGAAGAACAAAAAGTCCAGAATATCAAGGGAATTAATGAAAAGAAATGCTAAGAAAGGTAGCCTAGACATATCACATCTTAAATTGTATTATAAAGCAGCAATAATCAAAACTACTTGGTACTGGCTAAGAAATAGAGTGGTGGATCAGTGAAATAGGTTAGGTACACAAGACACAGTAGTCAATGACTATAGCAATCTACTGTTTGATAAACCCAAAGACCCCAGCTTCTGGGATAAGAACTCACTATTTGACAAAAATGGCTGAGAAAGCTGGAAAATCATATGACAGAAACTGGGCATAGACCAATATCTTACACTGCATACCAAAATAAAGTCCAAATGGGTACACAATTCAGATATAAAGGCTGATACTATAAGCAAATTAGGAGAGCAAGGAATAGTTTACCTGTCAGATTTATGGAAAATGGAAGAATTAATGACCAAACAAGAAATAGAGAACATCATGAAATGCAAAATGGATAATTGTGATTACATTAAATTAAAAAGTTTTTGCACAAACAGAGCTAATGCAGCTAAGATTAGGAGGGAAGCAGAAAACTGGGAAAGAATTTTTACAACCAGTGTCTCTGATAAAGGCCTCATTTCTACAATATATAGAGAACTGAGTCAAATTTATAAGAATACAAGTCATTCCCCAATTGATAAATGGTCAAAGGATAAGAGCAGGCAGTTTTCAGAGGAAGAAATTAAAGCTATCTATAGTCATATGAAAAAATGCTCTAAATCACTATTGATTAGAGAAACTCAAATCAAAACAACTCTTAGGTATCACATCACACCTATCAGATTGGCTAACATGACAAAACAGGAAAATTATAAATGCTGGAAAAGATTTGGGAAAATTGAAATATTAATTCATTGTCGGTGGAGTTGTGAACCGATCCTACCATTCTGGAGAGCAATTTGTAACTATGCCCAAAGGGCTATAAAACTGTGCATACTCTTTGACCCAGCAATACCACTTCTAGGGTTGTATCGCAAAGAGATCATAAAAAATGGGAAAAGGACCCACATGTACAAAAATATTTATAGCAGCTCTTTTTGTGGTGGTCAAGAACTGGAAATTGAGGGAATGCCCATCAATTGGGGAATGGCTAAACAAGTTGTGGTATATGAATGTAATGGGATACTATTGTGCTATAAGAAATGATGAGCAGGTGGACTTTAGAAAAACCTGGAAAGACTTATATGAACTGATGCTCTGGGAAGTGAGCACAACTAGGAAAACACTGCACTCAGTAACAGCAACATTGTACATTGATCAACTATGACAGGCTTAGCTCTTCTCAGCAATGCAAGGGACTAAAACAACCCCAAGACACTCATGATGGAAAATGCCATCCACATCCAGAGAAAGAAACATGGAGTCTGAATACAGATTGAAGCATACCGTTTGCTCTCTTTTTTGTTTTGTTTTTTCTTTCTCATGGTTCCTCCCATTCATTCTAATTCTTCTATACAACATGATTAATGTGAAAATATGTTTAATAAGAATGTATACATAGAGCCTATATCAGATTACATACCATCTTGGGAAGAGGGGAGGGGAAGGAGGCAGAGAAAATTTAAAACTTATGGAAGTGAATGTTGAAAACTAAAAATAAATAAATTTGTTAAAAAAAAACACAAATTGTGTGTATGATGATTGTGGCCATGCAGATCAAGAGTATCTGAGACTGAGTCTTCATGGACCCACAAGAAGATAAAACAACTACCTAGCTTCAGGCTTAGCAAGGAGGGAATAATAAAGAAGTGAAATAATCAAGCATGAAAGTGACAACAATCATTGGGTTTGAAAGTGAAATGAGAAAGGAGAAATCAACAATGAAGGGTATTAACCAAAGGTTGGGATATATCAGGAAAGAAAAACTCCAATACTTAATAGCTTTCATTCTGTACTTTATATTACCTGTGAAGATACACACTAGGAGCAGCAAGAAAGCTGTTACATCACCAGACATGCACCCACTTGGAGTAAATATAAATAGCAAAGTACAAATTTATATGAAATAAATTAAGGGGATCATTTTCTTTACCAAGGCCTGTTAATTCTACTTCCAAAACACTGATTCCACTGGTGCCATCTTAGTTCATATCCTATGATCCTGTGACCTAAACTATAGTAACAGCTTCCAAAATGGTCTTCCTGCCTTCAGACTCTTTCTCTCTAATCCATTCTTCCTATAGCTTCCAAAGTAATATTCCTCATGTACAGGTCTTCCTATATGGTGTCACTGAATTTCTCAAAACCATCAGTGGCTCCATATTACTCATTGAATAAAATACAAACCCTCCAATCTGGTATTTAAGGTCTTCGGCAGTCTCACTCTACCTAACTCACATTTTCAAAGTTTATTTCACACTACTTTCTTTCACACATACTACTTTACAACCACCTATGAATTTTTTTTTAAAGAGGGAAGAGAGTACAAAAGGGGTACGAAATTTGCTCTGGGTCAACCTGCCTGGGGACTAATCATGACATTTTCAGCTCTATTGCCAATCTGGCCCAGTGACACACCCAGCAAGCATACAAAAGGCCCTCCAAGTACTTACCAAGACTTTTTAAATACTAGAACCACTCAGTAGGAAGTTTCCAAGTCCATCATCTTCTAGTTGGGTTACAACCAGTGAATTTTTTTCAATTCTTCTCATGCTCCTAGAAGCAAAGACCTAGGTCATGCAAATTACTCTTAAGCTTGATTGGCCTCCACTTAGCAACACTGGAAAGAGTACACATGGAGAAAGAGCATTCTGCTCCTATGGCAAAGTTCCCTGTCTCCTTTATGTAGTCAATGACACTATAGCTTTTCCTCAATCTCATCTTACTCTCTCCTTTTGTGTCTTTGTGAAATGCATCTTCAATGTCTTGAATGGTCTTCTCCAATATCTTTTTTGTTGAAGTCTTTCCTTTTCTTCAAGGCCAGGATCAGAGGCCACTTTTTCCATGAAGTGTTCCTTGCCCACCCTATATCCCACTTATATGTGATTTTTCCCTCTTGAAAACACACTTGGCATTGTTTGACCTCTCCCCTGCATTTATACATTACATTATAGCCATCTGAGTATTTTTTTTTACCATCCTTACTACATTCCCATTAGATCTCAAGCTCTTTGAGGTCAGGGACAATGTTTTCTTTCACTTTTGAACCCACTCCAATTTGAACCCCAATTCAATTCATCAGACTCAATCACATCAAAAGACATCAAATAACTGACAAGCATTTATTAAGATCTTACTATGTGCCAGACATTTGGGGTGTATCATATTAAGATAATCTGAAGACCAGCGCAACCGCTCCCAGCTCCTCAAGTCTTCAGTGTATTTGATTTCATGGACATCATGTTTTATAGGCTAAGAGCAGCAAAGGTAATTTTGAAAACTGAGTGATTATTCAGAATCTCATCAAATACTGTAACTCCTTTATTTTTGATAGATGAATTCCTTCCTGGGTTATTGGCTAAAGGAAAAAGGCAATTGTGAGGCTGGGAAAAGAAGGAATTATCTATAAAAAATGTCTCATTTTATACCCAGTATGTGCCTGTGCTGTTTATTTCATGTTTTCCAGTTGCCTGAACCAGGCATTAAGAAAAAAATTAGATGACTGTAACTCCCAGGCACTAAATAAATAAATATTCACCAAAGTTCAGCCTTTTTAAAAAAGCCATTAGTATAACAATTCCACTTAAGTTCAAATTCATTTCACTTCCAAGCATTGTGACAGTATTTTCACAATGGCTTTGCCAGGGAGACATTTTTTCTGGGAAATTTCCAGACGAAAAACTTTCCAATGAGTTGCTGAAAAGTAGCCAAGCTGAACCAGCAAACCTCTCAGGGTTTCTATTTCCCAAGATGTGTTAACTAACATGTTTGCTAAGAAAAAAAAAAGAAAGAAAGAAATGCAGTGTTCTCTCTCATAATGCAGGTGGTATTGAGGGATGTGACTGAAGCC
The DNA here is from genome assembly GCA_028646595.1 of Phalanger gymnotis. Lineage (NCBI taxonomy): Eukaryota > Metazoa > Chordata > Mammalia > Diprotodontia > Phalangeridae > Phalanger > Phalanger gymnotis. The sequence goes on along the minus strand of CM053625.1, from coordinate 137,309,330 downwards.
CCATGTCAGAGGCTAAACAGGTTAGGAAGTTAAAACTAGGGGGAGTGACCTGAAGGAAACCTGAATCCATGATATAATGAACTGATATAAAGGGATTCTTCCATATTCATGCTTTAATATTTCCAAAGAACTATGATTTCATCAGCATAGGTTACTCTTTCCACCATTCTTCCAGTCTCCCAAGTTTGTAAACTGGATATTATTCTCAACTATTCATACTCTTTCTCACCCACACATCCAATTATTTGTCAAGCCTTGCTGTTTCATTCTCTGCAGTATCTCTTAGATCTGTCCCCTTCTTGCTACTCATATCACCACCCCCTGAGTTCAAGCCTTCATCATCCTTGCCTAAGTGTCTCTCTGCCTCAAATCTCTCCCCACTCCACTCTCTTTGACACAGCCATCAAAATGATTTTCCTTAAGCACAAATCTGACCATGTTACTCTCCTATTCAGTAAATTTCTAATGGTTCCCTATCACCCCTAAAATCAAATATAAACATTAACTTTTAGCTCCACTTAGTTTTTAAAGCCTTTTACAACCTGGCCCCAACCTCTATTTCCAGACTCACTGTACCTTAGACCTCCCTTTGAATTCTAATGGTGGCAATCCATTTTCTGACCCTGTACCTTTATACTGGCTGTCCCCAATCTCTCACCTCCAGCTCATAGAATTCCTCTCTTCTTTCTAAATGCAGCTCAGGCACTAGCTTCTACATGAAGCTTGTCCTTATGCTCTGATGGCTCTGAGTGAGTGTAAATAGCAATTGTTTCTGTTGCGGTCAGAAACTCTGAGGGTCTTCCCCTCCCAGATTGATTTTTTTGTTGTTGTTTTTTCACTAGGTAAAAGAGGCCATTCTTAGCCTCATTTCTTACCTAGCCTTAATCACTGAATGGGTGTTGCCTCAGTCAAACTGAGACCTGGGAAAGACCTTAGCTTAAAAAGGCCAAGGCCTTCCACTGCATCACACTGGGGCCATCTCTAGTAGTCCGAATCTATGTCTTACCACTGGATGCAGACGGCTCCAGAGGAGAAAGTAAGGCTGATGACTTTGCACAGCCTTTCCTCACTTTAATCCAATTCTCTTGCAAGTTATGACTGTCATGGTCCTCTCAAGGAATGAGAGACAAGGAAGGAATGAATATCCCCACTCTATCAAAGCGTTGGTACCTACTCTATCAAACTGTCTTACATTTAAGTACCTTGCTTTCATTTGTAGTTATTCTATGTACTTGCTTTCTCTCCATTCAAATATAAATTTTTTAAGGGTAGAGATTGTTTCATTTGTTGAACCTGAATCCCCAAAGCCTAGGACAGTAACTAGGTGCATAGTAAGTACCTATTAAAGGCATAAGCCTTTAATAATAATTGATTCATTGATGAAGATCATAAACCCCCACAAGGTCATGAAGATGATAGGAAAATGCAAATAGAGTGCTTTGCAAATCATTCATGTATCTCCATGGCCAAAACATTCACCACCTAGTAGACAATCTTTCTATGATAGGCTTTTATACATATAACAAGACTAGGACTTGGACAAGTGAAGCAAGCTCTCCAGGCTGCACTCACTGCTTTCCCTGGTTGGTAGTGTCAAGCCCATATAAAAATCAGGTCAACAATAAATAAAGTAAGGCATTTATTAAGAGTCAAGAAGTGCAATCCAGAACAAAACACTGTCTTACTCAGAGAAGTTTAGTAAGGGGAGTTGCAAAGAGAGGTTATATACAGTCAGGAGGGCAGCTACCTAGAGAGATGGAACAGCAGGTGGGTCACAAGTTATTTATTTCAGGATGATGGCACATTCTTAGAAAAACCACAGGATTGGTTTAGCCAACAAAGGCAGGCCATAGCCAGGGTCACCTGTAAGGTCAACAGAATAGCTAAACTCCAGGAAGGGGGGCATTGCAGAAGTGTCTTTGGAGCTATCTCCATTGGGGAACAGGGGTAGTTAGAAACTGCTAACTTCAGCAGAGATTCCTAGGAGTTTACCTTGAGGGGTGGTGCCCGATTAGAAATTGCTAGTCAGAACAGTGTAGGGGTCCCAGAGTTTCCTAGGGATTGACAGTAGAGATGAACAGAGATCATGTTCCTTTAGCATAGCCTCCAAGAACCTAGAGTCACCCAGGAAGAAGGAAATATTGGGGCAGGACATTTGTAGAGATTTAGAAATAAATAAATACCGCATTTATTCATTTGAAAAATCCAACTTTTTTTTTTCTCTTATTGGCAATCCTATCTTGGAATATAAACGGCGTGGTATAGTGGAGAGAAAGTTCGATTTGCAGTAAAACAACAACAACAAACCTGGGTTCAAATCTTGCCTCTGAAGCATAATTGGCCATGCGAGGCTGACTTCTCATTGCCCTCAGAAAACTCTTTAAGACTCTAAGTGGATGAGAAATGCCAATCTTCCTTGGTAGAAGGAGTTTCCTCACTGAGTGTACTATGGTAATGAAATCCCAGATAAGAGTCTTCATCCACAATAGAACCACAGAAATTTCCATTCCCTCCTCCTCTCCTCATCCACGGCTGTGAGCATTCACACTTCTAACTATTTATTAATAACCAATTTCAGGCTTTAGTGCTCAAATATTTTAAAATAAGAGCCAAAAAAGAGGGGGAGGAAGGAGGGAGGAAACTTAGTAGTTCCAGAAGGAAATGACATTTTATCCAAATGATACATAAGCCATCAAGATGAATTTAGCCCAAACCCTGCCTAACTACCAGATGTTTGCAGTAATGTCAGCGGAACGGACCAGGTCCCAGTTTGCTCAGTAAGTGGTATTTCTGATTAAATAAGGCCGAACCGTGTGCTAGAGGGAAATCTCTGCTTCAGCTCTCTCCAATAAACCAGCTTGCACTCCCAACAGGAAAGGGGATGTTTAGAGTTATAATTAGAGAAAAAGTGATGACAAGGATTCAGTATAACATAAAACATACAAGGACTTTATTTCTTTGGATATTTGGAACACAATGTATTTTACAAAAATCCCGCTCCCCTCTCTCACCACTACCTTTACTGCTCAGTCTCCTAAAAATCCCTGCCAATGCTCAACTATGAATTTAATAGAAAACAAAGGATATGTTTGCAAAGGAAGGAGCCTTCAATTTAGGGGAAAAAAACCCAGCAAGGATAATACTAAGTGGTCAAATCTCCCTGGTCTCCCAGGAAGCCACCTAGATCCCCTTCTAGCCAGGAGTAAGACACATTCTGCATGTACGATTTTCTCACTCCTAAGGATCTTCTCCTTTGTCCCCGCCAAACAAAAGAGGAGGTGGGACTGTGAGACACTTGAAAAGAAAAGCTAGGTGACAGCTCAATTCCTGTCTGCAAATGTGTAGACGTTTTTGATAAATGGGATGGATGCTCAGCAATTGTTCTTGTCTATGGAGGATTTAACAAGAAAGGAGCTTAAATTAATTCCATTTTTTTTTAATTTTTGGAGGGGGGAGGGCAAGGCAATTGGGGTTAAGTGACTTGCCCAAGGTCACACAGCTAGTAAGTGTGTGAAATGTCTGAGGTCACATTTGAACTCAGGTCCTCCTGACTCCAGGGACAATGCTCTACTCGCTGTGCCACCTAGCTGCCCCAGGTGCTTAAATTAAATGAAGGCAGGAGAGATTGTGCTTAGACACAAGGAAGGACTTCCCACTTATTTAGAAAACTTTTTCTCCCTTTTACCCTTCTTCTCATATAGCAGACTTTCAATAAATCTAATTCAATTTGACAAATACTTTTTAGTATTTATTATGTGCAAGGCACTGTTCTAGGCACCAGGGACACAAAAAGCAAAATGAAACAGTCCCTGCCTTCAAAGAGTTTATGATTCTAGTGAGACTGCAATATATACACAGGTGAATAAACACTGAGTACTTTGAATAAAGAAAGAGCCCTAACAATTTACAGGGAATTTATAGGGAAAGCTTCCTGTTCCTCCATTTTCCATCCAGCTCTGCCTGATTTCATCTCTACAGAACAAGATGTCCCTCCCAGGACAAGCTGATCACTTCAAATCTCATCAGCATGCAACTGATTCTGCCTCAGATACTCAACATCTTCCCATCTCCCTCAGCATCCTCTCCCCTCAGATTGGAGGGTTGGAGGGTGAAGCACTAAACTCCTCCCAAAGCTTTCCTTTATGGAGAGAAAAATTTGGATTCTAGGTACCCCTAGTCTTCTCCATCTTTTCAGCTTCCTTTTGTTTGTTGTCTTCATCCACTAGATTGTAAACACCTTGAGGGCAGGAATTGTCTCTTTTGCTTATTGGTATATCCATTGCATAGCACTGTGCCTGGCAAATACTAGATGCTTAATAAATGTTCTTGAATTTGTCAAACACCTTAACTGAGCTTTGAAAGAAGCTAGAGATTCTAAGAGGTGAGGACAAAGTGCACTCCAGGCATGAAGGGAGGGAAGGGGGCAGTTCATGCAAAAGTATAGAGACAGGAGATAGAATGTCAAGGTCAAGGAATGACTAGTTAGCCAGATTGACTGGAACATAGAGTGTATGAAAGAGAGCAATATGAAATCAATTTGGAAAGGTTGGTAGGAGCCAGATTGTAGTGGAGTTTAAATGCCAGCCTGAGAAATTTGTATTCCATCCTAGGAGCAATAGGGAGCCACTGAAAATGTTCGATTAGGGAAGTGTCATAGTCACAACTGTGTATTAATTTGGCATCTGTATAAAGGATAATTTAGGGAGGAGTACTGTAAGTTGGGAGACCAATGATCAGACTACCATAAGAGAGGGCAATGAACAACTGAACTATGAAAATGGTTGCATGAGCGTAGCGAAAGGAACAGATGTGAAAGATTTTGTGGTGAGAGACTCAAAACTTGGCAAATGTTGAGGGTAAGGGAGAGGGAAAAGTTGAGGATGACTCCAAGGTTAAAAATATGGGAAACTTAGTGGATTGTAGTAACCTCAGCAGAAATAGAAGGGTTTGGATGAGGAGTGGTTTTAGGGAACAAAATAATGAATTTCATTTTGGACATATTGAGTCTGAGATTTCTCTGGGACATGAAGAAAATGTTCATCAGGAAAAGTAGTAACACAAAACCATAATTAAGAGGAGAAATTAGGGATAGATACATAAATTTCCCATGGGAATAGAAGAAATTACCAAAAGAAGTTTAGAAAAAGAATAATAAACCTAGGCTTTCTCTGGTGGGGGGGACCCCTCCACCTAAGAGGAAGGAGATGGATGGGAACCAACAAAGGAGACAGAAGAAGCAACCAGCTAGGTAGGCAGGATAGAAGAGAGCATTGTCACAGAAGCCAAGAGAAGAAAAACAATCCAAGAGAAGAGGGGGGTCAGCAGAGTCAAAAGCTGACAAGAGGTCAAATAAACTGAAAACTTAGAAAAGGATTGTAAATTTAGCATTTAAAAGATCATTGGTAACCTTGGAAAGAAGCAGTTTCAGTAGAATGATGGAATCCAAAGCCAGACTGCAAGTAAGTAAGAAGTCATAAGGGATATGAAGAGGGAGAAACTACAAGTGGAAGATTCTTTCCAGGAGTTCGGCTTTGAAAGGGAAGAGGAGGTTATCAGGTTAAGGAAAGAGCAGGGTCAAGTGAAGGTCTTTTGAAAGATAGAGGAGATCTGGGGAAAGAGTGTAAGGAGTAAATAGATCAGCGGCAGCTGAAACGGCGGAATCAAAGGCAGACAGAAAAGTTGGCTTTGACAAGAAGAGTCACTTCTTTAAATGGGGCAGAGGAGAAAATAGGAGAGAAGAGGGAGTTCATAGCAAATGGCCTCAATTTTCTCAACAAAACAGCAAGTGATTGTCCTCTGCGGAAATAGTGGGGCAGGAGCCGGTGAGAAAATTTGAACCCAAAAAACCCCAATTTGGAACAGCCCCTACAAAGAGTCTTTCAAAAGCAAGGCAAGAACTGCCATACAGTAGTGAGAAAGCAACTGAGATTAGATAATATAAATTTGTAGTGGACCCAGTCTGCTTATGTAAATTAACACTCTATCAGCATTCAACAGCATACTAGCAGAAGAAGAGAAAGCAGATTATAGTGCTAAGCAGGAGGGTGCTGGTAAAATGTTTAACAACCAGCTCCCTGAAAATACAGGACATACTTTTAAGTTTAATCTTCATTATGAACATTTTTCCCATCATATTCTTAAGTCTATACAATCAACAAAACAGTAAAGCAAGCCCTGGTCTACAGCATTTGCTGATTTCCAAGGTGTAAATGCTCACACTAAAATTTTAACAATCAGCTCTCCCAAGCTGGTACCAAGTGGCACAAGCTGACTTCAGCACATTCCAGGAACTATGGGATTCATCCAGCATAAGCAGCGATGGGACAAATTCAAGAGTGGAGAACAATATATTATTTAACTGGACAATTATAGGATCAAGAGAGTGAAAGAAAGATATTAAGGTAAGAGCAAAAGTGATGAACTAAGAGAACAGGGGAGGGGTAGAGGGACTGGGAGTTATGACAACAAAGGAGCAGTAGGGCAGTGAGAAACATGCAAGAATAGTTTGCAATCATAGCAATCACGCAGATGTGAATCAAAATGAGGTCTAAGTTATGACCATTCCTGAGAGTGACTGGAGTGAAATGAAGGTATAAATCATGGAGGTTGAAGATTTAGATGAATTGGGAAGACAGGATATTTAAGGGGACACCCATTTGTATATTGTCGACCCTAAGAACCCAACTCCTTGAGAAAGGAAGGAAAGTGACCCAGACACAAGTAGATAATTGCAACAAGGATCCAGACATTCGGACAGGGTGTAGTAGGAAGGCCGAATTTATGATCTCAAATATAATCATGTATATGTTTGAATGGTCCGAAATCGCAAGGTATGAGAGATTCTCTAAGGAGAAAACAAC
>CM053625.1:137291060-137301970 GCA_028646595.1 Phalanger gymnotis | reverse complement strand
CCACACCCACACAGGTTTCACACCTGACAGGGCCCTGGGCCTGGGGCTTAGCACTTAACAGCTGAAAGTACTTCCACTCAAAAGAAACAAAAGCCATGCTAATGAGACAATTTTGCTTAACAACACACAGGGTGATCTAGACAGAGTGAACCTCAAAAAAGAGGTTGTCAAGGCATTGTCATGGTGGGAGAATGTAAAAGTGTCAGTGAGAAACTAAAAAGAAAAGTATGCCTATTCTTCTTTCTGACCCAGTGTGAAGGGCATGAGAGAAGGGCTATCCAGTACTAAAGAGGAAGCTAGCTCTCCACCAATGCAAGTAGATGGAGAGTACGAAAGAAGAAAATTAAGAATGAATGAGGTTCATGACCAATAGAACAGGGATTTGAGAAAGCACAATGGAGAGAGAGAGGGCAAAGGGGGATAGAGAGGAAGGAATGTAGGACTGAGATGGATGGGGAGGAAAGAACAAAGAACAGAGAAAGGGGGACACAGTTCTCATCTCAGTAGGTGTTAACTGAATTATAGGTGTTAGTGCGGAAGAAGTAGGAGTTAGTGAGGGGAAAGAACCAGTTGACTAGAGATTCCATCTTCCAAGGTCCTGTGATGAAAAGGGATACTGTCAGTCTATTCTCTCTCCAAACACCTTATTAGAAGGAATTAAAACATCTAGGAGATAGGTTAGGAGTCTATGTGGGTAGATTCCTGATTATCTGGTCCCCAGAGACCTGAACTGAATTCACATACAGAAATTATTTCTCTGCCTCAGCCCAAGGTGACAAAGAATGACACATTCCATAAATGCCTTATAAAGTGAGCATTTTCTTGGCTTCTGTTTGGGCCTGGTGGCTAAGACAGTGGATGAGGTCCTGGCAGTAAAAATGTTTGGAAGTTCAATGATTATGAAATGATGGAGACATCATTTTGTTTTCCTCAAATAATTTGGTGAAATAGGATGGAGTCAGTAGTATCTCCACACATGTACTACAACTAGTACTGCCAGCTACCATGATGCTCAGTGGCAATAGACAGCTGAGGCATTCTTGTTTTCAATGACATGAGACAGAGTAGATAGTGATCCACATATGGCAGTAGGTCCCAGAGCAAGAAAGCATCAAAATTCACTTCCAGAAAGGGGCTGGGACTGGAGTGTCACTCAAGGTCTAGTGACAAGGAAGATATGAAATGCTTGTTTCCTTCTGTCCCTCCATATCATATCTATACCTTTTGCCTTTCTCAGGACCTATGATAGTGCTCCATACATAGCAGGCATTTTATAAACGTTTACTGAATAAGTCAACAAAAAAATTGCAAAAAAATTCTTGGTCAATATACATCCTCCATACAGTACAGAAATTACTTAAGTATGTCATTACATCAAAGCCCACAACCATCCTAAGCATTCGGGAGGAAGAACATAGTATGGATTGGAGAGCCATTAAGATTCTATCATTCCAAATGCAATATTTTTGTGATTTAAGAATCAATGGAGGGGCAGCTAGGTGGCACAGTGAGTAGAGCATGGGCCTTGGAGTCAGGAGGACCTGAGTTCAAATCCGGCCTCAGACACTCAACACACATACTAGCCATGTGGGACCTTGGGCAAGTCACTTAACCCCAATTGCCCTGCCTTCCCCCCCTCAAAAAAAAAGAAAGAAAAGAATCAATAGATATAAAGAATTCAGAGAAACTTGAGAAGACATGGGACCTGAGTAACTGAAGTAAGTAGAACCAGTTATACAATATATACAATGACCACACAGTAAAAATAGGAGGAAAAGGAAAAGCAAAACTGAACTTGGTGTAATTATAATAACCAAGTTTAGCCCTGGAGGAAAAAGAAGGAAGGAAGGAAGGAAGGAAGGAAGGAAGGAAGGAAGGAAGGAAGGAAGGAAGGGAGGAAGGAAGGAAGAAAAAGACCTCTTTCACTTCTTCGCAGAAGTGGGGGACTATGAGTGTGGAACATGGCACATATTTGCAGACTTAGTTGATGTGCAGGTTAGTTTCGCTTAGCTGCTTTTTTTTTTTCATTATATACCATAAAGGATAACTTGCTGAGGAAAGACTGGGAGAAGGAGAGAGGGGGAAAGGAGAGAAAGGGGAAGAGAGGGAGGAAAAGAGAGACAGGGAAAGAAAGAGAAAGAGAGAGGGGGAGGGAGGAAGAGAAGGAGGAAGAGGGAAATGGAGAAGGAGAGGTAACAGAAAAAGAATGTATCATTTTTTTTAATTCCATGATTCTTTGACTTCATGCCCTCCCCCAAATAAAGTACCAAGAGAGCTCTGCCTATTAGTTCTTTCCTGAAGGAGCACGAACAGTAGTAGCCTAACTACTTGGATACTTGAGCTCAGTGGTTCAGCCTAGCTGGCTGTAGGGGAGGATAACTCTAACTTTTTTTTCCTGTCTCATTGCTGAATTCTTATCTAATAACCCTTCCTTCCCCAGAGGGGTTCTCATTCCTCTTTCTGACCACATGGTTTATGATTATAAACTTATCCAAGTTGAGACATTCATGCCACACAAGTTGTCTGACACACCAGCTGACCTCAGCAGCAAAAAGTGCCTGAGCTAAAAGCTACCGGCACCCCAAAAGAAGAAGGTCATCGTCTTAATGAGGAAGTAAGAATGCACTGTTTAGGACAACCGCTGGGATGCATGTCAACAAACTTCATATTTGCCCGAGAGGCATGTACTTTAAGCCCATAGTTAATATGCCATCCTGTGACAGCTTGAACTTTGAGAGTAAACAAATGATTGGATCTTCTGGAGCATAGAGACTCTTCCATATCAAAACCTTTTAAAGGGTCAAGGGATGTCTTGACTGCATAATTTGAGAATGGTAATTCAGCAGGAACATTCCCCTGTCAAGGACAAAAAGCAATCCAGTGCTCTAGCCCTATCTTCTCCCTTTCCTTATCTGCAACTTCTCTGAAATAATAGCATCTAGACGTTCTGGTAAGACAAAAGGTAATGTCAGAGGATGGGGTTTTAAGTAACTTTTCTCCTCTCCTACCTTCAAAAGCCTCTATCCCTACACAAAAGATAAGTTTCTCTCTTAGCAAGTTTACAAAAATCACTTGATTTGTAAAAATATATTTTATCAGTGGGTGTACAGACCCCATATACACACCCCTCATTTGCTATTGTTAGCCCAACAGGGAAGACGAAACCGCCATGGAGGCAGGGAAAAGATAGTTTTTCCTGGAAGGCTGCCCTGAGGTTTGTTTTTTTTTTTTCAATAGGAAATAGAGTGAACTTTTAGCCAAGAGGAGAGATTGGCTCCAACTGTGAGAAGGGCAGACCTGTCTAGGGTCTGTAGTCAAAAGACTTCCGTAGGACAGCCTATAATGTCTAAAACAGGATCACTGTCAGAACTTCAAACATGAGAAGCCAAAGTAGAGTGATGTATCATTTGCAGGAAAAGAGTCAATTATCACAAGACAATAAGTTGGCAGGAACCAAAAACAAGAGATTATCTGAGATCCAGAAATACAGGTCAGCGATAAGATAGTATCAGGATCCAAAGGATAACATCAGGAAAATATTGTGTTAAGGCAGGCATGAATGCAAGAAAATATGCATCCGAATGACTTTGAGATCAGACAAGAATGATATTTTCTAATTTAACTCATTCAGGGTAATAACTATGCCAAGGTTAAAGGGTCACAAATTCTTTTTGAACCCTAACTAAGCCCACTTTGCTCAACTTTCTTTCTAAGCAACCTTTAGTCTATAGATAACTTCTGACTTCCATTAATATTTCCAGGAAGAAACTTTGTCCCAAAGGACAAAAATGTAGAAAAGTTAGTAGGTAGGATTCAGGTTATTTGCTTTCAGTGGCCCTGGGTTCTCAGGTGTCTGTTATTTTCTGTCTTTGAGCTCCACTGGTTCACCAACCAAATGGAAAAGCTCCTAAGAGAATGGCTTTCAGGCTGCCTATACCATTGTAGGGTCTAGGTAATCAGCACCCTTTCATTAGGATCTATGATGAGAATCTGCTTTTGGGCTTTGAATTCTCTGACACTACTCAAAACATTAAAGCAAACCTGGTGGATATGAGGAGCCTGAGACCTATACCCAAAAAAGCAGATTTCTTAAAAACATGGAAGCATATAAATGTAGAAAGGACTTAAAACCTCAGAGCAACTCAAAAAAAAGGTGGGGGGAGTCAACTAGTCCTGGGACTGTGTAGTAGTGAAAGCCAGATTGATTGGTACAGCCCTAGACCCTAGGGATACATGTATGCCAAGGCTAATAAACTAAGATAGTAGGCATTAAAACACTCACCTAGCTTCTTGCTGGATGACACAGTAAGAATTAAGTTCCCTGTATCTCTGCCCCTCATTGTTAGACAACTAAGAAAAAGATCATACAATATGATTAGACAATTAAGAATTATGTGTTTCCTGACTATACTACTTCCTTCCTCTATGCAAGACTGGGTATTCTTCTATTAAGCCAGCCAGCTCTTTGTCTAAAAACTCCAAGTTTGAGCCCTGAGGAGCTCTAGGCCTTCAACCAGTGTGAAAGTTGTTTCATGGTTCTTGACAGAAAATTGTAACTATGACAGAAATTTTGAATACCAAATGTAATATGGACTTCCACTCCCTTAAATGATCCTTGTAATGTCAGGATTTCAATAATGTCCCTATATTACTACTCTTAAGATATTTACTCTTGATTAGGTTGAACTGAACCACATCCTAGATCCCATCACCCAGAGACATTGCCTTGCAGGGAGCCCAGCTCAAGGTGGATCTCAGTTTCTGGTGTCCTTGCCCCCTTCCATTGGGATTCATGGCATGAAAGACAAAGGCAAAGCAGTCAAAATGAAGTAGTTTTCTCTGCCTAGATTGCCAAGGGCCACTGGGGTCTCATGACCAGGCTTTACTACCTCACCTATCTCCCTCCCCTCTTCTCCTAAAATTATAAAAACTTTTTCATGGGTCTCTTTGGTTGGGAAATCCACTGGACATCCCCCAAGGTGGCAGGTTTGGTACTTTGTTATCTCAATTAAAGATGCTTTATTCCTCAACTCATGGCTTTGATTTATTTCATTCAGAAGCCATCCTACTATGTGCTTCTCTCCACTGAGGACAATGGGAATCTCACCCAGGAATTGCTCCTTGTTGCCAACTGTTCTCCTCCTTCCCTTGTGAGTACTAATAAGGTTTGTTAATACTTACCCTCATGTGGTTCTTTTGCTCTTCAATTCTCCTGTACTACAAGGGCTTAAGCTTCTACCTACAGAAAAGTGGAGGACTAAATTACCTAGAACCAACAGGGATGAAAATCCCACTCTCCATTTGTTTCTCTTTCCAATCTTTTGCCATTGTAACAACAACGTTGCTAGCAGCTACTGTTGGGGTATAAGGCCAATAACACAAGAACACAAGAGGGCTGCTAGCACAAGTTCTTTGATCTGCTTTTCTAAGGAAAGCGACCTCAAGGGGTTAACAATCTCACTTTAATCAAACATGCATGTATCAGCACCCTGAATTTCAGAGAGACTACAAATAGAAATTACAAGCAGAAATTATATAAACAGAGCAAATAACACAAACCAGCAGACAGGCTTCTAGCTGTCTGTCCCACATCTTGATAACATAGTTACCAGAGAAGCACCAACATCTGGGTTTTTCAAAGCTGGGGGCGCTGCTTCATCAGCTACCCAGAGTCTTGTCATCAACACTCTTTCAATGAGTGTGCCCCCAAAGGCAAAAGGCTAACCTCTGAGTTTATATACACTTCTTCAGGGTCAAAGGGCATCACAACCATGTGACTCAAATCCACGTGATTTAGGCCTTCCCTTGACATAAGCAAGTCATCAAAAATTCCTTAGTGCTGAGAACACTCCAAAACAAAGACAACAAAAAGTCCACTTTGCTTGCCATTACATTTGAAAAGCAAAACTCATCAAAGGTACTTGATTACCTCAGCATTCCAAAAGAGAAAACAGTAAAAAAAAAAAAAAAAGTTCCACCCTACTTGTCATAACAGCCATTTTTTTTGAGGAGAGAAAGTATGGCAATTAGGGTTAAGTGACTTTTCCAAGGTCACACAGCTAGGAAACGTGTCAAGTGTCTGAGACCAAATTTGAACTCAGGTCCTCCTGACTCGAGGGCCAGTGTTCTACTCACTGCGCCACCTAGCTGCCCCCATTTTTATTTTTTTAAAGTTCTTTAAGTCTGACCTAAATCTTTCCTGCTTTCTTTTACTAAGTTTACGGAGACTCTTAGACATCTTGTCCTGTCCAGAGGCTGCTGTGAATCCACTATTCAGTGCTCTAGCCCTACTGTGCCCTACAGGAGAGAACATTCACCGATCCATTTGAAGTTGAAATCTGGTTGTATTGTCTCCATTGTGCTGGTTAACATCACCTCACCTCTTCCTGGAGAAAGGGAAATGCCAAATGAGATTTCCATGAACCTCTCTAGGACCAATGGAGACAATAAGCTGATGAAAGTTGAGGTGTTTACATTACATTCATTTATTTAATGTAGAATGCTAATCATTCTTAGGTTGGGTTAAAAAATAAAATGCCTTTGCTGTTTTTTTGGAGCTGCTCCATTAAGCTGTTGGCATTGCCTTAATTAAATTCATAAGAACTTATTCTAATTGCAAAGGCATCTGAATAGAGAGAAGAAACATCCCTCTGCTAATTTAGCCCCATAGTTCTTTCAAATTTCTAGGAGATTAGAAGTGAAAGGAACATTTCCCATCATTAGTGCCAGTGCTTTTCTCTTTATTTTAAATTGAAATGGAAAGTTGTTAAACACTGGTCAATAGGTGCATTCACCTCTCTCCTCCTTCTTTAGTATAGTCATCTAGCTCTTCGGAGACTGTCATTTAAATAAATACAAATTAAACCCCCAAGGCAGGAGAGGAGTGCTTCAGACAAAGCTGTACCTCTTGAGCTGCATAAAATCCATAGCCTTATTCCCCCTTCCCTTCACTCCATCCCCACCCCTGGGTCAGGGAGACAAGCAGAAGGCTGTCCAAACTGCTCTCGCTGGGAAGCACAAATGCAATAATTCAATTCTTGGGAATAAAAACAAAAAAGAGGCAAGGGGAAAACTAGCATTAGAGAAAATAGTGAAATCGAGAAGGATCAAGAAAAATAACTGTAACCTTAGAAGAATCAGGAGGTGGGGGCAGAGCAAATATAGAATCACAAAACTCAGAGCAGCTGTTGATATTCTTGTCTCCATGGACTGGCCCACGTCGATATGACAACCATGCAGATACATTTATGAGCTTTTTATGAAAGCGAAGACTTCTCATCCCGAGAGAATGTAAGCTCATCGCCTCACCTGGAGGGAGGGACCTTTTCCTGATTATTTTATTTGTATCCCCAGGTTGTACACATAGTGGATGCTTAGTAAATGCTCTTGGAATATTCTTTCATTGCTAATTAACTTCAATTGTAGGAAAGTGAGAGAAGCAACATGTTAAGATGGAAACTGTGCCAGATGTAGAGGTGAAGGACCTGGGTTTTGAATTCTAATTCTCCCACTTAGTAGTTACATGATTTGATCAAGTCAATTCACCTCCATGGGCCTCAGTTTTCTCACACACACACAACACACACACACACACATATATATATTAAGGGGGTTGGACTTGATTGCATCTAAAGTACCTTCCAGCTTAAGATCTATAATATGGTCTCAGATTGACAGAATATTAAAATTAAAATGGAATGTGAGGTACCTTTAGTTCTTGCATCTTGCTTGAGCCCTTCTAACCCGTAAATTATATGATTGTCCCTGAAATCGCAGGGTCACAGATTTGGAGTTGGAGAGAATATGATCAGTTATCTAGTCTAATCTGCTCATTTTAAAGATGATGAAATTGAGGCCTGGAGAGATTAAGTAACTTGCACAGTATCACACAGGTAGTGTTAGAGCAAGGGGCAGCTAGGTGGCACCATAGGGTACAGAGTGCCAGACCTGGAGTCAGGAAGACTCATCTTTCTGAGCTCAAATCTGACCTCAAACACTCCCTAGCTGTGTGACTCTGGGCAAGTCACTTCACTCTGTTTGCCTCTGTTTCCTCATCTATAAAATGAGTTGGAGAAGGAAATGGCAAACCACTCCAGTATCTTTGCCAAGAAAACCCCGAGTGGGGTCACAAAGAGTCAGACATGACTGAAACGACAGAACAACAACAAACGTGAGAGCTAGAATATAAACATGTTCTTTTACTCTTCAGTGACTCTGTAACTGCCTCACTTGACTATGACAGGTTGGTCTATTCTTTCTGATATAACCTAGATTCTTCCTAACTTTCCGGTCTTCTCATACCCTATTCCTCTTCACACACTCTGTGATCCAATAACAACAGCCTTGCTATTCTTCACATGTCACAGTCCATCTTTTGACTCTGGGCATTTTCACTGGCTATCACTCATACCTGGAATGCTCTCCCTCATTATTTCTGCCTCCTGTCTTCCCTGCCCTCCTTCAAGTCTCAGTTAAAGTCCAATCTTCTGCTAAAAGCATTTCCTAGTCCTTAATCTTAGTGCTTTCCCTCTGAGACTACTACCCCAAATTTATCCTGTGCAGCAGATGAATCAAACACACCTCCAACTCCTAAATGCAGCCCAAACCAGATTTTTCCCCCAAATCCTCTTAGACTGTAAGTTCCTTAAGAATAGGGACTGGGTTTGGGTTTGGGGTTGTTGGAGGTTTTTTGTCTCCTTTTTATCTCCAGCACTTAGCACAGTGCCTGACACATAGTAGGCACTTAATAAGTGCTGGTTGACTGACTGAATATCACCAAAGTCCAGAAAGTCCACATACCACACCCCACGAATCATCCATTTCAATGTCATTATCCTACAAATGATTTAAAAGATTTTCCTTATGGGCTATTCTTCTTTTTTTGGTTTTTTGTCTGTTTGCTTTTGTTCAGTCCTGTGAGGACAGGAATCATCTGCACAATGTATCTTTATTTAAAAGGAAAAAAAGTAAGACACATAATCCAACTAAGACATCTGGCACAAGTCTAGAAGAAAACCAGCTGAAGGGATATAGATATATAAACACAGTGAGTACAAGGGGAAAGGTACAGGAGACTGTACAAGCAGTAGATTTAGAGGGAGGACACTTTGGTTGGATTCTGCACTTTGACACTCCCAAGCTATATGACTATGGGCAAGGTACTTAATTTTTCCATAGCTTCACTTTTCTCTTCTACAAAGTGAGGATAATAAAACATGTGCTACCAACCTCACATTATTATAAGGAAATAGGCATACACCAAAAGTGGGTGAGCAGCACCATGTGGCTCCAAGAAGCTGTAGCACATGCAGCAGCCACACCCTGGCAACACTTCTCAGAAGACAGGCTAAACCAAGCTGAGAGTAGCCAGCAGGCTTTAAACCCATATGTAAGTTAGGGGGATGACTACCCCAGTGAGTAAAGACTTCCCCTAGAGGTACAGGCAGATGAGAACAAATTGTTCCAATGGCCATGAAGGCAGCTGAAACAGGCTCTGTGGAGCTCGGTAAGACATCAAAGATGCTGAAGTCATCCACTGCATCCAGGGCTGTCACCAGTCATCCTGACTTTTGTCTCACCACCGGACTTTGATGACTCTAAAAGAGAGGGTGAGGCTGATGATTTGTGCAACAACATCTCCCTTAAATCCAATTCACTCACAAATCAAGACATCGGTCTTTCATGATATCTTGGGTCTTCAAAACCAAAGGATGAATAACAGCAATTACAAGGAAACCATTGTGAAAATCTTTATTAAAAACTACATAAATGTTAATTAGCATGGATATCATTACAAGAAATTTTGAATATGTTAAGAACTCCCAAACCCCAAATAAGTAGAAGAGGCAACAATAACAGCGAAATTCAAATATAGTACCCATATGGTCTTCATTCAGACCCACCTATTATGTCTATAGCAACTCACATTTACATAGTGCTTCCCTCAGAATCTGTGATAATTCAAAGACTGAACTGAATTTACTATTGCCTTGATTATAGGAGTAAAAAAATAAAAAGATTCCCTCAGCAATTGAACTGTATCAACAAATGGAAATGAGAAAGTTTAATTAGTTACTTAAGGGAACAACTTCTTTCCTAGATTTCTTTTTAAGTGCCTATTTACGTCAATTACTTTTCCCATATTTCAGGGACCTGGGGTTTTGTGGATGTGTATGCTTTCTTCAGCAACCCTCTAGGATTCAGTAGATTGTCTTGGAGAGTCCAAGGGTCCTTGGTCCAAAGAGTCATCACCCTGGGGCCAGCCTGGAGGTAACTTCTCCTCCTTAACCAGACAAGTCCTCAGACAAGAGATATATAATGCCCATCCCTAGGCACATACTTAAAGCCTTTCTAGTTTAGTGGAATGTATTAGAGCTTGAGGTTCACTGCCCTTGATTTCTAGAGTTCAGAAATCAGAGGAGACTTTAGTGGAAGGTCCATTTACATATAAATAATTAATAGATTCCTTGTAAACTATTCTTTCTATATTCATTATGATGTGTTTGAAAAATCTCTTTATTTGCTCATGCCTGTTTCCTTCACCTAATTTGAGTTCCTAAATGTGCATTGTCATTACTATGAGAGGCAGTGCACTATAATGGATAAAGGGCCAGCCTTGGAACCAAGAAGGTCTGGATTCAAGTCCTGCCTCTGATACATACAGGCAGTGTGGCCCTGGTCAAGTCATTTAGTATCTCAATGATGCAGGGAAAACTAAGGCTAAAAGTTGGGGAAAAAAAAAAGCACCAACCTGAACTGACTAGAAGAAGTGTCCTCACCTGGGCATTCCCTGTAAGGGTATAGTTGGGGACTCTCTTACCCCACAACTCTTGTAGGGATCTCTCTGACCTCCAGAGAGACCTGATCTCGCAGGCAATGAAGGGACGGGAGCCAAGGTGGTGAGCAATTCC
>CM053625.1:137266819-137290960 GCA_028646595.1 Phalanger gymnotis | reverse complement strand
CCCCACAACTCTTGTAGGGATCTCTCTGACCTCCAGAGAGACCTGATCTCGCAGGCAATGAAGGGACGGGAGCCAAGGTGGTGAGCAATTCCGTTTAACTAAGTCAGTGAACAGATTTTTATAGCCTTTATTATGTAGCACTAGGACTGCCTTGATCCACCTACTCCCCGCCCACTCTCTGCCTATTCTTCTCCTGTTCTCCTCCTATTCTCCTCCTATTCTTTCCCGCGCTCTCCCCATGATTCACCTGTGCACAGGTGAACCCGGAAAAGAACCCTGCACCACGTTGCCAACAAGGACGAGACCCTTCCTCCAAACTCCATCTTGTTCCTCCCATACCTCAGAGCCCTGAGATTTTCTCAGCAGGCTCAGGGCGCGGAGGTCCAACGATGCCTTGGGGTCGGCTATAACTTGTCCCATTACAATTCCCTAGAGTCACTAATAAAAAATCACAGAACCAGTCCCTATCCATATCTCTATCCCTATATGTACATATTAATCACACATACACAAGACCAGGGTTTTGGCTCCAAACTAGCCAATTAGTTAATGGCATTTATTAAGCACCTACTATGTGCCAGACACCGTGATAAGTGCTGGAGACATAAAGAAAGGCAAACAACCAACCAAAAAACATTGACCCTTACCACAAGGAGCTCACAGTCCGATGGGGGAGATAACATGGAAACAATGATGTACAAACAAGGTATATACAGGATAAATTGGAGATAATCTCAGAGGGAAGGCATCAAGATTAAGAAGGACTAGGAAAGGCTTCTTGCAGGAGGCGGGATTTAGCTGAAACTTCAAGGAAGCCTAGGAAGCCAGGAGCTGAAGACAAGGCAAGAGAGTTGCAGGAATGAGGGACAGCCAGTGAAAGTGCCAAGTGTTGGGAGATAGAACATCATATGTGAGGATAGAAAGGAGGCCAGTATCATTCACAGAGCAGTGAGAGTGAGAGTGAAAGGAATGGGGTGATTGGATGGGGGTGGGGGGGCAGGGAGAGTGACATAGAGTGAGATGTCAAGAATGATACCTAGGTTGTGAGCCTGGGTGACTGAAAGGATAGTAACACCCTTGACAGTAGGAAGGGAAGTTAGGAAGCAGGGAGATGTGGAGGAAAAAAATAATGAATTCAGTTTTGGACATATTGAGCTTAAAATGTATATGAGCCCTGCCTCCCTGGCTCCTCTCCCCACTCCTTCTGAGGTGGCTCTGGCTCAGCCCAATATGAGCATCATGGACTTCAACTTGAAGAAGCTGGGAGCAGACTCAGACACCTTTCTCAGCCACATGGTGCAATTCACAGGGGGAAAAAAAAAAAAAAGCTTGGTGAGGCAAAGAAGACTGAACTGGATGCTCACTTGGAGAGCTTTCTTAGTGAAGCTGAATGCACCAAACAATGGACAAAAAAACTTATGTGGCAAACAGAGGTGCTATTTCAGCCAAATCCTGATACTAGAAGAGAAAAGTTTGTTTATGAGAAGTTGGATAGAAAAGCTCCAAGTTATATAAATGGCCAAGAACTCTAATTGACGCAGGGAATGAATCTAGCCCAGGAATTGCTTACAGTAGTGCCCTCATCAAATGTGAAGAAACACAAAAATAAATCAGAACATCAGACAGAAAACTAATTCAAACATCTGCAACAAACTTTCTTACTCCTTTAAGAGACTTCATAGAAGATTATAAAACAATTGCTAAAGAAATTACTACAAACCAGAGACTTAATTTGGATGCAGCAAAGACCAGACTGAAAAAGGCAAAAATTGCAGAGACTAGAGCATTATCTGAACAGGAATTAAGAATAACTCAGAGTGAATTTGACCATCAAGCAGGGACTACCAGACTCCTTCTGGAAGGAATCAACAGTACCCAGGCACACCACCTTCACTGCCTTTGTGACTTTGTGGAGGCAGGCCACCAGTACAAGCTGGACCCACAAAAACAACTTAGGAGTTTTCCATCTGCTTCTCTAACAACAATCAGACTTACACAACTTGTGTGTCCAATGTCTCCACTTCCTCATCATCCACAGCTACCACCTCTTTATTGCCTTCAACAAGTAACACAGTTGTTACTTCTGCCCTCAGTGACTTGAAGGAATCCACTAGAAGTAGGAAAACCAGGGTACTCTGTGATTATGATGCTTCACGCAGTAGTGAATTATCACTTCTCGAAGATGAGTTGATTACAGGATCATTGGTATGGATTCAGACTGGCTGATGAGTAAAGGAGGAAATCTAAAGGGCAAAGTACCAATTACTTAGAACTGCTCAACTAAGTTGGGGCCTCCACACAGACTACCAGTTACGGCACCATATTTATATATGATTAACTATGTAAAGCAGGTTTAAGTGTCTTCCACATTAATGTCTTGAGAGCCTCAGAACCAGCCATCAGAACCAGGCTTTTCTGCCAATAATGTTGCATGGTTAATTTTTCATTATTTCAGATTTGGTGTTAACTTTCTACTTCATGCCAGGGATGTTTGCTTAGAGGATTCTCTGTTGCTACTGAAGTTTTCATTAACAAGCAGGTTTTGAGTAAACTAGATCAAAAGCAAGAGATTTGTTTTCTACTGAATTTTTCACTAATGGCAAGCTTCTTCCTTTTATGTAAAGTAAATTTATTGTGAATTGACTAAAAAATGTAAATGGGACATCCAGTTTGGAGATGTCTCATAGGCAGTCGGAGATGCAAGACTTGAGGTCAAGAGAGAGGTTAGGGCTGGACCAATAAATTTGAAAGTGATCTCCATAGAGATAATAATTGAATCCATAGATGCTGATGAGATCACCAAGTAAATGGTATAGAAGAAAAAGATAAGAGGGCCCAGGACAAACTTGGGGAATAGCCAGGCATGACTTGGATGAAGATCTAGGAGCTGTTAGACAAGCAGGAGGAAAACTAGGAAAGTAGTGAATGAAAACATAAAGAGAAGAGAGTATCAAGGAGAAGAAGGTGATTGATAATGTCAAAGGCTGAAGAGAGGTCAAGAAGGATGAAGATATTTTTAAAAGGCCATTAGATTTAGAAATTAAGAGATCATCGGTAAATCTGAAGAGAACAGTTTTGGTTGAATGATGAGATTGGAAGACAAATTATAGAGAGTTAAGAAAAAAGTGAAAGGAATGGAAGTAGAGAAACCTAGTATAATTTGACTTCTAAAGAAGTTTAGCCAAAAAATGGAGGAGAGATATGGGATGCAGCTAGTAAGGCTAGATCCATCAAGTATGTGTTTTTTGAGGACAGAGGAGACTTGGGTATGTTTGTAGATAGTAGGAAAGCAGACTGTACACAGGGAGACATTGACAATAGTGAAAGAAAGTAGGGATGATAGAAGAGGACAATCTGCTGGAGAAGACAGGATGAATTGGGATCTCTTGTGCACATAGAGGGGTTTGTCTTGGCAATGAGAAAGGCTACATCTTAAAGGCTACATAGTAGCAGAAGGCATCCAAGTGATGTGAAATGAAGAAGAGGGGAAAAGGAGTTTTCTACAAATGATCTCAATTTTTTTAATAAATAAAGGTTCTCAGCTGAGAAGGTAAGGGGAAGGTTTTTTAAAATTTGCATCATTTTAAACAAATATAAAATATTTTTTAAAAGATTCATCTTAAATTTGATAATTTATTGTAAGTTTGTGGGGTTTTTCTTGCATTGAAATTTTGATGACACAATATTGCATTATGTAACCATATAGTGTAATATTGTAAACAAGTCATTACAGTCACACATTCCTGACAGTGAATGCTGGACTTCCTAACAATGCACAGCACACTCACCTGTCAACACTTGCTTGTTAAGACCTGTCAGTAAACTTGAACACTGATGGGTTATAACTTGCATTTTGTGTGTATTTTGGAAAATAATGCAATCACTACAACTTCAACTCTGTTATACAATAGATGAAACATGTATGAACAGTTTTTCAAAATTCTCTTTGCTTCTTTCCTTATGCTTCCATCATTCCCTTATTTGTATTCAATGTCCCCCAATTGTACCTGAGGCTTCTACTGCTGCCCCCCCTCTCCTGGATGGGTCCAGCAAACCCCAGGGAGAGTATCACCCACTTTGGGAACCTATGGCACGACCATCTCTGACTGTAGCTGGGATAAGATGAAGGAGTAGTTTATGGGAAATTAATAAATTGAGGAATTGGGAGGTTAGGGTGTTTTGGGGAATATCACTAGTATGAAGGCAGAAATTCAGTAAAAACAACAACAACAAAAAAGACTGTAAGACAAGCAATGAGGAAGAACAGAGAGTGTCCTGGAGATCAGTAGCCAACTGCCACCAGAGTCTTGGTTGGGTGATAAATATGGACTGAATGAACCTTAAAGGAGGAGACATCACTGAGTGATAGTGGTACAGGGAGAGCCTGGAGGTGGCAATGGGAAGCAAGGAGTATTCCAACTACCTCACCATTTGTTGTACGTTCTTCTAAAAGTCACTTCTCCTTTCCGAACAAATGAGAGCTTGGGGTGAGAAGTAACTATTCTGTCATAAAGCTCATGATAGAGGAGAAGAAAACTGGGTACAATCTAATGTGCATCCTAGATTTTAGAGATTCAAATTTCAAAGGTTTTAGAGAAAGGAAACATAAGACGCAATGGCCTAACCTTCCAAACCTGGAGGTTCCCCTAAAAGGATGCGCAGCTCAAAAGAATGAAATTCTTACGGCATACACAGAAATTGTTCCAATAAGGAGGGGGGAAAGGTGACTAAAGAGTTACCTTCTGCTTGTCATCAACTCAGATTTTTTTAAGTGACTTAGAATAGATGTCAGCAAGGGCAGGTAACTGAAGATGAATAAAAAGGGGTAGCATGATCCAGTAAGAATAGTGCCAAAAATGTTAAATCCCAGAGCGAGCTTAAGCTAGGGATGATCACTAATGACAATAAATGGCATTTTTTGTTTGTTTGTTTGTTTTGCAAGAGGAGGATAAAAGGAGTTGAACTCCTGGTGGAGGGATAATGATAACAGATGATAATAACAAGGCTTAACTACTCAAACTTTACTTTGTCTCTGTTTTCTCTTCTAATTGCCCTCAATGAGCTCAAATCAACAAGCCTAAATCAACCAATCAAGAAATAAATCAAATCAAGCATTTATGCTGGGTGCTGAGGATACAAAGATAAAGAAGTTCCTGCTCTCAAAGAGCTTCCATTCATTCTGTCTGGGGATACCGTATGGACAAAGGTAAATACTAACAGAATAAATAGAAAATTAATACATGGAAGTTTAAGGGAATGTGTTGTGGATCACAGATTTTCTGTAGAGGGTAGTTGCAACTGAGATTTAAAGGACACAAGGTATTCTAGGAAGCAGAGATTAGGAGGCAGAGCGTTGGTAACTTTGGAGAGAACGATTTCGATTGAGATGAACTACATTGAGTGATGATTAAAAAGGTTCAAGAGACGTAGATTTTGGGTAATTTAATCATTTTATTAATAAAGCCAGCAGGTTATTAATAAAAGGATGGTCATTCAGCTATCTCTCTTAGACCCAGACAATCATGGTGGCAGGCTCACAGTTTATGTACCCTTTGAAGAGTAGGTGTTCAGTGAGGAGCCAAGAGTAACCCCTGGAAAGAGAAACTATCTTTATACTCAGATCGCCCTCAGCCTTGGGCTATCTACACAAAAGGATCTGTCTTCCCCACCTTCATCTGCCACCAAGCTTGAGTAGAACACAATGGGATTCCCCCACCTTAGATTAAATTCATTGTAAGGTTGGGTGAGGTCTGACCAAGATTTCTCTCAATCCCAAGATACTGACTGGACTCATAGATGTGATTGCTGGGCCATTGTTGATGTATGAAGGAGAGAGAGAGAGAGGGAGAGAGGTTCCGCAAGACTAGAGAAGGGGAAATGTTGCTCCAGTTGAAAAAAAAGAGGAAAGAGAGTAATGTCATCTTAATTTCAATTCTTGACCAAATTCTAGAATTCATTATTAATGGGATGATTTGTGACCATTTAGAAGAGGAAACAGTGATCAGTAACAGTTGGCATAGCTTCATTGAGAACAGGTTGTGTGGAAGTAACTTAATTTCCTTTGTATGACAGGGTCACTTGATCAGGAGAATGCTAAAGACATAATCTGCCAAATCTAGCAAAGGATTTAATAATTTCTTTGGTGTTATCCTTTAGGACAAGATTGAGCTAGGATTTTAGAATTTTTAATGGACTAAGGTTTTAGGTGGATTTAAATCTGATTGAACAATTAAACCTAAAGAATGATCATCAACCAGTCACATTAGAGATAAATCTTTAGTGTAAGTCCTCAGTACTATCCTTAGCCTTATGTGGTTTAATAATTTTATGGATGAGGTCATATACAACACACTTGCCAAATTCTCAGATTTAAAAAAAAAATAAGCAGGGAGAGATAACTAACACATTATATGACAGAGCCAAGTTCTGAAAATATCTATCTGTCCAATCTAACAAGATGAAGGAACAAAAATGAAGTTCCAGACTTGAATTTAAAAAAAAAAAATCAGCTTCACACAAGTACAGGTTGGAGAAAATATAGTTAGATAGCAGTTCCTATGGAAAACATCAAGCTTAATAAGAGTCGACTATATTATACAGCAACCAACGCCCCCACCAAAAAATAAAAAAACGGATGCAGTCAAACCTAGGCTACATTTAAAGAGGCATAATGTCCCAAGGGAAGAAAGTAATAGTCTTTCTATGCTCCACCCTAACCCAGCCACATTTTAAGTACTGTGTTCATTCTACATCTTAGAAAAGGTCAAGCAAGGTGGAGCAGGTCCAGAAGAGGGTAGAAAGGATGGTGAGAAAACTAGAGAATATATCACACCAGGATCAGTTGAAGGAAATAGAGATGCTTTTCCTAGAGAAGATTGAAGATTGAAGATTTCCTAAAGAAGATTGAAATAAGAGCACAGAGCTATCTTAAGTATCTAAGGGACTCACGTGGAAGGTGGAGCAAGATTTCTTCATACAGAACCAGGAGCAGTGGGTCAGGATTGCAGTCTTCACTTTCAGTTCAATATAAAACCAACCTTACCAATTAATGGAATGAATGGGCTGCCTGAAGAATGAATAGGTTTCCCCCATCACTAGGTGTTTTCAATGATCCCTTGTTGAGCATATTGTTGGAGGAATTCTTGGTTAGACTCAGACCACACTCGATGCCTTATGAAGTCTCCTCCAAGTCTTAGATTCTGTTACCACATAATAGTCTTAATGATGATATTAACATACCTATATCATTTCTTTAATATTTATAAAGTGATTTCCTCACAACAATCCTACAAGATACTTACTGTACATATAATTATCCCCATTTTAGAGATGAGTAAATTTGAGGTTTAGAGATATTATGTGAGTTGCTTATGGTAACACAGCTAAGGATTGGAGCCAACATCTTGAAGGTTGATTCCAGCTCTTCAAATATTCCAGATTTATTTTAAAAATCCTATCATTCAAACTTTTCATTCATCCAAAATGGCCTTCTTTTCAATCAGCATGGTAAAATACATAGATGTATTTGGAATCAGAAAGACCTAAGTTCAAATCCCATCTCAGATACTTACTACTCATGTGACCCTAGGCAAGTCACTTGATCTCTCTTGGCCACGGTTTGATCATCTATAAAAGAAGGGGTTGAATTTGATGAACTCTGAGGTGCCTTCCAGCTCTAACTCTATGCATTAACAACACAGTATAATGTCTATTGTCTGAAATGGGTGGAAATGTTAGATTAAAGCAGGGTGCACATGGCACAGGCAAGAGAATAAAGGAGAAGTCACAGGCATTTTTTTTTTTTAATCTTTGACAGTGAAACGGCACAGAGTGCATTGAAATGAATACATCAGAAATCTTATCTGTGCTTGCTGTGCTTACAAGGAAGAGAAATTTCCTCCTTAAAATATATTCTCCTTAGAATAAATTTGTGGGAATTTTCCACATGGACTCTAATTAGAACCTGGGGAAAGCCTTTAATTGCTCTAACTCAGTTTCCCTACAAATAATGATGCCATTAAATGAAGCACAGAGGGTGGTGGGAAGATTAATAAACTAATCTTGGAAAAGTACTTTAGAGCTATCTGATATTATCATTATTAAATCTGCAGAGTATGAAATGTGACAAAGAAATAGCGGTAATCATTCCTACTCTTTGTCAAATGCCTGTCACCCCGAATCACCTAGCAAACAGTCTCAAGCCCACGCCGCAGATGGAAGGAAATAGGACACTTTGATCTATGAAGACCGCAAAGAACTACAAATTATTATCAGTCAGTAGTGACACTGGCAACTGGCAGGTTTAAGTATTTAACTATAAAAGCTGGTACATAAAATGTACTGAATTCAATTGTTGGTAATAGATCTTGATCTGTGATTAATAGCAGACAAAGTTCCTTTAGAAATCAAATATCTTGCTGCCTTGAGAGTCTCTCCATCATATACCCCACCCTCAGCATGGGGCCAAAATCAGACCTCATTGATTCAGAGTATCGGGGAAGAACAGTTTGATACAGTGGAAAGTTCTGGCTGTAGAACAGGATGTGCTGGTAAATATTTAACAACCAGTTTGATGAAAAGACAGGACATCCTTTTCTGTTTAATCTGCATTATTAACATTTTCTCCATAACTTTCTTAAGTCTAGATAATCAACCAAATAATAAATGAAACCCTGATTTGCAGCACTGACTGATTTCCAAGGCATAAATGTTCATACTGAAAAATTAACAGTTAGCTTGTGATAGCTGGTTCAAGCTGGCCCCAGCAGCACACCCATGTCTAGAGTCTGAGTTGAATGGTCAGGAAGGGAATCCTGCCTCCAATGCTTATTATCTCTGACCTTGGGCAAGTCACAACCTCCCAGGGTCTCAGTTTCCGTGCCTCTAAGGAAAACAGAAAGTTGTCTCTCTGAGATCTCTTCCAGTTCTAAATCGATACTCCTATGAATGAATAAGTCTTAAGGGGAGAACATATTGTAAGAAGCAAAAGTTTCAGTACTTTCAAGTGCCCTCATAATTCAATATAAAAGCTTTGTCAAGCAGGTTCCTATAAGACAGAGATTCTTAACCAAGGGGCCATGAATTTGGGGTAGGTGGGTGTGTGTGGGTGTGGGTGTGTGTGTGTAGACATATGTATTTCTATATAATTGGTGTCTTTTGTAATTTATTTTATTTAATGCATTTAAAAACATTATTTTGAGAAGGGGAACATAGTTTTCCTCAGATTGCCAATGTGGTCTATGCCACGGAAAAGTTAAGAGCCCCTACTATAAACCCTGCTTCAATGACTACGTAACAATGATTTATAATTAATAAATCTTTATTGAATTGAATTAATACATCACATTTCTTTTAATAAGTAATTCTTCTGTGTTTGAAGCTATGTTTGATTCTGCAACTTAAGCATGCCTTCTCAGCCTTACTTACACTATTTACTTAGCAATTCCATCTTTCACAGACAAAAGGCAAACCAGAAATCAAACCAAAATAATCACAAAGCCCCACATTAGTAAAATCTGAATTAATAACAGAAAATAGCTGAATCCCAGAGCTAGAAGGGACTCCAGAGGCTATCTAGAAAGCTGCTCATTCTTGTTCTAGACTGCTCTAACTATTGAGTTTTTGTTATTATCAAGCTCATGTAGCATGGGGTGGTGTTGTGTGGCTTGAAGGGAAGCAGAATCGATATCTCCAGTCCAGGGTGGAGAACCTACAGTCTCAAGACCACATGTGGCTCTCTAGGTCCTCAAGTGTGGCCCTATCATAGTCAAAGGGCCACACTTGAGGACCACATATGGCCTCAAGGCCACAGGTTCCCCACCCCTGCTCTAGCCTCTTCTCCTTCCACCCTTCTCCAAGAAGAACTTTCATTCCTGCCAAAAGGGGAAACAGGAAGTTGGGGCCAAAAGCTGCCCCTCTGCTCTCCTCTGAGAGCAGGGGTACCAGATTAGAATTATATTTATTGATTCCCTTAAATATTATCTGTCTTGGGGATGTGATTGTTAGGTTCAATCTAGCTTCAGGTCATTATTTCATTACTGGGGAAGCAAGACCCCAAGCTTTATATTCAAGGCTTGATCGCTACCCCACCAATAAATACATGTAACGCTTAGTCAATTAAATCTATTTATCCAATTCAACAACAAAAGAGAATTCATAGGAAATACATAAGTTATACCACACAATACAGAGTAAAGGAATTTTTCCATTGGGAGTGAGGTAACTCAGGTCAGCCATGAAAGAGAGTCCTAAATTTCACCCAAGGAAAAGATCCCTTCACTCTCTAGTGTAGCAAACTGGGGATAGGGACATGATAGAGACTGCCAGCTCCACTCATGTTGATTTCTTCCCAGAGTCTTTTCCTTCAGCATCCTGAAGTGGGATTGGCATCTTCCATCCTCTCTCAAAGCCAGAGGTACCTGAAGTCCAAATATACTCAATGACTCAAAGAAGGTCTAAAAAAAAAAAACCCGAAGAGCTCTCTCCTTCTCTCTATCTCGTTTGTCTTTGTATCTCTCTGGTCAATTCCTCCCTATCGCTTATATAGGTGCCACATATTGATCTCTACCATAAAGGAGAGGGCCTCATACCAATAGGCTCTGGGACTGGGGTTACATTATCCAGCTAAACTCAGTCTCTCTGCAACTTCTACCCATGGCTCCTAGTTGTGCGGTTCAGGATCCAAATGGAGTAAATTTAACTTCTGTTTGATGTGAGCTTTTCAAACACTTGAAAACAGCTATCATGTACTCATCATTATATTTTACTATAACCTGCAACAGACAGCAGCTTCATAGCCCAAACCACCTGAGTTCTGTATTTAACTTTTTTTTTTAACTTGAAACTTTACAGCACCAAGTAAACTAGGAGAGCTGAACTGGGAAGTTTGTGGTTTAGGGAAATTAAGTTTGCAACCAGGAGAGTAAAGGGAGAAAAAGTGGTTTGTTCCAAGGGAGCAGATGGTGCCAATTTAATTTCTTGGTCTGCCCTGCCAGGAAGAGAATTTAATTTCCCCTCACCCTTCTGGTCAGTTTCCCAAGTCTTGTAGCTTCTGATAATGCAGTATTATTCAGGGGGCATTAATGAAGTGGAAACCTTTGAAATGGGAAAGCTTGTCCCTATTTCTTTTCTTTGTAACAAGGAGATAAGGGGAAAAGGCATTCCAAGAGCCAATTCAGCTCATCCTGCATCCTTACTTCCACATGAATTCAAGGATACCCATCCCTGCACTTGGCCTGCAATCCTTTGGTGACAACACCAGACTACGCATGGAATAACTTGTATTTGAACTATTCTCACGTTTCTGACAGTTCTTTACCCCCTGCTGCCATCATCAAGTTCGGCTATCATTTGGGAGTTAAAAAATCCAAGCCCTCTCAAGCTTCAGAAAACTTGTTTGATGATGAAGTGACTATTAACGTAGGTACAAAGGAGAGGAACACTCTCAGACACGGCCCAAGTATACCTGAGGAATTTAGGGATACAACCCCATTTGGAAATCTTCACCTGCTTCTCCCCAGACATCCACTTTCCTTTTTGTAGGTTCATAGCTATTTCTGGCACCCACAATTAGTGTGTGTTTCTCGTATACAACTCTGTTCTCAGGGCCACAATTCAACTCATACCTCTAAATACCAAGTGCCAGATCATCATATATCAATTCAAATGACAGGATTTTCAAAATGTGAGTTTTCTCACAAATCAAGCAGGATTCAAGGGAAATGAAAGCTGTTTCCTAAAGGAAATGGAAAGAATCTGCCCCGATTGTTAAATAGGGGTCAAAAGAACAATGACCTGAACCCTTGTTCATTTTGCCCAGAGTCTAGCCTCCTGAGGTAGTTGTCCCACTCTAACTTAGCTCTTCCCTTTACTGCAGCTTCTCTTGGGAGTGTGTTGGACCCTTTGTGGAATTAGATTGACCCGAGCCCCTAGTGTACCATGGAAGAGTTTGACTCAATCAATAAGTATTTACGAAATAGTGACTAGATACAAGGCACTGAGGGGAACATAAAGAACTGTGAAATCTGTCTGCTAAAAAAGCACATAGTATAATTGAGGAGATAAGGTACATACATGGAAAGGATTCTCAAACAATGAGGCAGTTGGTAAACACCAGATTAGTAGTATTATATGGCTGTCCACAGTAACCAGGATGCAGCTGAATTAGGGGGAGGGAAAGAAGAAAGGCCAGCCCACCATAAAAGGACACTCCTCCCATAGAAACTTCTCCCAAGATAAACTCATTCACATCTTGTGCTTCACTCTCCATGGTGCTTGCCTGGACTTAATCTCTGAATAATCACCTTTCCTCCCCATCCCTTTGTTTTATGTGTAATTGACTTTATTCTTAATATCAAGGGTCTAGGACTTTTTAAAAATCGTTTCTGTGACTTCGGAAAGTTTGGAGTCTTCTTTCACACCATATTTGTAATTTTTCCTATTCATTGGAATCTTGAAGGCACAACTTCAGAAGGCAGAACTAGAAAGAAAAAAGATAGAAGAGCAGTTGATAGAACATGAGGAGAAGCAGATTTAGGCTTCATGTAAAGAAAAAACATCTTGAGCTATACAAAAGTGGGATGAGCTGCCTCCAGAGATAGGAGGCTTCCAAGCAATGGGCTAGATGAGGGTTGTACTTGTAATCCTTATTCATGTACTAATTGGACCAGATGATAATACACTGAGGCTCTTTCCAATGCCATGAAATTGTGATTCTATGATTCCCCCAGAAATGTTAGGGAACTCCTTTGATTCATGTCTTAGGACAAGAGTAAATACATTATCAGCCCTATGAGACAGGAAGAAATGCATAGGTCATTGGGGTGGAGATGGTGTAAGTAGCAGTGGGGGTCCCATATACTTTATTTGAGTGAACCAGAGAGAAGCTATCAGCTATTCCCAGATTAATCCAGGAAGATTTTATGAAGGAGGTGGGACTCTAGGTGTTATCTAAAGGATGAGAAAAAGATCATTTGGTGGGCAAAGAGGGACAGGGTGGCCAAGGTAGCACATAGGAGACTGCCAGCTCCTTTCATGTTGGCTTCTTCCCAGAGTCTTTTCCTTCAGCATCCTGAAGTGGGATTGGCAGTTAGGTGGTGCAGTGGAAAGAGCACTGGGCTTAGAATCAGGAAGACTCATCTTCCTTCAAACTAGCTGTGTGACCTTGGGCAAGTCACTTAACCCTGATTGCCTTAGTTTCTTCATCTGTAAACTGAGCTGGAGAAGGAAATGGCAAACCATTCCAGTATTTTTTGCCAAGAAAACCTTGAAATGGGGTCATGAAGAGTCAGACATGACTGAAAATGACTCAACAACAAAGTATATACATAGGAAATAACTCAAATTTCTCTAGTACTTCAAGGTTAATAAAGTATTTTCCTCACTAGTCTCATTTTAGAGAATAGGAAACTGAGGTTCAAAGAGGTTGTGTCTTGCCAAAGGTCACATAGTTTATATGCGTCAGAAATGGGATTCAGGGTTTCCTGACTCCAGGTCTTATGCTCTTTTCACTATGTAACACTTCCTCTGACATCAATCCAAGCAAACATCATTAGTAATGCATATCAGTTGCCTCTCTACCCACGCCCATCCCCTTCATAGATACCTTATACATTTGAAAGAAGAGTCATAATCTGTTAGAACTAAAACAGACTTTTTTCAAGCTCATCTAGTCCAAACTTCTCTCTTCTCTTTTGACAGTTAAAGAAGCCAAGCCCTTCCCAAAGCCACGTAACTAATCAGTGACAGCGGTGACTAGAACCTACATCTTTTAATTCCCAGACACTGAGGTGAATCACTCATCATCATAGGCACGAGGATTTCTAATCCAGAGTTTACCTTAGGGAAAAGAAGATTTCCTGTGTGAATTAAAAATGTAAAACACATAGTGTGTCCATGGAAGCTACACTGTCAAGATGTGTTGGTGTCTGCACTCTGTTTGGTCATACCTTCCAGAGCTGCTACACATGCTAAACACACTAGTGTGCCTAGATAAACATGGACCCAAATCCATTTTACCAACTGCTTCAGAAACAGATAATTCTGAGACATATAAATGAAGATACAATTTTTGCTCGGATCATTTGCTCCATAGTGTGGGAGTTTCATCAGAAAGAAAAATGGGAAATGATGACTCTAACCGGATTTGATGAACATTTAAATTTTTCATGGCATTATCAAAGCCAACTATAGTGTGAGATTAATATTCTGAATGCTATATTAATGGGCCAGGAGTGAGATCAGAGAATAATTGCCCCAAAATTGTTATAGTAACTAGGAGGCTCGGGCTTAATGGTATGTGCTCAATGTTAACACTTTATCAAAAACTAAAGAACTTTGAAGTGCCAAGGTTCAAAGGGCAGCTGATTTAGGAAAACATCACATTTCCAAAGGTCTCTCCAACAATTGTAATCAATACAAAGTTTGAAAGTAGAATCTCTGACATTTGGCTAGAGCCACTGATTACTGATATGGTCATACTATCCCTCCCGAATAAAAAGTACTGATCCTTATACCTTTTCCATAGTACTTGCTGTCTGAGATGGTTTCTCTCACAGTAGGGATGGTTATTGTGAACTATCCAAACTTTCTGACCCCAGCATCTCTGGCAAGGGCACAAAAAGATGATTTGCAGGACAGTGTGGTAGATTTCCTCTATGATATGGCTTGGATAGGGAAAGGATATGTTGATAAGCCCTCATCTTGCATTAACATCCTCTTTTGGCTCTCTCAGCCATAAATTTTATCTAAAACCATCTTGAAGCTATTTAAATTCATAGATGGCATCACCTCTCAGGATAATGAATTTTAAAAGTTTATTCTCTGATGTGTGAAATAGGGTGCTCTTTGATTTAACTTCAATCTATTCTTAGTTTCCATGGGGGAAAACAGCAAGGGCTGATTCAAGTTCATACAAGGTCACATTTGTCACAGCTTGTCCAGTCTGGCAACTGTCACTGACAGGAAGAGCCCAGCATTGGTGACTTCAACACTGCTGGCAGAAGTCTTCCTAGTTTGAGAAACAGAAGAAGCCATAGCTAGGAAGATTCTCCGCAGGTAGGGCCCAGCACTATCACACATTAAAAAAAAAAAAAGAAAGCCAAGGTTGGTCAATAGGACATGAGTTATGGAGATGAAGTAGGATCGAACCCAGGATCACCAAAGGAGGAAAGGGAGAATCAAAGTCCAAAATCAGGGCCATCATCTACAAAAAACAGCAAGTAAGCCATTTGGAGAGGAATGTAGAATGTGAGTCCTTCCCAGCTATAACCTTGATACTGAACTCCTGTTAGGAGTTCCCTCAACTGTCCACAGTTGGTGTTCTATGAGTACATACTTATTTTTATGACCTTCCATGTATAACCAGCCCCATTCTCCAGCTCCCTCTAATTTTGACTCAACTAAATAGCTTTTGCCACCACTACTTTCATTGAACACTGTGGCAATAACCATAATAAAGCTAATAGCTACCATTTATATGGTACTGTAAGGTTTGTGAAACACTTTACAAGTGTTATTTCATTTGATCCTCACAACACATAGGAAGTAAGGGCTATTCTTACTTTCATTTTACAGAGAAGGAAACTGAGGCAGAAAGTTTCAATGTCTTGCCCAGGATTCCACAGCTAGTCAACATCTGAAGCAAGATTTGGACTCAGGGCTTCCTGACTCCAGGTCCAGCACTGTACCCCCTAGCTGCCTTGCCTTAGAGATACACAATAGCTATTTCTAAGTGGTCGAAGACAGGCAAGGCAGACTAATAAGTATTCTGGGCCTAAATAGTAATTTGGAAATCAGTTGGTGATAGTACAGGGAAACCAGAATGAAAATATGCTTTAAAAAAATGAGCAGACCAAGTTCAAGCCATTGTCGCTAAATTGATGAACTGAGTCACATTGAGTCTTTTAGAAAGAAATCAATTCATAAATGTATAAGAAGGAAATATCTATAAGATACACTAAGCAAGGAACCATTGGGACATAACCAGTCAAGTAAAAGTCTAGGAAACACAAAAAATCAGCGATCATATATTTAAGGCTAAAAGGGGCCTTAGAGATTATCAAGGTCCCCTCACTTCCTCATTTTAACAGACGAGGAATCTGAGTCCCACAGAGATACAGCGTTTGTCCAAGATCACACAAGTAGTAAGTAGTAGGACTTGTAATGGAACCCAGTAGTCTTTTTTGTTCCCTCAGATTTTCCATGAGGAGCTAAGAGTGTTGAATTGGATGCTCACCAAGTACTGTACTGAGATCAGCCATCTTCTCAAGATCTCTATGCCTTTAAAAACAATTGCTATATTTACATGATGCTCACAGGCCAGAATATTGTCTAGCAGTGACCATGTCCTTTTCTACTCATTAATGCCTCTATGGATTTTTTTCATGTCTTCTTTCACCTTTTGTCTCTCCAGACTCTCATCATTTAAGAACAGACAACAAACAGGACCTCCTTCTTCCTGACCTTGTAGCCTTATGATTGTCTCTTTTTTTCCCAATATGGCTTTATTTATTTCATTAAATATTTCTCAATTATATGTAAAAAAATTTTCAAAATCCATTTTTAAAAATTTTGAGTTCTAAATTCTCTCTCCCTTCCTCCCTTTCCCCCTCCACAAGAAGGCAAACAATTTGATACAGATTATACATGTGAAGTCTTGCAAAATATCCATATTAGCCATGTTACAAGAAAGAAAGAAAGAAAGAAAGAAAGAAAGAAAGAAAGAAAGAAAGAAAGAAAGAAAGAAAGAAAGAAAGAAAGAAAGAAAGAAGGAAGGAAGGAAGGAAGGAAGGAAGGAAGGAAGGAAGGAAGGAAGGAAGGAAGGAAGGAAGGAAGGAAGAAAAACAAGAAAAATAAAGTTTTAAAAGTGTGCATTCAGACATTCAGACTCAGAACATTAGTTCTTTCTCTGGAGATGGATAACATTTTTCACCATAGATCCTTCAGAATTGTTAGACTACTTCTTTCTTTCTTTCTTTCTTCCTTTCTTTTCTTTTCTTTTTTTTTTTTGAGCCAGTTGGAGTTAAGTGACATAGCTAGTAAGTGTCTGAGGGCAGATTTGAACTCAGATCCTTATCTACTTTGTCACCTAGCTGCCCCTGTTACATCTGTTTCTTAATCAAAGTCTGCCAGTCTTGATGCCCAAATGGGATTAAAGGATCATAGATCCAGCATTGAAAGAAAACTTAAATGCCATATCTAGTACAACCTTCATGTATTACAGATGATGCAACTGAGGTTCAGGGAGGTGACTTGCCCAAGGTCACACCGGTAGTAAGCATCAGAAGTGAAACTTGAACCCAGGTGCTCTGACTCAACAAGCCTTTTCTTCTCCAAGTTAAATATCCTAGTTTGTACAATTGACCTTCACATGGAATGAACTTGAGACCTCTCACCAACCTGGTGATGATTTATAGCTTATGAATATCCTTACTAAAATGTGGCACTTGTGAACCCAATATTCAAAATGGGATCTGACCAAGATGCCATCACACAGTGGGACCAGCATCACCCACTGTATTCTGAATGCATGCCTCTCTTAATATAGGCTAAGACTGTGTTCACTTTCTTGGCTGTCATATCATGCTGCTGGCTCACACTGAGCTTGTGGTCCTCTAAGTCTATCCCTACCTTGTCATTCATCACATTAACTGGGTAACACATCAACTTCCCATTTCATTTGGCCTAGATGAGCTATACATGTTTTGTCTGTCCTTCATAGACAGATCTTTTTCAGGTAAACTATATTCTACCCATGCTTCCTCCATCATGAACTTGTAAAACTTTTTTTTAAATCCAAGGGCAAGACTTTACATTTACCCCTATTGAATTTTATCTTATTCAATATGGCCCAATGTTCACACCTGCTGAGAACTTTTTGGATATTGACTCTATCATCCTTCCTGTTAGCTATGTCTCCTAGTTTTGTGTCATCTGTAAATTTGATAAGCATGACATTATGCCTTTATCTAAGTCATTGATCAGAGTGTTAAACCACACAGGCCCAAACAGAGATATCAGACACAACCAAGCTCAAAACCAAATAAATCATATTCCAAGCCCAGGTAGATGAGACTTGGAAATTATCAGCCATCTTGATTTACTAAATCGCTATCTTCACCATGAACATGGATAGTTAACAGTTAAGTGTAATAATGTTGTCTAGTAAGGGTGGAGAGAAGAGAATGAGTTATGCAGAAGCTGCTGATGAATTAGATTTAGATAATCTCTATCCTTCAGCATCAGTCTGAATCTGGGAAAAGGCTCTAACACTTACATTCCCTTCTCATACATGTAAAGCTATTTGTTTACCATTGTCTTCTAAATGACAGGGAAGGGAACATTTTTCTTATCGGTAGGTGTCAGAAGGAGAAAGGGATGACAACATAGGGAAAGATTTAGGAAAGGCCAATATCTTTCAAAAGAAAAAATGGGGATCAGACCATGTTTAACAGCTCACCAATCACTATTCCAAGCATATTCTCAGCTTTACCTCATGTGCCATACCCTCCATTCTTTGCTTTTTTTGCACATGAAACTAATTCTATATTCCAGATTCACAAATGCTCTTTGAGGCCCTAATCTCTCTCTCAGCTTGGGAAACATGCTCAGAGTGTCAGATACAACACAGCTTTTAACTTGTCTTCCCTGAAAAAGATCCTGTAATTTGTTCACATCCCTGGCCTGGGAAGGGCTACGGTCTTCTTCGTTATTTGTTGGATG
Source organism: Phalanger gymnotis (assembly GCA_028646595.1). Taxonomy (NCBI): domain Eukaryota; kingdom Metazoa; phylum Chordata; class Mammalia; order Diprotodontia; family Phalangeridae; genus Phalanger; species Phalanger gymnotis. The sequence goes on along the minus strand of CM053625.1, from coordinate 137,272,240 downwards.
AACCTGAGAAAGAAATCCTGCAGTACAAGACTATATTTATCCAGGGCTCTAACCAATTATGGATTTTTTTTAATTGGAGAAATAGCAAGAGTTCTCAAAAAAAAAATCTGAGTATCTATGAAGGACAGACAAAACACATGTAGCTCATCCAGGCCAAATGAAATGGGAAGTTGATGTGTTACTCGGTTAATTTGATAAATGTAAATTACTTATATAAGTCTTTGGAATAGCTCGACTAAACCTATGATTTTATTGGTATAAAGAAGTCTCATGTAAGGAAATGCTCTCTTCCACTACAGGGCAACAGTACCTTCTTTGTAACTTACAGTCTTAAATAGAGCTGGAGACACCCAGGTTAAATGACTAGCCTAGCATCACATACAAAACATAGTATATGTTAGAGGAAAGAGTTGAACTCAGGTCCTTCAGGGCTTCAAGGTCTTCTCTCCCTCCACTGTATCATGCATCTTCAGCTAGAGAATATGAATGGGGAGGGAGAAATAGCTCTTCGTTTTTCTCCATAGCAGCATTTGGGGATTGAATTACCTAAAGAATCATTTCCTCACTGTTTAGGCTTTAAAACAGAAGTTTATAGAATGTTTTTAAAGCTGAGAAGGACCTTGGAGACCATCTAGTATGAGAGTTCTTAACCAGGCATCCATGAACCACCGAGTAATCTATGGATAAAAATCCTTGAGTCCATGGACTTCAGTGGGGGAGGGCAGGGCAGGGAATCATATGTTTATATTTACCAGCCTCTAATTGCAAGTTATCATTTCCTTTAAAGATTTAAAAAATATGATTCTTAGAAGGGGTTCATAGTCACCAGACTACCAAAGGGGTCTGTGACATTAAAAAAAAGTTTAAGAACCCATGATCTAGTTAATTTCCCTCATATTTTACAAATGGGGAAACTGAGGACCTATACTACCCCAAGTCGCCATCCAGAGTTCTTTCTAGCCACAGATAAATGGCTATCTGGGAAAAAATAATGACTATAAATAACCAAGTTTTAAAATAAATAATGATTGCTAAAACTTGGGCAGTATTTTTATGAATGAGAAAGTTGGATGCAAAAGGGGACTTCGACTTCCCGTCAGACAGTGATTGATCAGGACTAATTCCCATCTAAGGAACATCTTTGGTTTCTAGAATGTAACTAAACTAGTTGTACTGCTGCCACCTCTTGGTTCTGCTCATGATTAAACTTGTAGTCCAATGACCAGCTGCAGAAAACATCTGCTAGGTCTTTATCCTTTCACCCAGAAATGCAATATGGATCATTTTATCCATGTGTGTTTATCCCCAAATGTAAGTTTGCCTGATTTTCCCTTTCCCTCCCTCCCCTCCCCTAGGACAACATGATTTTGCTGGGAAAGGTGATCAGGAGACAGTCAAAATTGTTTTGGGCAACATCTCAGACTGTGTCTACCCAGGACTACTTTTCTCAAAAACAAAACAAAACAAAAATCCATGCCCAACTGTTTGAAATGTCTCTGATCTAAGGACACAGACATGTCTTAGAGAATAGAGAAGGGCTCACAAGGTCATTGGATCATGGATTTTAAAATTGAAAGTAAATGTAGACATCATATAGTCTATCCCCTCATCTTATGGAAGAGAAATAGAGGCCAAAAGAGGTTAAGTGACTTGACAAACATCATATAGGTAGTAAATAGCAAAAGCCAGGATGAAGCAGAGTCATTTGATTCCACATGGATTCAGGGTTCTTTTCACTGCAGTGTACTGCCTATAGTTAAAAAATATAGCTATTGCTCACCTTTTGGCAAAACATCGTCATTATTTACCCTCTGGTATACTCTATGCCTAAGAACTTAGACAATTTACAAGAACATCCTCAATACAGGAAAACATCAATTAATTAATAAATATTTATTAAGCACTTATTATGTGCCAGGCACTGTGCTAAATGCTGGGGATACAAAAAGAGGCAAAAGACAGTCTCTGCCCTCAAGGAGCTTACTATCTGACAAGGGAGATAACATGCAAACAAACATGTGAAAAGCAAGCTAAATACAGGATGAACAGGAAATAACTAAAAGAGAGAAAACACTTGAAGCCCCCTTGTAGAAATTTGGAGCTTAAAGGAAGTCAGGCAGGTCACAGCAGAGGAGAACACAAATACAAACACCCAGAGAAAAACATATAGGTAGCCAGACACTGTAGAGCTACACTACATAGACATACTGAATTTTTTCCATGGCTCTTCCTACTCTCCTTCTCTTCTTCTTGTCCATAAAGTCTTTAGCCAAAATTAATGACCAATTTAGGCCAGCTTTGTAGTCTGGGCCTTCCCTTACAGCTACTCCCTAAAGATGGCCTCAGAACAAGAGAAAAGTTGATGCCTTAATTAAGGGAAATGGCAACAGCTGCTGAGTTCACATTCCCAAGCTCAACTGTGTTCCCTGATTGCTATAACTTACTTCAACCAGTTTTATTGGCTTCATACAGACACTGTCAAAGACAAAGAGCATGATAAGTTTCATTTTCCTGTGTCTCAGGGATTAAACTGAATCAATTTAACAGAAAACTCTTCTGTCTGGCAATGTGAGTAATTCTATCATTGGAGAAAATGTTTATCAAAGAAAACTTGTGATCTGTGAAAATGTGTTTGTGTGTCTTGGTCTTATGGGTTCGGGAAAAGTTATTGCTTAGAACAGAGATGGATAATTGTCTGAAATAAATGAAGTAAGATAAAACCAAGGAAATATCTAGAATTTGTAGTGTGTCGTATCAATTTAGTCCCTAAGGCCATAAACATTACAAATCACATTCACTGAGGCATGGTGAGCATCCTGTCAACATATCTTATTTAATATATTGACTCTGGCATGAAACTTGGAAATATGAAAGCTTACCATTTTAAATCTATCTCAGTTTAGAATTTTATTCTTTCATTTTTAAAATTAAAAATGATCATTTATGTGCATGCTTGTGTCCACAAACATTCTGACATTTAAGATGCATCATTGCCTCTGCATGACTTCTTAGCAGTTAATGTACCCCATTATCTTCAGTTTTCAGTCAAGTAACCAGAGCCACACAATAAACATCCTCCCAAAAAGACATAATAATGTAACTCTTATGTCAAAGATACTCATGATATAAAGAATCCAAGTACATTTTAGGGGATTTTGTCACTGTTTTTGGCTGGTAGTTCACTCCCAGAAAATCTGGGACAATTTTCAAGTATTCAATACATAGTATTGGATAGGAAAATTTTACTAAAAGAAGAACAGAGGAAAAAAACAAACAAGAAATCCTTTCATTGAGTTCTCATGAGGTCAAAGCTATATGTAAATTTCCGGTTACTTACCCGTCCCAAGTTTGAGAGGATCTCTCACACCCACAACTCCTGTCCTCCACTTTTATGTTCTACTGGTTAAAGACGGGGATGTGATTACTTATTTTTCCTTTTTTCATATTCCTGACTCTTTGAGACTTTCCCCAGTTCCATAGTCCATGTAGTTTCTTCGATGAGATAATAATAAATCTCTAGGATTCTCCAGTCTTTTTCCAAATGTCTTTCTCCATCATGCAAAGGGAAGACAAAATATTTAGAGTCCTCTTTTCTTAGGTCCTTGTCTCCCAACGGTCCTTTTCCCCAGGTTTTTCTTTCTAAAATTCTAAGGACACAGAGAAACAATTTCAATGAGTAGAAAAGGAGGAAGCTGTTTTAAAAAGACCAATGTAGATGAACAAAGAATTCATTGACCTTCCTCTATTGACTCATAAGTTCATCAACCAAGTTAAATTTTGTAAAGACATGTACAGAAGACAGAATAAAGGGCAGGTAACAAAGTACAAAAGTGTATGTGGTCACTTGTGACTAGTGTCAGCAGTCATTGTCATGATATAGGAAGCAGATGGGTGGCACAGTGGATTGAGTGCTGGACCTGGAGTCAGGAAGACTGAGTTCAAATCTGACCTCAGACACTTACTAGTTGTGTGGCCCTGGGCAAATCTTTTAAGTACTGTCTGCATCTAGTCTCATCAACTGTAAAATGGGGATAATAATAGCACCTACCTCCCAGAGCTGTTTTGAGAATCAAATGAGATATTTGTAAAGCTCTTAGCACAGTGCCTGGCACATGGTAAGTGCTGTATAATTGTTTGCTGTTATTATTATGTGAAAAGAACAAAAAAAATTAAACCCCAAACTGTAATTATACTGTCTAATCTCATCCCTGAAGGAGAAAATGCATTTCCTCCCTTCTTTACAGAAGCTCCAAATGATGAGAGTAGAACATTGCATATAGACTTATGCATCTTAGACTGTTAATGTCTCATTCTTTCTGGACTGACTTTTTTTAATCTCTTTTTGTTCTTTATTACAAAGTATGGTTCTCTGTAGAGGAGCCCTTTGGGAAATAAGGGTGATGTAAATGCAAAATATTTCAATAAAAAACAAATTCACAGGAAAAAAATATGTTGGATTAGAGGAAAAGAGATTGGTGTTGGGAGTAGTTAAGCTTAGAATGAGCTAAGGCTGGTGAAAAAAGAAAAAGGCAACAAAGATGGTGTTTTGAAAACTATATTGAAAGGGGAGGATGATCAAAGGAGGGAGAGGAGCACTGGATGTGATGCTGATAATAGATAATGATGAGAAAACTGAGATGTTCAACTCTAATTTTGCTTCTGTTTTCTCTGCCAAAGAGAACTGGAAAAGATAAAAAATAAAAATGCACCTGGCTGTACTTGATGAGTTAGTTCTGAATCACCAGGCCTAAAAGAACATCTGAGGTTATAGGAGGGATTGGCAGGTATGAAACACTTAAGAATTGATCACTGTGTAAGGGTGGGGACAAAATAACCACCTCTACCTTACACCTTAATCAGTCACTCACAGGCCTTAGACCAAGTGCGAAAACACCTTCAAATTAAATTGACATACAAAGAGTATACAGGTAGATCAGGAAATTTGGCCAAACCCCAGGGATTATCAATAAATTATCAAGTGAGTGGGGAAAGGATTGGGTTCCCAGAGTTAAAGCAAGGATAGTTTTCCAGTAAATTCTGGGGAAACAAGGCAGGAGATGCATAGGAGGGGCATTAGCTCTATAAGCCATCTAAAGCAGCAGATGTGATCTGAGGAAATTCCTAATAAAAAGTCAAGGGTTTTTTTCCCCCACTTCCCAACCCAGAGCCTATCTAAAGATACTCTGATATATGCTGCTGTTTCATTATCTAAATGTTTCCAGTAAGCAGAATTTAGCTTTAATCACAAAAAGACCAGGGGTTAGAGATATGTAAATGAAAAAATAAGCAAACAGCCCAACCTCTGCCTAAATGTGAAAAAAAAATTGTAACTGGGGGCTCAGAGCAAGTGAGACTAAATGTATAACTTCTTGCTTAAAATAAACTTCCTGAAGCCAAAGAAGGGGAACAATGTAGCTATTA
>CM053625.1:137212330-137266319 GCA_028646595.1 Phalanger gymnotis | reverse complement strand
AAGTGGAAACACCCCAGGGAAACTCAAAAGCTTTTTACAGGGAAGCTGAGTCACCCTGAAGTAAGGAAGCCTTCATTAGCATGAACCAGCATCAGGTCCAAGAACAGGCTTCCTTCTCCTTTCTCCAATACCTGGTCCTGCTAGATCCAAACAAGAACCCTCTAAAAATGCACTAGACTTTCCTGGTTGGGGAGAGTGTGCCTCATTCTCTCCAGAGCCTCAGTGCGGTTCTCAGAAGATATTTTTCTACCACTTTCCCTAACAACTCCTTCATTCTGTGAATACCTCCTCTCAATAAAGATAGTTTGCTTTGCTGTCCTGATGTGAGCTCCATATTTCCTCATACTGGTCTTTTGGTGGTCTGAACCTGAATCTGTGCTAAGACACAAACCCAGTGCTCTTCTCACTAATCAGGTTGCTTCTCATTTTAGAGCAAAAAGGAAAATTAAAATATGAAACGTTAGAATGGAGAAGTGCCAGACCTGAAAACAATCATGCACTTGTTCCCTATACCATGTCTTTTCATGTACCAGTCCTATCTCCCCAAGTAATAGATAAACTCTAAAGGGGAGAAGCTGTGTCTTACTGCTACTTCTACTCCCACCCATAGGCTTTCCTATGCTGCCAAAGCCCCTGTAGCTCAACAAACATAATAGGAAAGCATAGCATGTCTTAGAGCAGCTTCAAGAGAGAGAAGCCTAGCATCCAAAGCTAATAAATTCTATACCTCCTCCTTATCTCTCTCCATACAGTAACAACCGTAGATCAAGTCCTCACCATGTCACTCACAGACTATTGTAATGGTCTCCTTACTGTCCTCCCTGCCTCAAAGTAATATTATATTAGGTATCATATATTATATTATTAATTATTTACATATGGGTATTATATATGTATGTATACATATTAGATGACAATATAATACCTAACATCATCCATTTTCTACACAGCTGCCAAAGTGATTTTCGTAAAATCGTGACATTCTTCTTCTCAGTAAACTTCAGTAGGTCCCTGTAACTGTAGAGGCAAACAGAAAGTACTCTGGTATTTGAAGTCCTTCACAATCCGGTTCCCACTTCTCTTTCCAGCTTTATTCCAATTACTCCCTTTCATGTTCCCTACATGTTAACATATAGCTCAACTGGCCTTCTTACAGTTCCTCATTAAAACCACTCAGTTTACCTTCTGTGCCTTGCAATGGCCACCCCCCTTTCCTGGAATGTGCTCCTTCTTTACCTGCTCTTCCTAGAATCCTGGTCTCTTTCAGTCCTCAGTTCCAGTACTATCTCGCATATGAGGTCTTTCTTGATGCTAGTGCCCTTCTCCCAGTCACCTCATAGAGATTTGGTGCATGCCTATACACTCATATGCTGTCTCTCACAAAAGAACAGCCTCTTTGAGGGCAGATTGAGTTTCATTTCTGTGTCTTTGCCTCTCCAGCACATAGCACAATGCCTGGAACATCGCAAGTGTTGAATAAATGTTAGTTGACTTATTTTGTCCTACAGAGCTTCTTGGTGTTACCCTGTGTCTGGGCACCCATACATAGAGTTTGAGCCCTCAGTGGAATTGTTTCTATGCCCTGATTTGGGGGCAGCTAGATGGCTCAACAGATAGAGTACTGGGCCTGGAGTCAGAGAAACTTGAGTTCCAATCCGACAGTAAATACTTAACTAGCTGTGTGACCCTGGGCAAATCACTTCACCCTGTTTGCCTCAGTTTCCTCATTTGTAAAATGAGCTGAAGAAGGAAATGGCAAATCACTCCAGTATCTTTGCTGAGAAACCCCACAGACAGTATGGTCCATGGAGTCACAGAGTTAGACGCAACTGAACGACTCAACAAAATGACCTGAATTGGGGCAGCTAGGTGGCACAGTTGAGAGAGCACCAGGCCTGGAGTCAGAAAGATCTGAGTTTAAATCCAGCCTCAGATTCCTAACTAGCTGTGTGACCCTAGGTAAATCACTTAACCTTGTTTGCCTCAGTTCCCTCATCTGTAAAATGAGCTGGAGAAGGAAATGGCAAACCACTCCAGTATCTTTGCCGAGAAAACCCCAAATGAGGTCACAAGGAATTAGACATGATCGAAACTACAAAACAACAACCATAACCTGAATTGGATCTCTTGGTTCAAATAAATAAGATTATCTCTGGTTTCTAAGGACACTTATGGATTTCTAGTGATTTTGACCCCTGGCTTACATGTATCCTGTGATTCACATCATTTGCCCTGTGATTCTTTCTTCCTGCATTCTACATCCCACCCCTTTCACTCCTCTTGTCAGCAAATGACATACCTTCACTCATATATCCTGAGGCTGACCCTGTCAGGCCTCCTTGTCCCTGGACAGGGCCACAAAATACATGCCACTAGTTCTTACAAATTGAACTTTAGAGTTAGAATTTACTCAACATCTAGCCCAAACTCTCACCCTTGACAAGATCTCTTCTACAGTATCCCTGAAAGACACTAATTCAGCCTCTTTTTTGAGCACTTTTAATGACAGGGAGTTCATTACCTCATTAAGAAGCCAATGGCTATAAAGCTATATCTGTTCCTAATGTATAATCTGTATTTACCTCATTATAGTCTATTGTTGGACAACTCCATTTGTCAGTGTCTTCCTCCTTCTATATAGCTAAAATCCAACTCCCTGTAATTTCTATCACATTCTTCCCAGTTTTGGGAGGATCCAGTAAGTACCCAATAAAATAGCTTGTTGCTCATGAGAATGGACTTGACAAATGGCAGGGCCAAGATTGCCCTCTGTTGGGCACCATCTGTTATGCCAACTAAACAAAGCAATGCAATGTTACTAAATATTTACATTTCATTCTCTCCTACTCCTAAGGATTAGCATCTTCTTTAAAAAGCAAGTTATATTTCCATTTAATAAGCTAGAATAAAATTCACTCTGATTCTAATAGCCTGTGTCAGTCCTGAAATAAATCAAAGCCATGAGTTAAGGAAGAAAGCATCCTTAACTGAGATAACAGGGTAGCAAACCTGCCACCCTGAAGATGTCCCATGAGTACAGAACACAATGGATTTCCCAACTCCAACACCCATACAAAAGCTTCTTATAGCTTTAGGTGGAGAAGGGGAGGAGGTAGTATAGAGGGAGCAAGACCAGTGGCCATTGGGAATCTGGGCAAGGAAAACCACTTCCTTCTGGCTGTTTTGTCCTTCCTGCCATGAATCTTAATGGAAGGAGGCAAGGACATTAGAAGCGGAGATCCAGCTTAAGCCAGGTTCCTTTACAAGGTAAAATCTCAGGGTGGAAGGACTTAAAGTATGGTTCAGTTCAACCTAATCAAGAGTAAATATCTTAAGAGCAGGAATGTAAGAACATTACCGGAATTCTGACAACATAAGGATCATTTGAGGGAGTGGCAGGTAACGCTTGGTATTAACAATTTTTGTCATTATATTAACAATGATATTAACAATTTTCCATCACCTGATACAGTGAGGAAAATATAAATACCCCATTCCCAATCCAGATAACTCTGCCAGAAGTTACCTTGTACAGAAATGTTCATTGTACTCTTTTTAATTACTGTGGTTTCCAACTATGTAGTACTTGAAGCCTAGAAACTGTAACAGTAACCACACTGGCATACCCAGGATGGCTGCTAGTGCAGGTACTTTTATGGGCTTTACTAGGAAGGACAGCTGTTTCAGGGGTCAACAACCTTCTTCAACTAAACAGAGAAAATACAGAGAAGAGAAATAGAGATAAACAGACAGGGCTCTACTGCCTAAATCAAAGCAAAACTGCTATATGTACTTTACATTCACCACTGGATCAAGAGAACCTTTACCTCTGAGCAGTCAGGGAGCTCTGAACAGACAGCTGCTCAGAGTCTCGACCAGGGAATCACAAGATCTTTCTTGTAAGCAAACCCCCAAAGGAAAAGCTCACCTCTCAGAATACATACTCGTCCGGCTAAGGCTCAGAGCCAGAACCCTCCTGACTCAGTGCCTAATTAGAAATTAACAAAAGGTGTGTAAGCCTTCCTAAAAGCAAGCAAGCTTCCCTTAATGGGCTCCCCATGAGGCCTATTGATGGGCGGGGAAGATCTTCTTTCCCATCAACCTTTCAGAAACCCAGGCCCAGATTCCAGGTGTGTGTGCTAAAGACAAAAATTCCCAAACATTTTAAAATAACTTCTTAAGAACAGAGTTTTAAGTCAAAGTTGGGAAATATGTATGTCTGAGTCTGGGGTTTGTGGGGTTGTAGGGTTGGGAGCATGATCAAGAAAGGGGACAGTTTCTTGACGCAAAAGTCTTCCTCTCCCCTAGTCAGTCTCTTTGACTGAAGCAAGTACAAATGAAGTTCTTATAGAACATAGCATGATATAGTGAAAGAAACATAGGTCTTAGGGTCAGAAACCCTGAGTCCAAGTCCTGGCTCTAACATTCACTCATTATAGAATATTGGGCAAGTTACTTAAAGGTTCAGTTTCTCCATCTGTAAAATGCAAATGATAACAATGATGCGCTACTTACTTCACAGAGTTGTTGTGAGAAAAGTGAACTATAAAAACTATAGGGAGGTATATAAATGATGGTATTTTGTTAAAGATTATCCTTACCTTTAGGCAGCCCTGCTACCTAAACCAACTGTGAAGTCCTTAGATATACTTCCCCAAGGTCCCAATCTTCAACTACCTACTGGACATTTGAATGGAAAGTCCCATAGGCATCTCAAATTCCAAAACAGAACTCATTGCTCTTTCTCTGAAACCCACTCTTCTTCCTAACTTCCCTATTCACATTTAGGGCATCACCTTGGAGTCATCCTCTACTCTTACTTCTCTTTCACCCCTCGTACAATCTGTTGCAAATTTTTATCAATTTGGCCTCCACAAGAAGACACCTATCTCCTCTCCCCTCATCAAGCCATCATTTAGTTCAGTCCCTCATCACCTCTTGCCTCTCTCTTTTGGCAGACTCCTAATTGATGTCCTGTCTCCAATTTCTACCACACCCCTTCAATCCATTCTCCACAAAGCTGCCTAATTGATATCCATACTTTTTGCACGCCTTTGTCTAACATTAGGGTGACCATGTCAAGGAGCTAACTACCGCCAAGAAGCTTTTATCCTGTATATAAGATAAAATACAAATTATTTTGTTTGGCATTTAAAACCATTCATAGTCTGGCTCCAATCTACCTCTTCAAGGTATTAAGACATCATTCTCCTTCCCTCATGCCATATTCCAGCCACATTTGCCTACTCTGTACAAAAATATTTCACTTCCTTGAAGCATCATCTCAAACACCACTGCCTTTGTGCATGAAACCTAAACTGAATTGCAAAACTGATAGTACTCTCTAGACTAGTAATTTGTTGTTGTTCAGTAATAGCTGGCTCTCTATGACCCCATTTGGGGTTTTCTTAGCAAAGATATTGGAGTAGTTTACTATTTCTTTCTCCAGCTCATTTTACAGATGAGGAAACTGAGGAAAATAGGGTTAAGTGACTTGCCCAGGGTCACATAGGTAATAAGTGTATAAGGCCAGATTTGAACTCAAGTCCTCCTGACTCCAGGCCAGTGCTCTATCCACTGCACCACCTGGCTACCTATGTTTACTTACCTTCAATGTACAAGCCAAATTAGATGAGGAGCTGCTTCCTAAGCTCATGTTATTACTTTGTTCCTCTGAGCACTTAAACAGGCTGTCCCCCCAATGCTGGCTTCAGACTGACCACGTATATGACTCACTTTCAAAGGACATTAGAGATAATAAATGATAATAAATTCCCTGGCTACTTCTAGCCAGGTAGTGACCCAGCACTGCTCCTTTGGTCATCCCATTGCCCCATGACAGAAGCAGGCATTTAAGAGTACTAAGTCAGTTAAAAAAAAGAAATAATATCTGGCTCATTCTCTTTTCTTTGACCCTCCAGATACAATCATATGACCCAGAGATTTCCAGAAAGGAATGAGGAAGCACTGGCCCTTCTCCATTCCAGCATCATGGCAAACACATCTTCGTGGTAGCTCAAGCAGGAGACACAGCTGCAAGAGCTTGTATCTAGATCTCTATCTTTTCTATTTTATATTTCCTTTCCTGAGCGGATAACCAAACAGCATCCTCAAGACAGTCATGCCCAGGCTTGGAGGTGACCTTGTAAGCTAAAGAGACCTAGAGATCCAGAAGTCCATTAGGTCCATGGGAGGAAGAACTGATCTAGACCCCTAGTGTGTGGTCTCTTCACCTCTGGACTTCCCAAGAAACCTTCCATCAGCTTCAGATCCAGGTGGTCCACCGATGGCCTTTGTCATCATTCCAGGGTCATCTCCAGTGCTTTGAGGCCTTTCTCAGATCATACTTGATCAAACCTGAAATTGCCAGCTCCTGCCTAGCCTCCTCCAGATCGTACTTTCTTTATCATAAAAAAAAACCCTCACTTAATCTGACCATTCCCCTCACCTAGCATCCTGCTCTCCTCTCTTCCATGACTAAATTCCTTGAGAAAACCATCTACAATTGGTGCCTCCATTTCCTCTCCTCTCATTTAATTCTAAACCTTCTGAAATCTGGCTTCTTACCTCATCATCCAACTGCTCTCTTAATTGCCAGATTTAACAATCTTTTCTCAATCCTCATCCTTCTCAACCTCTCTGCAGTCTTTTTTTTTTTTTTTTGACACTGTCAATCCCTTCCTTCTCCTATTACTCACTCTTCTCTAGGTTTTCCTCACGCTGAACTCTCTTACCTCTCCAAGGTGAAATATGGTCATGCCTATTCAGTAGTTCTACAAAATATTTTATCTTCTGATAAGGTATAAAGATGAGACTCCCAAAAGATTGTTACTGTAGTTATAAGTTAGGTTACTGAATCCTGTTTTAAGTTCTTCTATCAATGCACTGAATATTTTATGTCCTTTAGCATTTCATTTGTAAGAAATAGCCATCCTATACCTGATTTTTTACTATACACTGAGATTGTTGCTACTTGCCTCTTTTGAAGAGACCTAGAAATGAGCCACTGAAGTTTTATATAATTTGACTTGAGATACCAGGACAAGAATTTAATAAGTAAAAGAGTGTGAGGAAAAAGAAGCCTACTCCCTCTCATTAGAGATCTGATTCCCCAAGATTGAACACAGTCTGGACAATATTCATGGCTCTGGAACAGAGAGGCCCTTGGGGGGGGGGGGGGGGCAGTGGTGTATAATAGCTATCACCCAGGGCTCAGGGCAATGACAAACTCCCTTTGGTTCCATCAGAGATAACTCCTTCGCACATCATAAAGGAATGACAGTGTATAAGCAAATCTTTGCACTTTAACACATTAATTCCTCATTTTTCTGTTATCCTTTCGACAAGGTTGGTGGGATGTAGGGAGAGCTTTAAGGCAGAAAAAATTAGTCAGTAACCAACTCACACACCTAAACATTCGAGAAAAAGCCACTTAGGTAACCAGACTCTTTAGTGTGTCACTGTTCCGTCACAGCTTCTTCTAATACACTCAGCTCAATTGCCACAGAATAAGGACCAATTTGAAGAAATGACAATTCAGAAACTTGAGCTCTCCTTGCTTTTATATGCTGCCTAAAGGAAGCCTCAGGGTAGGGTAGCTTTTGTTGCCTTGATTATGGTAATTGGCAGCTGCTACCTTACTACTCCCAAAGCTGAACTGCCCTGCCTCCTTGTCTGGGAGATAACCAATGGTCCAGAACCCCAGTTCTGACTTTACATAAACCAGGTTTGCTCTGGCAGGGGTTTCTCACAAACCACCCTGCCAAACCATACTAGAATTGAAAACATGAAATCATAGCAAAAAAAAAAAATAATCAAAAGTTAAGAAGCCTTGTTATAGGTGATTAAAATAACCTGAAATAGGAGCATAAGGCCCTGCCCTGGGGCCCGTTTACAGTATAGGATTGGGGGTGGGAGGTGATGAATAATGAAGTCCACCCTAGTTGTAGTTGAAGCTGTTATCCAGCATAGGAGAATTAGGGAAGTAATCCAGATCCTTTTCTTCCGTTTTAATCCAATAAATATTTATTCAGAATTTATTGTGTGTAGGACGTTGAGTTAGATACCAGGAATGCAAAGATTAAAAAATGACAGTCTTTATCCTCAAGGTGTTTGTAATCTAGCAGTGGGAAGTCATGTATACAAATAACTAAAATGCCTAAAATCAATCCCAGAACAAACGTTTTCTTTCTAGGAAAATAGTTCTGTATAATTTTGCAAACATTTCCCAAGGCTCCTAAAGCTGATTTCACAGAATTGGTGAGTTCTTGGAATTTAGGACATCATACAGAAAGGCTCAGGTTGAAAAGGCATAACCAAAATTGCAAGATTCTAATTCAGTCAATCAATAAATAAGCATTTATTAAGAGCTTACTACGTACCAGACACTAGGCTAAGCACTGAGGATACAAAGAAAAAGCAAAAATGGTACCTGCATGTACCATCAGAGATGTATCATTTTTTTCTCCTTGTTCTGGTGGTCAAGTGTAAGATGACACATCCAGTCCCTGACACTTACTACTTGTGTGACTTTGGACAAGTGACTTAAAGTTTCTGAGTCTCATTTTCCTTATCTATAAAATGAGGTATGAGTTGTAGGAGAGGCTAGAAAGCATTTGAGCTCCTTTTCAGCTCTATATCTATGATCCTATGACTGATAAGCTAAAATTATGACATGGTCCCTGACCTTATGAAATACAAATTATTTGGCCTTTGATGCATGTAATTTATGAGCACACCTTATTGTGCTCATAAATTGAAGCCACTAATCTTGACTATTTTAAATCTCTCAAGAAAAGGAAGAAAAATATACCATACTATTTTTTCCTGCCTCTCCTGTATTTCAATTTGTACAATCGCATGTCTGAGTCTTGTCTCCCTTCCTAGACTGTAAACTCCTTGAAGGCAAAAACAAAGGCCAGTCTAACTTATATTTGCTTTCCAAAAAATGCCCAGAACAAGGACAAACACACAATAGGTCTTCAGTCATGTCGGTTAAGTGTCTTTGGATAAAGTGGAAGGGAAGATTTAGAGGGGAAAGAAAGGTAAGTGTTCATTGTTATGAAAGAAGGAAATAGAGTGACAAACTCAAAATGAGTTATTTATTCTTTTAACTGTTCTGGGACCTTCTGCTTTAAAAATGTGACATTGACCAACTCAGTGCCTTGAGTTCTCTGCCTGAAAGGCTAATAGCAAGGTCAGTACCAGAGATTTCCAAGGAGACCTTCACTTCAAGACTGATTTGTTGAAACGAGATATTCTGCCTCAAAGTCGCAGGAGTTGTAAATGAAACAGTTCTCAGTAAAGAGCATTCATTTAGAATTTTGACCTTGAATGCACACATATCTTAATTATAAATTTTCAGTAGAGTATTTTTTTTCCTTCTGGGGGGGAGTGGAGAGCAAATATAAAAGTTTAAGAGTAGAATGCTCACATCAAGAAGATGGAGTATCAATGTTAAATCCAAAAAAGAAAATTAAGATGCAACCAACCATAATAGACTTTTATCTTCCCTATTATTTTCTGGAAATTAAAAAGTCCTACTCCATTAACATGAGACAGTAACAAAAATATTCCTATGACCTAGGCAAAAGAATAGAGAAAAGAATATAGGAGGGAAGTGAAAAAAAAAAACCCTTTGCTATCATATTTCAGGCCTCCCAGAAGACTGTGACTAGCAATGGCTCCTAGCAACATATGTACTCACAAGGCCTGAACATTCCCTGAGAAAAGGTGTAGGAAGGTATATTCTCTCCATTTTCCAGAGATATTACTAGAATGAGAGTTAGCATGCCATAATAAATAGTGAAAGAGTCTTGAAGTCAGGAAGAGGCATCTTCAAGTCCTATCTCTGACATATCCTATCTGTAATCAGATGCAAATCCCTTTAAACTCTTGGTGGTGAAATAATCAGATTGATTCTGTGTCTTTTTTAATTGATCCTATTTAGAATCAATTGATTTTGTCCTATAACTGCCTAAATCATGAACCTGTGTCTCTGAATGTAATTCAGAAATTCAGCTGTCCTGTAATGAGTTAAGTTTGGAAATCCATTTCTCCTGTTAATCACTTTTCTATTCTTGTGTCAAGGAAATCGGTTACCCTTGAAGGAGGCAGGTGGACACCAGAGGATCTGATTTAGTATCTTTATACCACAAAGCTATCCTTCAAGGATGTCTGGTTTGTTATCCAAAGAAGTCTGGTTTGCTATCTCTGTCCTTGAAGATGCAGCTGGACTCAAACAATGAACATTTCTTAGTCACAGGAGGGAAAAAGGGGGTTGTTGCTAGCCCTCATTCCCAATTTCCATCCAATTGTATTTTCTTCCATCTATGATGTTAGCCTTCCTATTTTCTGTATTCTCCCCAAGTAGAAAGGAGAGCTGTTCCCCTCATTCAAGGTCTTAGCTTTGTGGGGGAAGCTGAGATCCTGTTTATTGGTAAATTCACACTTTACTAATAAATTGGGCATGCGAAGACCTTTGTGCCTCAGTTCACTTTTATTAAATCCTGTCAAGACAGTGCTCTAAGCAACACCGTAAGACCACAAGTTAAAGATAAATTACTAATCTGTATCCAGGGAGGGAATTACCCTGCCAGATGTTCCCAACACCAACGAAATCACAGTTTGAACTAAAACAAAATCCTTTTCCTTTAAACTTCCTTTAGGTTTTCGGTGTGTCAAAATTCCACCAAAAAAGTTTGAATCTAAGGAATATGAGTTAATGAGAGTGACAAACTGAGGGCAAAATTACTCAATCCAACTCAACGATTATCAATTAAAGGCTTACTTGATACAAGGCCCTGAGATAGGTGCCCTTTGTGATAATCAGAAAAATGAGTAAAACATGAGCTCTGCCTTCAAGGGACTTCTAATCTAGTAAAGAAATGTATAAATATTTATTTCATACTATTTGTGTTTACCAAAATTATAGTATCGTAGATCCACATCTTGAAAAAAGAATCTTGAAGACCAAGGGTTCTTAACCTTCTTTGTGTCATGGATTCTTTTGGCAGTTTAATGAAACCTATGGACCCTTTTCTCAGAATGATGTTTTTAGATACAGGTTTTAGCTTGGTATAAGAGAAAATTTCCTAATCATTAAAGCTATCTGAAAGTAGAATGAGCAACCTCAGGAGGTAACAAGTTCCCCATCAGTTGAGATCTCCAAACAGAGATTGGATAACTATTTGTAGGAGATGTTGGAATAGGGATTCCTATTCAGATATGATTTGAGTAAGATGATCTTTGAGATACCTTACAACTGCGAGATTTTGTGATCCTAAGACTGAAGCAGATATGGCTGACTCTACATGGGACCGACAAATTCCTTGGTGGCCAGGAAGAAATGCTAAAGGGTTTGAATTGATAATGAAACAAATTAAAATCTCTATTATGGAGAAAACAGTAAAATTCAGACACACGTGGTACAAACTGGTAGCAATGAGAAAAGGTTAGAGAAGCAGGCTTGAACTTGGAGTCAGGAAGGCTTTAGTTAGAATTCCACTTCAGCCACTTAGCAGCTTTGTGATCCTGATCATGCCACTTAAATTCTCTATGCCTCTATTTCCTCATCTGTAAAATAGGGATGACTAATAGCAGCTACTTCACAGGGATGTTCTGATGATCAAATGGCATGATTACAAAATACTATGCATACCTTTAACTCCCTATAAATAAGAGCTATTATTATTTCCTGACCACTACAGTTGCTGAATTCAGAAAGAATCTTGCCTGGATCCAATATTTCAGTGAGATTTGTGGAAAATGCTTTATTGTATTGCTTGGAAAATTTTTAATTATTATACCATTTAAATCTAACTTTACGTGACTAGAGATGGTTTAATTTCAGAATGTCTCTATGACCTCGGTAACTCTCCAGGAATCCCAGAGATGGCTAAAAGGAATTTTAGATTCTACTGCGTCCTGGATCTATCTAATCCACCTAGATCTACCTGGATCCATTCAGCTAGGTTTTGATTTAGGTCCACTCAAGCTTGTGTTTTGGGTTCCCCTTGTGTTTTGGCTTTGTCTAAATGTTATTTAAGGTTTATGTTCACTGATATCCATCTCCACCTAGGGGCAGCTGGGTGGCATGGTGGATAGAGTTTGGTCCTGAAGTTAGGAAGACTCATCTTCCTGAGTTCAAATCTGGCCCCTGACATTTAATAGCTCAGTGACGATGGGCAAGTCACTGTAAAATGAGCTGGAGAAGGAAATGGCAAACCACTGTAGTATCTTTACCAAGAAAATCCCAAATGGGGTCATAGAGAGTTGGACTTAATTAAAAATGCTGAACAAAAACTCAGTCTACCTTGCTTTCAAGCTGCTTTCTCTGACGCTTTGTGTGCAGGTACCCTTGTCTAAATCCTCCTCCGTGTAAGAGAGGGAACCACACCCTTTACGGCTCTCTTTCCCTACGAAACAACCTAATAAACTTCTTTCCAAAATTATTTCAAACTTTGAGGTTAATTCTCATGACTAATATAGTACCTGAAAATGGACATATTATGAGTGTTTCATCTCTCCATTAAGCTCACCTAATACTACATTCTGACTTCCAGCAACAAATCTGCAAAGTTACCTCTCTTTTCACAGT
Organism: Phalanger gymnotis; assembly: GCA_028646595.1. Taxonomy (NCBI): domain Eukaryota; kingdom Metazoa; phylum Chordata; class Mammalia; order Diprotodontia; family Phalangeridae; genus Phalanger; species Phalanger gymnotis. Next base: position 137,253,721 of record CM053625.1, on the reverse strand, counting down.
ATCCTAGAATGAAGACAGTGCTTTGTAAACCTAAAACCATCTCATAAATGTAAGATTGCATTATTGTTGTTGTTTTGTTATTGTTATTATTACATCTGAAAGATACCTTACAGATTAGTCTAAATTCTTCATTTGACAAACAAAGAAACTGAGGTTTTTTTTCATGATTCCACAGGTAGCTAGCTGGTGCCAGAGCTGGAACAGTTCTCCTGCCTCTCAGTCTAGTCCAGTTTCACTGTAACAAGCTGCCTCCTTAGCCTTGTGTGTCTCTGAACAATATTGATGGATTCTGTCCCAGGTTCTCTTTTTTTTTTTTTAAAGATCTGAGTGTTCTCATTTTTAAAAAATCCTGAACTTAACAAACACCAAAGATGATGAGCATTTCTGTATAAAAAATAGAAAAAGAAGATTGTGCATGAACCCATAAATCTTCCTGTTTTCCCCTCCAAGTATACAATTCCAGTGTATTATTTCCAAAGCTGCCCTGCCTAGCTATGCTTCCTACTTACCTTCCTTCTATTATTTTCTGTGCATTAAAAAAAATACTTCAAGAACTCTCTCTTCTTTTCTTACTCTTCCTCTTTTTTCTCCATTTTGGTAGCACTATCACTAGTTTCCCTCTCCCCTCTCTCCAAATCCACATCTCAAAAGGTTTTAACATTACTGAGAAAGGGCACAATATTTGCTATGTGAAGGCAACCCTTACCTCAATGCAGAATAGCTCTTGACTAGTCTTTTAGACACTAAATGATGAATTCCTTGACCATAGTGGCCCGTGAAACAAAGACAAAGGCAAGGTAGGGGTCATGGGCTTTCTATTTGCCTAATTTTCTTCTGAGATGAATGTCAGAGTTTATCATGAGTGTGTCCCTGTTTGGCCTGGAGCTTCTTAAGCAGCCTTAGACATTAGACATCAGTGCTAGCATATAAAGTAAGAGGATGCTTTGCTGGGAGAGAAGGCCTCTCACCTCCTGCAGCCAACTATTTTTCAGAAAGAGGAATTACCAAAATGAACTTTCTTCAGCAATGATACTCATCATAAACATTTCATTGTAAATATTGCATCATTGAGTTGGAAAATTACTGATTATGTCTATACCAAAACCAAAGGAAAGTACTGTGGATAATTGCTTTAAAGTAGGAAAGAAGACAGTACCTACAGAGGCAAATTTTGTGAGGGAGATCATTTCATTTTGTGAATATTCGGTGTTGCATAAAACATTCATAAATTCTAACTTTAATAACTACTGCCATTCCACTCCACAGTCAGACATTTCCAGCCCCTGAAGTGGAGGGAGGAAGGAGAGATTGTTTTTACATGTATGAGAAAAGGTACACTAATGATATGCATCATTTAATAAAACAGGAGAAAGCACAGAGAGGTGAATTAAATTTCCATTTACTGCTCCAGAGGAAGGAGCGCTAAATGAAAAGGCAGGAGATCTGGGTTCCAACCTCAGTATTTCTACAAATTCTATAACCTTATGCAAGGTACTTCTGTTTTCTGGGCCCCAGTTTTCTCATTCTCCTCATGAAATGAGGGTGTTAGACAGAATGTTCTCCAAAGTCCTTTCTGGTACTATTAGTCTATGATTTCTCTTCAAGAAAATTCGATGGTTCCCTAGTACCTCTAGGATATTCTAAATATGTGAGTCTGGCTGTGTCACTGTGCTTCTTAAGAAGCTTCAGGAGCTCCTCATTGCCCCTAAGACAAGTTGCCTTAATCTTTTTTTGTGTTAAGGACCCTTTTGGCAGTCTAGTAAAGCCTATAGACCCCTTCTCCAAAGAATGGTCTGTTGCTTACATTTGTAATTGAAGGAAATGCAATTTAAAAAAATATATGTTTTCAGTTCCCAATTCTCTCTCTCCCTACACCCCCTCCCCCACCCACTGAAAAGGCAAGAAATACAATATCCATTATATGCATATGAAATCATTCAAAATGTATTTCTACATTAGACATATTGCAAAAATGCAAGAAAATAGAGTTTAAAATATGAAATGCAAATTTTCTGTTAGAAACAAGTAAAAATGGGGCAGCTAGGTGGCACAGTGAATAGAGCACTGGCCCTGGAGTCTGGAGGACCTGAGTTCAAATCTGACCTTAGACAATTGACACATGTACTAGCTGTGTGACCTTGGGCAAGTCATTTAACCCCAATTGCCCTGCCAAAAAGAAAAAAAAAATACAAACAAGTGAAAATAAAGATGTAGTTTGTTTCCCATTTAAGTTCATGAACTTCCTGAAATCAGTCCATAAATCTCTTTGGAGTATATGGATCCCAAGTTAACAACTTCTGCTCTAAAATAAAATATAAATTCCTCAGCTTTGCATTTAAAGCCCTGAACAATCTGCCTTCATCTTAGCTTTCTGGGATTAATGATTATTTAATAATAATAGCTACAATGTATATAGCTCTTAAAGGTTCGTAAAGCATGTTACAAATATTATCTCATTTTATCCTAACAACAATACTGTGAGGTAGGTGCTATTATTATCCCCATTTTATAGATGAGGAAATTGAGGCAGATAGAGGTTTTGTAATTCACTTAAGGTCACATATCTATTAAGTATCTGAGGCTGGATTTGAACTCAAATCTTCTTGACTCCAAATCAGGTGGTCTATCCACTGCGCCACCTAGCTGCCTCTTTATTTATTTCCCTTTACACACTACCTTCCTTCCAAACTAGCCTAGTTGCTATTTCATTAATTCACCAGTGTTTCTTCCACCTCCAAGGTTATCCACATGATGTTTCCTAAGTCTGGAATACTCCCTCTTCTCACCTCTTTCTCTTCAAAACCCTGGCTTCCTTCAAAGTTTAGCTCATGGGCCATTTCCTATGGAAAGTCTTTCTAGATTATTTTAGTCATTAATGTTTTCTCCCTCCTCCTTAAAAGAGAATGTGTTTTCTTACCTGTTGATGCAATGTATCCTCTAATACAATCTTATTCTATGAGGACAGGGACCATTTTTCTGTTTTGTCTTTATATCCACAACACTTAGCACAGTGCCTTCCACATAGCGGGCAGTTCATAAACAACTGGATTTTTATTGGATTGGCTGGTGGATAACAGGGCAAACCAAACTTGATGCTGTCACACTTTCCTACTGGTTCTTCAATGGGGAATGGGAGAAAGGGAAGTAGTCCATTTCATAGATGTGCAGCAAGCTGCTTGCATGGAGTGGGCCTTGGAAGGAAATAATGAAGAAAGCACAAACAGACAACAACTTCTGTGCCAGGCTGATATCTGGTGACAATTCTATGGAATGTAATTTAGCTTCAAGAGTCTGATCCCTGCTCATGCTATTGATTATCCTCTGGGGATCCCATGTAGGAGGAAATGAAAAAAAGATTTGTTTCACTAGCTCCTCCACAGCCCCACAATAGAGCTTGCCTAGAATGAGGATGTATTCTGGTGAAGACTTTGTAAGAGTCAATTATGAGAAGTATCAAGGTTTTAGCAAAAATATGATAAGTGCTTACAATTTTCATTCCTTTGTATGAGCATCAGTCTCATACCTAAAAATGAAGCAAATTGTTCAGAACTCCAGCTGCCATAATACAGAAGGTAGTAAATAGAACCATGTTGACAGAATAGACTTTCGCATGGATTTAGAAAAAATTTTAGTCACTGAATGATGGGGAGGAAGGCATCCCGCAACCAGCACTTCCACTTCTTCTGTATTTCTTCTAATAAAGTTCCACTTCAGTGTCTCATCATGGTGTGGAGGCAAGCTTGGGTTGGTCAAGGCTAAATCAAAAGAGTCTGAGTCCTGGCAGGTCCTATTATTATTATATCCTATACCATAAGTCACTTTGGCACACACACACACACACATATATAGAGAGAGAGAGGGAGAGACAAACAGAGAGAGAGAGAGAGAGCAATCTCTTTCCTTGCCAATGGGGAACAGGAATACTAGGAGGAAAACCTCAGAAACCAGGCTAAAGATTTAATTGACAAATAGTCTTTCACACCAAGTCCAAGGATACAGCCACGGCTCCCAATCTTTGTATTTGTCCTGGTGGCCACTGACTCACTCACTCATAAGTCCCATAAACAATCATTAGGAAATAGCACCAAACTCTTCCAAAATATACTCCTCTCTTCCTAATCAATCTAATTACAACCTGTTGATTAACTCCTCTTGCAAACTATCTCACACACATACTGAAGATCTGGTTTCTCAAATACTAAACGTCAACATCTGCCCTAAAGGTGCTTTCTGAACATCCTGAATAACTCTGCAGCATGGGAAATATCTGTTTTTCTCTGCCACCTTCTTTTGTCTCTCTTAGCCCCATAGCATCCCAAGCTCCTGATTTAAGCTGGAGAGGCTTTGAATACAGTCTCAGGAATAAATTAGAAGTCTGTCATCTGAGGACTCGATGAGCTGATTTTTATTATTATTACTATTATTAACTATAAGGGAAGGTTCTCTAGAAGAGGCAGTGGGTTTTATTGGGAGGTGTAGGTAATGTGAAAACAAAATATATCAATTAGGATTAATTTTTTTTTTGGCAGGGCAATTGGGGTTAAGCAACTAGCCCAAGGTCACACAGCTAGTACATGTGTCAAGTGTGTGAGGCCAGATTTGAACTCAGGTCCTCCTGACTCCAGGGCCAGTGCTCCACTCACTGCACCACCCAGCTGCTCTGGATTTATTTTTTAAAAAGAAAATTACTGTGTCCAAAGAAAGCCTCTCTTCCCAAGAATTCAGTGGCTGAAAAATTCAAACAAATAAAAATAGACCCCAACAGCCTTTCCTCAATTGTCTGGATATTTCATTTCTTTCAGATTTTTTCTATAAACACTGAATTATCCAGATGATTGCATAAATTCTTCATTTCACCATGCTTGCATAAGACTTCTTGCTCAAAAGCTATTAGTTTATTAGATAGTTTCTTGTTAGTTGCAAAGAGATAATCCTGCTTCCATCAGGGTTTCAGTTTTAACCTGGAAACAGCTAAAGCATTGTGATAATGTGACTCAAAATGTCCATTTTTATTTCTGAGTTTTGGCCAAAAAGACTGACCTTTTCCTGAGGCATCAATTCTTAAACCCAAATGTCTGGAGAAATACTAATAACAATCACCATTTTGTTGAGGAATAAGATGTCATTCTTGTGAATCCCCCACTGTCCCCTGACATATTCACTAACGATGAGTTCTTTAAAGAACTGAAATCTCTCAGGGAAGAATGGTCCCAGGACATGAAAATGGAATCTTTGATTACTATGAAATTGAGTCAAGTTCTGAAGCCTAACAAGCAGAGCAAAAATAACACTACTCCAAATTGAAGTAAATGAGTTTAAAATCCTGAAAAAAGGGGGCAGGTGTGAGGTGGGGAATATAAATATTTTCCTTGTAAATAATGTGGAATTTTCTCTCAAAAGGGGAAAGGACAAACTTGAGACATAAAAGTAAAACACTTCACATCTGTTTGGCTATAATCCCATAGTCACCGCTTGTACCTGCCTTATTTCCTGTCCCAAAGGACTTTAGAACCTCAAGAGGGCAACAATATATTAGTAAGGCAAGATTCATGGCCTCGAGCATGACCATGAACATTCCTGCATGGTTCACAATCACGAAATAAGAAAAACTCTCTAGGTAGAAGGCAAAGGAAGTATCACATTTATTTAGACACCAGAGGATCAAATCCCAAAACCAATAACTCCAATTCAATATAGTAGTAATTATATTCCAAAACCAGTAAGCCCACCTCAATGTAGGATGAAGGAAATTATAACACAGTATTATAGCAAGGAACCAAGTCATCCTGTAACCTTCCTCCCTGCTAGGGCCTCCCTGTAAACACTGACGGATCCTAACTATCTGCTTGCCTGCATTCTCTCCCCCTTCAGTTCTCTGGTCTTCAAAGCTCCCTGGTTTCCACTCCACTCTCTGCTCCGCACTCTGCACTCTCTGCAGCTCTGTCATCTCAGCGTTCTTACTTCTCCTTGTGCTGGATTCTGAACTCTCACTTCTGACTTTCGAATTCTCAGTTCTCAATGGCTACCTTCTGAGTGTAAATACTTTTTTTAGGGTCCAAGGGCTTTATGCCCAATCAGTAAAAGGGTGTGGGCCTGAGGCTTAGCATCTACTTAGCAAAAGGGTATGAGAAACAAGGATAATATTTGACTCTATCGAAGTTAGAAATATCTTTCCTGATAAGTTTACCATCCAAGAAGTGTCCTGATGACATTGCAAAGATATACTATAACTTCAGCAAAACTCAAAAACATAAGAATCTTGGAAAAGGGAAAAGACCATGTGTAATAAGCCCAGCAGTTTTCTCACCCCACTAAATGAAGAAACCTGAGGTAAGCTCAAAATCCTCCAAGTCACCCTATCAGAATAGAAATTCAGTAAAGAGCCAAAGCCTCTGGAACTTGAATTTCAATCAGTTACTAATTCCCCAGGAGTCTCTTCCCCTCCTACCCATTACCATGAATCAGCAGTACCAATACCCAGGTACAGGTTCCTCACTCTTGTCCTCCCATTGGCTGATCCTGCTGGACCCAGATAAAAACCCTATAAAAACCTACCAAACATTACTCGTTTGGGGTATCTCCATTCCCTCTAAGGTCCCAGTGGAATGTGGCCAATTTCCATAATTTCCCCTGACTGCACTTCATATTATATGTTCCTTCAAAAGAGCCAGCTTGCTTTGCTGTCATATTGTGTGCTACATGTTTGCTTGGTATTCCAAACTTTTCTAAGTCTGCACTAAGACACCATGAAACATGCCACCAGGGTAGAAGCAGGAGACTATAGGGGCAGAATGGTGGAGATATTGTCTAATACAGTCATTATATTGTGGGATGTTTGGGGGTTGTTTTTGCCTATTTTTCTTTATTACAAGAGATGGTTAAATTCCAAAAGGAGATGTAATGAGGGCACAGTGGTTGGTCCAGAAATGATTGTGATATAAAAGCAAAAGGTATCAATAAGCCTTTTTTTTTTTTTTGAGATTGGGTCTCAAAGCTTATTCTCAATACTACTCAGCATAGAAACTTTAACTAGCTCCTTTTTTTCTGGCCAGTTCACTCATCCTTAGGTAGCCTGGTGGCCTTCCACCCCCAGGGGTTCACCATGTTGGTGCTGGACTTGGTGTAGTTAGTTTGTAATCCCAGTTAAATGATAAAGTGGATGGACTGCTAGATCTGAAGTTAAGAAGACCCCCATTCAAATCAATCCTCAGACACTTCCTAGTTATGTGACCCTGGGCAAGTCACCTAATGACTCTAAGCCTTAGTTTCTATAAAACGGGAATAAAAATAGCACCTACCTCACAGAGTTGTTGTGAGGATAAAATAAGATAGTATTTTAAAGTTCCTTGAAAACCACAAAATACTATATTATTATTGTACTTATGTTATTAAAGCACTGCATAAAGGACTATTATGTCATATTATATTATAGTATAAATTATATTGATACTATAATATTAGTGATATATAATTATATAACATTACGATTGATATAATATATGCTAATTAGTACATCATATACTACATAACTATGTAACATTGGTTATATATCATTATACTAATATAATTATATAACATAATTATGTTCTATATGGTATTATATAAGATATAATATTTAATGATGATGATGATAACAATAGGCTTTTAGCCCTATTTCAGGTCAGAATTATAGGACTCAAGAGATCTGCCAGCCTCAGCCTCCCCAGCAGCAGGGACCACACACATGTTCTACTATACCTGACATAAATCTTATTTTAAAAAAGGAATTGGAAGTGACCTGGAATGTCGTCTAATCCAATCTTTCTATCCAATAAAGATAAGTACAACTTTTCTGGAGAGTAAAAACACTTGACATTCATCTGTCATATTTCTGAGAACTCTAAGAAGAGAACCTAGAAGTACATTAATAAGAAATGTGATAGGAGAAGTTGAGATGCTGGACTGGCTGCTTAGGAGCAAAAAAAAAAAATGTACATAGTTTTATACTTGAGAAAGTCCCTCCAATAATTTTTTCCTCCCTTTGTAAAATATTGTATTTTGTAATGTTTTCCCATAAAGTTTTCTTTGTTGCCATCCTATAATGGTACCATCCTATAATACTTACAATTATAGAATTAGTTATCATCTTGTTCACTACCTGATCAAAGGAAACTACAGCACAAATTTTATCTAAAAAGAGCCATGGTAAAAAAAATAATAATAAAACATCATCTTTCTGGTTCTTGGCCCAAAGGTTTTAGTACTTGCATGTAATAGGGCGTGGTACCCTTGAATTTTATGAGTCAGATGTTTATATTTATGCCTGTGCCAATTACTGACTGCCAAGGATTTAAAAAGCTATTCATTTTTTTTGGAGGCAATTGGAGTTAAGTGACTTGACCAACGGTCACACAGCTAGTAAGTGTCTGAGTCTGGATTTGAACTCAGATCTTCCTGATGCCAGGGCCAGTACTCTATCTACTGCTCCACCTAGCTGTCCCCCTCAAAAAAAATCTATTATTTTCAAAGCAATCAATGTACCCCAGGGCTCCATCAAATATACACACATATCCATATGTGCATATACATACATGTGTTGCACATATGCATACACATGTAAGTGTATGTACTGTGTAACATGTGTGATACATACACACATGCATACATGTCTCCAGCTCTTCTCTCTTTTCGGAGCTTCAATTCTACACCATCAACTGCCTACTAGACAGCTCCAATTAGGTGTCCCATGAGCAACTCAAAACCAGCATCGTTTCCCTAAAACCTGCCCCTACCACCACCCCTATCAAGATCCCTGTTTCTGTTAGAGGTAGCGCCATCCTTCTGGTCATCTAGGTTCACAAACTTGGAGTCATCTTCGACTCTTCCCTCTCCCTCATCTATTATATCCAACTAGTTGTCAAGTCCTGTTGATTCCAACGCCAAAATATATCTCATATCTTTCCCCTCTTGTCCACTTACAAAGCCCTGATTCGGTCTGTTATCTTTTACCTGCACTATGGCAATAACCTCCTAATTTGGTCTCCTTGCTTCTAACCTATACCCTCTCCAATCACACAACTGCCAGATTCAAATGCCTAAAGTGTGGGCATAACCATATCAATCTTTAGCTCAAGAAACTTCAGTGGTTCCCTTTTATCTCCAAGACAATACAAATTTGTCTGGTATTTAAAGCCTCAGCCCATCTTACCATACTGATGCCATATTACTCTCCCTCATACAATCTATATTCCAACCAAACTGATCTACTTACCATTCCCCACCCATGACATTCTATTTCCCATCTCCATGTTTTCGAATAAGCTAAACCCTATAACTACAGACTTCTCTCTCCTCACCTTTGTCTCTTCAAGTCTCTTGCTTTCCTTCAAAGCGAAGCTCAGGTGCTCTCTCTTAAATGAGACCTTCTATGATCCGCACCCACAGGATATTTTGTTCTCCCCCACCCAAAAAAATCTTTGTATTTGCTTTGTATATACTTTATATTTACTGACATGTATACATGCCCTACACCAGTGTAACAGACATTCTCCAAGAGTAGAGAGTGTTTCATGTTTGTCTTTGTATCTCTAACACCTAGTATACAGCAGGCATTTAATAAATGTATGTTTAATTTAATGGCACCATGGCCCATCCCCAAAAGTGTCATGTCATATACATTCATTAAAAATGAAAGTAAAATATAATTAACTTTCCTCTACTAAAGTCCTCCTTCTATGACCGGAGGTAACCCTAGATACACGAAAGCTATGTCAAGGGACCTAGAGCTCTGGCACTTCTTACAAAGATAGGAAGCCTTCAAGGATAGGTTTAATAATGGATGATACATCTGTACTCCAGGAACCAGCCCAAATAATTGCAAAGAAACTCGCCAACAGAATATTTGCCACCAGGTGGTAAGGTTTTTTGCCTACAGTCATTCCTAAGCATTGTCCTCAAAGAGCTGTGATCTGAAAAGAAATACATTAGGTTGGTTTTAAGGACATTTTTTTCTTCCTTTTTTTTGAGATCTGTGAAGATCCTTGGTGGCATTGAAAAACAGAGCTTGGGAAACAGTTATATCAGATCCCAGCTTTTTTCTCCTTTAAAAAAGAGTCTACATTTACTTTTAACTTTTTGTTATCACAAGGTCTACTGAGGTTTCAAAGTTCAGAGTTGGGAACTCTACTGTCTTATATCCCTTTAACAACAGAGAGAAAGGTGGGATATATCCAGGATACACTATCCTGATTGAAGCTAAGGATGAGCAGGATGCTCATGCTGTATCTTGCCTAGTCCATGAGGAATACAAGAGGAAACAAAGTAGAGCCAGCACAGTCTACTGGCTAGAAGGCAGTTGGATTCACTTACGGTCTCAGACCTTAGGATGGTCTTGTCATGGGAGGGTTGAGTTAACTCTAACATAAGGCAGCTTGTCTGATACTTGTGACTCAAACCATGAAGGCAGAAGGAAACTCCTTTTGGAATAACTTTTCTTGTCTTTACATAAAATTATACACTTGTGTAGAAAAAGAATTTGTCATTCACTTTGTTAACTCAAAGAATAATTTCTTTATGTTGTACCTGCATGAAAGAGAACAGATTAGACCTTCGAATGTGGAATAAAATGGAAAGAAGCCCAACCTATTTAAAAACAAATTCAAACCTATTATTCATCTTCTTGAGACCAACTCCACAACTACTGTGATTAATAATCTAAGATATAACCTTCATTGAATCTTGCTAGCACCGTAATCCCTATACCACAGCGTTTTAAAACAGTAATTGTCCCAGGGTACTAGAATAAAAACAACTTTTTTTGATGCGGTACATTCTCTGAAATATCAGATGTCAAAGTAAAACCATAATTTCCTCTTCCTTGTGCCCCCTGCCCCTGCCAAATAATAACTTCTTCCATTTGGGCAGACAGAACGACCGAGCGTGGTGTAGCAGCATCTGAGGGGAAAGGCATGTTCAAAGGACACATCAAGAAGAAATCACCTTCTCAAGATAAAGGAGTCTCATTATTCTGCCCACTGAGTCAGTGTGAGAAATCTAGCCAGGCAATAGTAAATGGCTTTCAAAAAGCTCCATCATTGTAGCAGAAGATTAGTTTTGATCCGATCAGTGAGGTTATTTTTCTTCAATATCAAAGGGCACAGAGAGCTTCAGAAACAGAGAATTTCAGAGTTGGAAGGGGCCTTGGAGGGCATCTAGTCCAACCCATTCCTAAACAGAAATCTCCTCTGCAACATTGCCAGCAAGTGGACATTCAGCCTCTACTTCGATACTTCTGGTGATAAGAAACTCACACCTTCCTTAGGCAACCCATTCCACTTTCAGATGGCTCTAGTTGTTAATAAGTTTTTCCTTACATGGAACCAAAATCTACTTCTCAGCTAGGTGGCACAGTAGATAGAATGCCAGGTCCAGAGTCAGGATGTGAGTTCACATATGGCCTGTGTGACCCTGGGCAAGTCATGTAACCTCTGTTTCCTCATCTGTAAAATGGGGCTAATAATAGTACCTACCTCTCAGAGTGGTTGTGAGGATCAATTGAGATAATTGTAAAGCACCTAGCCCATATTAAGCTATATAAACATTAACTATTCTTATCACCTCCATCGTTTCCACCATCGTTCAGAGTTCTACCCTCTGAATCTAAACAGAACACATGCTCTTCCACACTTAAATCTGTTGTACCCCTTAAATCTTCCCTTCTCTAGGTTAAACATCAGTTCCTTGTACAGATGACACATTTATATAGCACTATTAAAGTTCACAAAAAGCTTTACCTACATCATTTCATTTGGACCTCATGTCAGTCTTCTGAGGTAAAGACTACAGTTTTATTATCGACCATTTACAAATGTGGGAATGAATCTCAGAAAGATCAAACCAGCTACAAATGTCAGAGGCCGGAACTGAACCCAGGTCTTTTTGCCTCCAAGTCTAGGCCTCTGTCTGCTGCTATCACTGGCTCCAGTCCCCTCACCATCCCGGTCACCCTCCTCCAAATGAGCTTCGGTTTGCCAGTGCCCTTCTGAAAATATGGCACCCAGACTGAAAGTCAGACCTGGTTTTCCCTCAAGAAGATTTCTCTTTGCTTAGTAGTCTGCTTCAAGCAGGGAAAGGGAAAGCAGAAGAGAAAAGGGTTATTGAGGGCAACTATTCTTTCAAAGGTTTCACTGAATTAATTGAGGGTGATGAAGTCACAAATGGAAATTGCGGCACGGATCGGACCACAGCTGGACTGCCGTTTTCCCTCCTGGGCTCCACATTTCAACTAAGATAACAAGCTAGAGGACATTCAGAGAAAAATGACTAGGTTAGAAATGGTTCTGGAAACTGCAATGGCATCTAGGAACTGGATTGGTCAGCCTAGAGAAGACTGAGAAGTTCCATAATACTGCCTTCAAATGTCTGAAGAGCTGTCATCTAGGAGAGGACTCAGATTTGTCCTATGTTCTATGATCATTTGTTCTATGACCAAAGGTCAGAACTGGAACAAATGGAAAGAAGTCACAGAAAGACATTTCATTTCGGTAATAAAAAAGAGAAAAGAGTCACCCAAAAATGTAACAGACTGACAACTGACTCATAGTGTAGTAAGGCCCCTGTCTCTGGAAACATTCCAGCAGAAGCTGGGTATATATCTGTTAAAGTGTCTAGACAGAAGATTCTTATAAGGCTAGGACATTGTGTAATGTGACCTTTGAGTTACCTTTAAACTTTGAGATTCCGTGGTTCTGGGGGTGGTGTGGGGTGGGGGAGAGCATGTGGTTAAAGACAGACCAAAAAAATGTTTCCTCAGAAAGTGATTGTCTCCTCTTAGTATTACCTGAATCTTTCACTGACAGAGGAGATAGTTGGGTTTATGCAGCACATGATGCCAGATAAGTGAAGGCTGTCTTTTCTGGAATGCCTTCATTTTCAGATAGCTGCCTGTCTGCTGACTACTCTCTGTCTTTCAGAGAAGAAGCTACTATTGCCAGAAAGTCAGGAGAGAGTACATTTATCCTTAAAGAAATGAAACTATGTGAAATTTGGGGGGTTTTTAGACCATTTGTTTTCACCTTCATTTGTGGTAGATGACTCCTGATTACCCCAGAGGCCATCTGGTCTCTCCTTTACCACCCAGGGAGTATCTGTACCTCAAGCACATGTATTGTTTCTTTGTTGTTTTAAACTTTTTTGCTTAACTTTTTTTCATATGCTTCAACCAGACTTGACCCTTCTCTCCCCTTTGGCCTTTACAGATTTTTTTACATGCACATTTCACACATTTTGTGGTCCAGCCAAACTAGATTACTCATTGACCCTCACACACAGCATTCCATCTCCTGGCTCCATGTCTTTGTCCAATCTGTCCCTCGCACTTGGAATGCACAACCTCCTCCCCCTCTGTCTATTAGAATCCTAATGATGGGGTGCTTGCGCTTGGACCCTAATTCTAACATCACATTTCCCCTTAGCCTTTGCTTGGGTGCCTGTGCCTGTGGTAGAATTCCAATTTCGGAACACATCTAGTTCTCAAACATATTCTTTCCCAGGCAGCCCTTCTATAGCTAAAGGGCAGCATGCCCCAAACTATCTCTGCTTCTTCCTCACTAAGCAGTTATGCCCAATTATAAATTGATTCAGGATGCTGATAACTGGCCATACACTGAGTCTAACATGTATTCTACACATAGTCAAATGTATACTCCCTTACATTAATCTTGACTAACAAGGCACTTGATGGAACCTAGCCAGTATCTCCAGCTAGTCCTGAACTCCTGGTGACTTAGTGACATTTCACAGGCAAAACCACACCCCTGGGTAGCCCCCCTTTGGGCTGTTTCCCAGTGAACTCTGGGTAAGATACCTGTGCAGTAGATACAAAAAGTGTATGTTCCTTTAAGAACTGACCAACCCCTAATCACACCCTGACCACTCCCTAATCCCACCCCAACACACCTGATTGACAGTTTTCATCCCTAAATCTTGTACTTAAACTTTCCTTGTAGCCCTGTATGGTTGCAGGTTCCCTAAGAACTCTTGCCCGCTTTATTTACTTAAAGCATAATAAATCTTTGCCTCCTTGACTTACAGAATGCTTGGGTCCATGAATTCATTCCAGGCGGCCTTACCTTGGGAATTTTGGTTTGGGATTTCTACATCCCTGGGTTCATTTCTCCCTCTACACTAGCACTAGAAGGGAACTTAGTCCAAATCTTTCATTTTATAGGGAAGAAAACTGAGATTTCAGAGAGAAGTGACTTGTTTAAGGTGACAGAGAAAAACTCATCTGACTCTGAAACTAAAGCTGAAGTAAAATGGAATCAGATGGACCCCAAATGTGAAGCCCAATAAATTCAAAGACTTAGCACTCGAATGGACTTTAGAGAACCACTTTGTTCAACCCTTTAATTTTATAGAAGAGAAAACAGAGACTCAAGAGTTAAAATCAGATCAGGGACTAGAATCCAAGTCTCCTAACTCCCAGTCCATCTTTTTCAGCCAGGTTGTTGACATTTGATATCCTTTAAAGCATCCACCCTTTCCAGAGCAGTGGTAGCTGGATTCATGATTCAGTAACTAAACAGAGAGTAAGACCTCTCAGTCTTTAAATATGCCCTTTGTCCTCAAGCTTAGGCCCTTCCAGGCTCTCACCAATAAAAAAAAGTTTGAGAAGCCTAGAAGGGCAAGACTTCAAGGGAAAGAAAATTCATCCCCCAGAATGGGGAATGTAGGATCGTCTCTAGTAAGGCATAATTCTATAGCCTCCCCTGCTACCCTCCTGCGTTGTTCCTGACTCCATCACCAGGGAGACTGTGCTGAGAGGCACCACTGATGTACGGAGGCTGAAATCCTGAGCAGCCCAGCCTGAGCAATTAGTCAATTAGCAAATATTGTTGTTCTTAAGTACCTCCTATGTGCTGGGCACAGAACTTCAACCATGCCACAGAGTGGGGAAGGAGGAGAGCTTGTCTCCTCAACCCCAGACAGTTTTCTAAGTTGCAGAATAGTTGTTGATGTTCATTTAGTGGGAGTTTCATCATTGGGAAGTCCTTATACCAATGAAATCACAAATCTAGAAAAAAAAAGTCCAAGGCATTGTGTTAAATACAAAGATGAAATAAACGTCCCTGACTTCAAGGAGCATATAGGAAAATAAGAGGATAGAACATAAACAGAAAGATCCAGAACAGAATTTAGAATGCAATAAGGGCGTGAAGAAGCCAGGAACACATGAATGATTGAATATATTTCCTATTTATTCATCAATCTACATATCATTTTCTCTAACAGAATATAAGCTTTTTGAAGGCAAGGATGCTTTCATTTTCTTTGTATTCCCTGTGCTTAGCACAGTGTCTGGTTTATAGTAGATACTTAATAAATGCTTCATAAATTAATTGAGGAAGATAGGGTTCACTTCTGGCTAGAGAGAAAGGGAAAGGCTTCATAGCCTCTCTGCTGAGTTTTGAAGGAAAGAAAGGATCTCAGGAGGCAGAATTGTAGAAGGAATCTGTTTCAGGCATGGTCCATAGTATGAACAAAGGCATAGCAGAGGAAGAAAATAGGAGATCAGGGAATGGCTTTTGTTTTTGTTTTTTCAGTGGTATTTTATACATGAGGGTTGAAGTCACATCACTGTCACTTTCTAATAACATCCCCTAAAGAGAACTTTCACTTATAGCAAAGAAAAGTGGTTAAGCAAAACAGACATATCAGCTGTGTCTGACAACATATGAAATATTCTACATCCATAGTCCATCATCTCTATGCAAGAGGACAAGAATATGTTTTAATATTAAATAACATAAATTTCAATATTATAAGATTTAATATTTTAATCTTGAATCATAGGATCATAGATTTGGGGTTGGAGGGGAACTTAAAGATTATTCAATCTATCCCCCTCATTTTACAGATAAGAAAACTGAGGCCCAGTTCCAGTAAATTGCTACCCAAGCATCATCCAGCTACTGTGTTGGAGATAGGATTTGAACTCAAGTTTTCCTGACTGTAAATCCAACGTTTTATTCATTACCTTACCTTTGCCTTTCAATGGACCCTTGCACTCATTTGAATTCCAGTGTCTTTTTTAAATTTTATTTTTATTTATTTATTCCTTTCTCCCAACTCCACATTAGAGAAGGCCAACATTTGATATATATATGGAACCATACAATATATACTTCCATTATGTCAGTTGTTTCTCTGAACATGAAAAGCATTTTCCTTCAGAGGTCCTTCATAGTTGATTTGAATGATCTTATTACTCAGATTAGCTTAGTCATTCGTGGTTGTTCTTTAAACACTATTGCTATTCCTGCATACAATATTCTCTTGGTTCTGCTCACTTCACTGCATTATTTCATGCAAATCTTTCCATGTTTCTCTAAAACCAACCTGCTCATAACAGCACACCAGTATTCCGTCACAATCACATATTAGAATTTATAAATCCATTCCCCAATTGATGGGCATCCCCTTAATTTTTAATTCTTTGCCATCACAAAGAGAGCTGCTATAAATATTTTAGAACATATAGATTTCTTTCCTTTTTCCCTGATCCCCTTGGAAAAAAGACCTAATAGTAGTATTCCTACATCAAAGAGTATATACAGTTTTGTAACTCTTTAAGCATAAGGCCAAATTGCTCTTCAAAATGGTTGATCAGTTTGCAGTTCCATCAATAATGTATTAGTGTCCCGATTTTTCCACGTTCCTTCCATCATTTTAGCCAATCTGATAGGTGTGAGCCTAATGTCTTTTAATGTCGTTTTCCTTGACATTATTGTGGACATTTGTATATAGTTCTCTTAGTTTTTATTTCTTCATTCTTCATCACTTCATATAAGTCTTCCCAACTTTTCCTAAACTCTTCTATCCTGTTATTCATCGTGGTGGAATGACATCTCATTACATTTGTTCAGTCATTCTCTTTCTCTGGATACCCATTTTGTTTCAGTTTTTCGCTATCATAAAAAGTACTGCTATGAATATTTTCATGAGACCTTTCCCTCTATCTTTGATCTCCTTGGAGTACATGCCCAGTAGTGGGATCACTGTATCAAAGACTAGGAATAGTTCAGTGACTTTTTTCAAATACTTCCAAGGTATTTTTTTCCAAAACCAATTCACAGTTTCAGCAACAGTATATTAATATCTCTGCTAGTAATCTAGCTTAGCTAGCACATAAAGATTATGAAGGAGAATAGTGTGAAATAAGACTGAAAAGGAAGGCTTGAACCAGGTTTTGAAGGTCTTTAAATGGCAGGGTAAGGAACTGATATTTTATCTTGCAGGCCATAGGCATCCAATACCCCATGAGCCATTTATGATCTATCTTTTTACCTAGTAAGGTAGGTACTAATCATATACCCATCAGTACTATATATGTGCATATATAACTATCACCTGATATTATTCTAGAGGGCTTAAATGAATTCATAATGATGACTGAAGTAGAATGTATTCAGTTAAAATAAAATCCATATGGTCCACACATACATGTGTAGCCATTCCCAAGTAAATGGATGTATGGGTTGTTTCTAGTTTTTGTTTTGTTCTGTTTTTGCTATTGTAAAAATAAAATGCAGTTAGAATTTTTTTATATAGATCTTTTTTTTCTTTTCTTTTAATAACAACCTTAAAGTATGGTGCTAGTGGTGGAATCCCTATGTCAATACAATATATAATTGACACAGTTCTGTAACTCATTGTATAATTCTATCTTCTCTTTCCAGAATAATTGCACCAGCTTACATCTCCAACCAAATGTCTGTAATTCCAAAGCTCCATCAGCACTGAATTTTATTTTTTACTTTTAAAAAATTTAGTGGTACAAACTGATATTTCAGAGACTCAGTGCATATAAGTTATCAGATTATTTAGAGAGTTTGAACACTTTTTATGTTGCTATGATCATTAGTGTTTCTCCTTTGGAGAGATGCATAGATAGCATTTTGTACTTTTCTTATTTACTTCTTAGACTCTATTCCAGCACTAGAGTTACAATATAGTATTATATATGTATATAGGTGTCATATTCCCCTTCCCCCAGCCTCTAAGTTTATGAGGACAGAACTTATATCTGAATTATTTTTGTACTTTCCCTCAGAGTAGAGAATAATACATAGTAAGCATTTGTTAAAGGGGTGAAGAATAAATGAATAAACATAGCACTAACTTGATAAATATGTGCTTCGTATTTGTCAGCAAAACAGCAAGGTTTGTCTTAGTTATGAATTCATTTAAGCCTTCTAGAATAATATCAGGTGATAGTTATATATGCACATATATAGTAATGATGGGTATATGATTAGTACCTACCTTACTAGGTAAAAAGATAGATCATTATGATTATAAGTTTAGTAACCTGAAGTCCCAGATTTTTGAAGATAGTACTGATTTTCAGAAAATAAAATGTATTTTAAACAAGTTTTACAAAACAACTATCCTTTGTCTGACCATGAGTCTCAATTTTTGTTTCAGAGAACAAAGTCACTGTCACTATAAGAAAGGAATTCAGCTATCAAGAAAGGGAAGCAGCAGGAAGCACATAGTCTTCTAAGCAACAAATCTGTTTCATGTAAGGGAGGTGGGGGTGAAAAAGGGAATAAGGAAAGGAACATTAAAAAGAACATATATTAGTATAACTGTTTTAGCATGGAATGTTTGTAATGTTTTGTGAAGCATCAGTGATTCTTTGAATTCTCTCCTTTCTCCTACATTTTAAATGAATTTTCAGGAACAAAGAATCACACGCATTCACATTCGTATTGGCAAGCCTTGCGCATGATAATATGTAATAACAAAAAATAACTAGGGTTCTTGCCTTCCTGTAATAATTTATATTCTTAAGTGTCTCCAGAACTTAAAACCACAGGGTTTTACCTCTAAAGCTTATTCAGTTCCCTCAATTTATAGAAGAGAGAAATGAGGCTCAGGGAGAGAAAGTCATTTGTCCAAGGTCATACAGAAAGTCATTGGTAGAATGAGGACCTGAATGTGAATTTCCTGATTTTCAGTCCAGTAGCTTTTTTTTCCATTCCACTCCAATGTTTGCCAAATATGACATTTCACATATAACAAACTTGGCTGAGAATGAAATCATGGTGTTAAAGAGAAAGTAATTTCTCTTTAAGCCTCAATACACCTTAATTTCAGGGAAAGGTGGGCAGTGGCTGAATATTGAAATAGTCGCCTTCAAAATTGAAGAATCATCAAAAATCTTGGAATAAGTCAGAATATGGTGGTCTAGAGGTACTGGGAACCCCGAAATTAAAGGGCAAAAGACGCGGGTCCTGCCTCAAAAGAATTTGACTCGAGCCTTCTTTCAGTCAGAAACAAGATTTATCAAAACATCAATTGAGGTGGAAGAGGTTCCCAGTGAATCCGCACTATTGGTCAGATTTTAAGAATCTAGGCAATTTAATGGAGGCAAGATGGACCTTGGCCAAGAAGTCTGGGGTGACTGGGAGGAAACAAGGAGTCTAGATGAAATTAAGAGTGGGAAGTGGCCTGGGGTGATCCAGACAATGAAGGGCTAGGCTAGGTTAGAGGTAACAGAAAATTGAAGGTTTGGGTGTGGGGCCAAAATGAAAGGCCAGTTGAAAAAATTACTGGGATGAGTCGGTGCCTCAGGCAAACGCCAGAGACTAGGCCATGTGGGAAGTTCAAATGGGGAGGGGGTGTTCCAGGGCCTATACCCTGTCAAGACCTCGATCTCAAGGTTTATATCCTCAAGCTAGGTCAATAAGCATTTGTTAAAGCTGCCTACCAGGTACCTACCAGGCTGTGGGCTAAGTGCTGGGCATACAATGAAAAGTACCAAAAATCTCTGTCTTGAAGGAGTTTACAATCTATCTTCTCTAAGAAAAGTAGATTTCAACAGGTTCAGAGCAGTGGTAAGAAAAGAACCAAAGAGAAGAAAGTCTAAGAGATAAAAGGATGGAATATTTGATTAGAGTCAGTTTTGTGGGACAAAAAATAAATTAAATAAGTCTACTTATTTAGTCAGAGCACTATGCAGAGACTGTGAGAATATGGAAGGACTTCTTAGTATTCCTGACCCACCCCCACTACAGTTGTCTGACTCCCTAGGGGATGATAACCTACTGAAAGTCATTCTTCAATGATTAACATACTCCTACTTCATCATATCCTCTCCATTCTAGTGATTCTGAACTAAAGGAAGATTATTCTAACCTATTTTCCATCCTCAACTGCCTCCTCCCTTGTTCCCATCCCGTTTCTGATGTCCCTGACATTCCATTCAAGATCTACCCACCCCTTCCACTGGGTTCCCTGAATGCGTGCTCCATAGGTAACACACTTGCCTTCTTCTTTCACTTTTTCCTTTCCAACTTCTATCTTCTTGTACTCTTTGAACCTGATTCTTTCCTAATAACACAACTTCCTCCCCCACCCCCCTTTTCAACACCAGTTGCACTTTTACTCATCCTCTCCCCATCCCCCACGTTGGTCATTTTGAAGGAGTTGGAATATTCCTTGCTCCCATCCCCACCTGCAGATTCTCCCTCTACCACCATTACACCATTTCCTCTTTTGAGATTCATTAAATCCATATTTATCACCCAATCAATTTTTGGTAAAGTCTTTCTTTCCTCTCCCAATTCCTGTTTTCACACTAGAGGACTTCAAAATGCATATTGATATTCCTCAAGCACCCTAACCTCCCAGTTCCTCAACTTATATATTTCCCATTACCTACTCCTCTACCCCACTATACACATATGAATGTAATGCCCTGGATCTTGCCATAACCCACAAGGGTTCCACTTCCCTGTTCCTGAACTCTGAAATTCCTTTTTCTAAACATAATCTTTTAGCATAATCTTTTCCTTATGATCCCTAACCCTATTCTTTAACGTTACCATGACTTCCCTTCCTTCCACCCTTCACTTCTTTTTCAGACTTTCACCCCTGAACTCTCTATACTCCCCTTCGTTCTCCATCTTGACTCTTTGGTGAACCAGGTCAATCCTACACTACCTCGGTTTTCTCAAGTTCCTTGCCCCCTTATCCTAGCACTGATTTTATATAGAGAGATTTAGAGTTATCCTAGTGCTGTATATGTAATATGCATATGTATATTTGTAAACACACATGTTCACACACAGAGAGGTATCCCAAAAGTCTTAGTGCAAATTTAAGCTTTAATAGCAAACAAGGGGAAGCTAGGTGGTACAATGGATAGAACACAGGCCCTGAAGTCAGGAGGACCTGAGGTCAAGTGTGGCCTGACACTAGCTGTGTAACCCTAGGCAAGTCACTTAACCCAGATTTCCTCAAAAAAAAGAAGAAAGCAAACGATAGTAAAAGAGAACACAATTGCCCTGCATGTGTATATACATGTGTAAAACATATATATGTAAATATATATCTAAGCATCTATGCCTAACAAGGGATTCCCTGAATCAAAGAGTATGTACATTTTAGTCTCATTTGGATATAATTCCAAACTGCTTTCCAGACTGTTTGGACCAATTTACACCTATTTATCAGTTTATTAGTCTCACTCATCCCAAAACACCTTACGTGCATCTAACCATAGAACTTAGCTATCATCTTTTATCTCTCTTCCCTTTCTCAACCTGAAAAGGTCCTATACTTTTGGTGCCAATCCTTCCTCTCCACTCATTCTCTTCTTGATTCTACACAATCTGGTTTCTGATCTCATTACTGAACTAGAACTATCCTTTCCGAAGTTACCAATGATTTCTTAAAGGCCAAATCTAATGACATTTTCTCAGTCTTTCTCCTTCTTGACCTATGCATAATTTGACACTATTAAACATCTTACTCTAGACACTCCCTCTTCATTGGGTTTTCATGACACTGTTCTCTCTTGCTTCTCTTTCTACCTATAACTGTTCCTTCTTAGTCTTCTTTGCTAGTTCATCATCCATTTCATGCCCATCAACTGTAGATATATCCGAAGTTCTGTCCTAGATCATCTTCTCTTGTCTCTTCACTTCCTCACTTGGTGACTTCATTAGCTCTCATGAGTTCAAATATCATCTCAATACTGATGACTTCCAAAGCTATATATCCAGCCCTGTTCTCTCTACTGAGCTCTAATTGGCACATCAGGAATTTCCAAACCAGAACTCCCTCTTCCTTCTCAAAGATAACCCTCTTTTGAACTTCACTATTACTCTCAAGAGTACCACCATCCTTCCATTCATCCAGCTTCCCAACCTCAGTGTCATCCTTGACTCCTCACTTGGATCACATATCCAATCAGTTGCCAGATTTTGCCATTTCAGTCTCCACAATATTTGTTGCATACATCCCCTTCTTTCTTATCACATAGCCAACACCCCAATTTTGGTCCTCATCATCTAGCCCAGGGTTGTCCAACCTTAGGTTATCTAAGGGCTGCATTAAAATAAAATAATTATTCGAGGGCCACACCCAGAATAAAAAATACAGTACGGTAATAGAAAGTGAGGGAATGCCTGTCATTAATACAAACAGCAAAGGTGCAAAGTGCAAAAGCAAACACAAAACAACAAAATGATAACACTATAAAGATAGGTGCATACTGACTAGTCTGCATCGTACAGATGGAACACATCCCACAGATCAATTGAAAATTCTGTGCAATATGTTCCATCTGTAATACTGCTTGAAAACACCAAAGAAAATTAACATCAACAAGATTATTTATTAGTGATGGAATTAAAAAAAATACGCATTCCATGCAAATTATTATTTTATTTTTTCTCTTGTAAAAATTAAAACCCACAGGCGGGCCGCATAAAATCACACTGGGGGGCCGCATTTTGGACAGCCCTGATCTAGCCTATTGCAATCGTCTCCCAACTCTGGTCTCCCTGCCTCGAGCCTCTCTCTCCACTTCAATCCCTTTCCCACATGACCACAAAAGTGATTTTCCTAAAAAGTATTATCTAACCCTGTCACACAACTAGTCAATAAATGACAATGGTTCCCTGTCACCTCTAGGACGAACTATAAACTCCTTACACCTTCCTATCTCTGTTGTCTCCTTATGTATTATTCCTCTCCATGGACACTACAATGCTGCCTTATTAGATTACTTTTCTTCATATGTTTCTTTAACTCAGCTTAAGTGCTATTTTCTGCAGGAATCTTTACCTGATCCTTTCAACTGCTAGTGCCTTCCTATTCAAGGTTACATTGTTTCTGTTTTTATATGT
Organism: Phalanger gymnotis; assembly: GCA_028646595.1. NCBI lineage: Eukaryota > Metazoa > Chordata > Mammalia > Diprotodontia > Phalangeridae > Phalanger > Phalanger gymnotis. The sequence continues at coordinate 137,230,541 of CM053625.1, read as the reverse complement.
CACATATACTTAAACATGTCTCTTCTGACAGAATGTAAGATCCTTGAGGGCAGGGAATGTTTCATTTTTGTCTTTGTATCTTCACACCTTGAACGATGCCTGACACATAGTAGATATATAGCAAATGTTTGTAGAGAAAGCTTCTTGAAGGTGGGGACTGTTTTTCCTTTGTAATTGTATCCCCAGGGTTTAGCAGCTGTTTGGCACACACTAAGTGGTTAATAAATGCTTTTGATTCACTCCTTATTGGTTGTATTGTTGATACCATTCATATATATGTACGTATGAATGTATATATGTATATGTATATATGTATATCATTAGACCTCAAACTTCATGGAGGAATTAACCTCCTCTTATCTAAACTTTAAGTATTCTCCTGTAGTTTAGCAAAGCCTTAATGTTTTTATTCAAACGAAATGAATTTTCATTACATTAGCATTTCAGGAGACATTTTGCCTTCATTTCTGATTCAACTAATTGACTTAATCAATTTAGTCAAGGTTTTTAACTTGGGGTGTATAAACACATCATAAACCTTTCTTTTATTTAAAAAGTTTATTCTAATGTGGGACCCATAGGCATCTGAAGCCTGCCAAAGGGGTTCAGGACACACCAAGATCTTTGAACATCAACCTGGCCCATCCCATACTTAAACATCAATTAGTAACTAATTAAGAAACCCCTACGGTGAATTTAATTGTAACCATCTGAATTTACCTGTTTTGTAAATTGTCATTTTCTGATAGTTGACAATGAAATCAAATCTGTAACTACTTTACAAGAGATTTTTGTGGACATAGGTTTTTACAGTGCTGTGAAAGCCACTTGATTAAAATAATCTTCACCTAAGCACTATCTCCTCTTAGTTCATTCAAGCCATGGTATTTTTTTAATTTCTATGATTTCATGTATAATGGAACCTCTGGGTGAAGAACTTCTTTCCAAATCAGCACTAACAGCATTTTATGATCTTATTTGTCTGGGACACTGAGAAATTAAGCGACTTGCCTAAGGTTATATTGTTAATGATGATAAGGACTCCACACCAGTTTGCAGATCTAGCCACATAAAGTAGCAATGCAGAGCACCTGGGCGTCAGCTCTCTCTGGATTTCTATTAGCCTCATCTCACATCTCCAAATCCTTCGTGCTCCAGGACAGGGGGTTGTAGAAGGAGACTGAAAAATGTATGGAAAACTATTGAAGTCTCATATAAAAAAAGCTGGAAGGGACAACGTCTTTCCCTCCTTCAATCAAATTAAGCTCTGTATGGGTTACTAAGTGAGGAAGTATTAGCAGTATTATTTGAAAAGAATAGGATCAGGAGAACTGGTCTGTGAGTCAGAAGACCTGAGTTCAAACACTATTTTGTGTGACCTAGGGCAAGTGGCTTAAACCCCTCTGACCCTGTTTTCCCATTTGCAAAGTAACCGATTGGACTAGGAGGCAATCTCTAGGATTCTCAACAGCTCTAAAACCTGTGCACCACTCTCCCCACGTGGTCATTTCTACTAATGACTGCCCTAGGAATAATGCTGAGAGAATAATATTGCAGCCTTTTTTTTTTTTTAAATCAAGGCCTGATTCTCATCCAAGGTAATAATAGGATTGTTACACCCACACCACCCACCACCACTTCCGCAGAGCCTCGTAAATGCTCACAACAGGGTTTTCTTCTCTTAGTGTAGTTTAAACTGAGGTTTTTAAAAGGGCATTTCCTGCTGGGGAAACTAAAGCGGAGGAAAGGCCGGGTGCAGCTGTGGGCAGGAGAGGGAAACATGTCTGGACCAAAGGCACCCGTGCCCCAACACGCGGGCACGGGTACGGGCACGGGCACGGCCGGACTAGGGGGTGACGGCGAGAGCGGCCAGGAGCAGGCGAGCTCAGCAGTCTTTGGGGGCCAGGGAGGCGCGGCCCCGGGGGCGCAGGCGCGGGGGCGCGCACGACGCAGAGCGGCCGCCAGGGGGCGCCGGGGCCGCGCGCGCAGCGCTCCACAGCTGCACCGCTCTCTTAGCCGAGACCGAACTATGGGGGAAGCCGACGTTGTCACCGGCGGAAGCGGTAGCGGCGGCGGCCCTGGATCGGGCGCGGGAAGCGGAGGTGGAGGCGGCGGCGGCGGGGGCGGCGGAGGCGGCGGAGGCGGAGGCGGCCCTGGTTCTGGCCCGGGCCCTGGCGGTAGCGGTGAAAAGGGCCCCGTGGAGTCGGCGCCGGGCCCCCCTGAGGAAGTCGTGGTGTGGAGCCCCGAAGTGGAAGTATGCCTCTTCCATGCCATGCTGGGGCACAAGCCCGTCGGTGAGGAAGGGGAGCGGGGAGGGCGGAGCGCTCGGAACGGGGCGCAGCCTAGGCCCGGCCCGAGCCGCGGCCTCGAGTACCAGCCGCGGCCGGGCGGAGGACGGGTGCTGCGCCCGGCGGGAGGGGCGGGCCTCGCACTTCCCCCGCCCCTAGGAGGCTGCCCAGGGAGCTCTCCTCCTCCCTCTGTCTCCTGGCCCAGGCCCCGGGACTTCTCTCCCCACCCCCAACATCCCCGGCCCGCGATTTCTCCCATCTCCTTTCTCCCCTCTCCCGATCCTAGCCCCTGAGCTTCTCCCGCCTCATCCTCGGCCCCTTGGGCTTTTTCCACCCGCCTCCCATCCCTTACCCCCTAGCTTCTCCCCTTTCCCATCCCCGTGCCCCTCGCCCCGGCTTTTCCCTTTTCCGCCTTCCATATCCGGCTCCCCAGCTTCTCCCCCTCCCATCCTCCCCAGCTTTTCCTTCTTCTTGTCCCCGCCCCCTCCCCAGCTTTTCCCCCTTCCCATCCCCGCTCCCCCCCCCAGTCCCCAATCCTCCCCACTAGTTCATCCACCCCAGCCCTCGGGCTTCTTCCCCTCTAACCCTGTGCCCCGCCTTGTCTTCTTCCCTCCTCTTTTCCTTTTCCCAGCTGGGGGAGGATGTAGGTGGTTGATCCCCTTTTAGGAGTTTTGGGGAGGGGGAGAAATGGGGATTGCCCCTCACAGTGGAGCTCTATGGGAAAACCTGGGCTCAGTCCAGCCTCCTTGTAGGTTAGGGGGTGGGGGAGTAGTGGTGTTTGTTTTTAAGTACTTGGGGCTCTTCTGTCTGAACCTACACTTGGATTCAAAATTCAGCCAGGATTTATTGAGCACCTGCTGTGTACCGGTTGCTGTGGATGAAAGCACGGAATTCGGGAGAGAGAATACTCTTGTACTTGAGAATAATCATAGCCAAGAAAACAAAACTTAACATTCCTTAAACAGAGGGGGAAAAAGATGTTTATAGGTTTGGGCTCTGCCATTTTGCTTGTGTTGTAAAATGGTTCTCTTCTCCCCCCCCCCCAAAAAAAATATTCAAGTCAGCAACAGGTGGAATTTCCTGAACAGTTTTCCCCCCCTCTTACAGGTGTGAACCGGCACTTCCACATGATCTGCATCAGGGACAAGTTCAGTCAGAACTTAGGGAGGCAGATCTCCTCCAAAGTCATCTGGGATCATTTAAGTACTATGTACGATATGCAAGCATTGGTAAGGAGTGAGTTCCAGCACAATGTTGGGCTATGAGTAAAAGTGAGAGGATTTAATTCTGTTCTCCGAATGAGTTCCTACAAACTAAGAAACCTTTAAACAAGTGTGCCTGGCAATAAGAAAATAGAATGTGTGGAAATCCTGTCTAAAAAGTTTAGGGGGATGCTAAAACAGTAGAATTGTATTGAAGTTGAACTCAGCTAACTGGAACCCATTAATAGATTGTTAGAATTCGAAGGGGGCCTTAAAGATCATGTTGCATCCTCATTTTACAGATGAGAGAACTGACCCACAAAGGAAAAGGAATTTGCTGAAAGTTGTACAGCTAGTTAGTGGCAAAAACAAGACCAAAAACCCAGTGTTCCTGAGCCCTCTTTCCACTATACTAAGCTGATGGTCCATAATTTCTAAGAATCTGCACAAATTCAATTACTGGAAGGAAATCGCAACTTCGCAGTTTTCAGAGAATTGTCTCAGTACTCCCCTTTCCTGTCTCAGATGAATATGGACTGCAATGGAACAGTCTATTGTAATGAGCCAAACAGGCTGGCCCAGTCCAGATGGAATCCCAAGATGTTCAGGTATGAGGCAGTGAAAAGAACATGGGTTGACTAAAAAGATCTTAGTTTAAATCTAGATTGACATTTACTGAGCTTCATTTTCTTCATCTACAAGAGAGATAATACTTGCACTCCTGCCTCAGAGGTTGTGTCAGGATAAAATGTGAATGTATACAAAATGTTTTGTGTCTCAGTTGAACTCTTAAGTTCTTGACCTCAAAAAGGAAGGAACAAGGTAATCTTTGAATCTCAACAGTGTTTCTAGGGACTGAAAATAATAGGGTGTTGAAAAGCCATTGACCTGTTGAGTGATGTTAAAAGGATACCTGTTGTCTCTCCTTCACCTGGGATTCCTATAATTGGTTGATTCCCAGATCTAGCATCCTACAGGCCAGAGACCTTTTGCTAACCTGCTTCAGCATGCCATTATGTAACTATGTTCTTTATTTCTGAAAGCTGTAGCAGTACTTAACTGGTGGTCTTTTTAAGCATTATGCTGTAGTACCCTTTTCTTGACCTGGCTCATACCATGTTGTGGAAAATCTTTATTAAGTCAATACTGACCATTCACCTGAGTGAACTGGTGATAGTCCAATATCAATAAAGGTGGGAAAGTGGACGGAGTTCTCCTCACAAGCCAAATAAGAAGAGCAACTATAGAATCTGTCATAAGCATTGAGTATTATGGAGATGTTTTGTTTACCTGATTTGCTGTGTAAAAAAAAACTGCACAAAGCAGTACTTGTGCAGTTCAGCTTTTTGTAAGTGTGGCCTGGCTGTATATATTCATCTGTTTAAATGTATTTTCTGCAGTAGAACATAATCCAAGGTCTTTTCATTTGTTTTGTATTCCCAGTCCCTAGCACAGAGTATGGGGCCTAATAAATACTTGTTGAACGGAATTCTTTAACAATTCGCTTTTTTTCTGTATTTTTATGAAAGGCACAGGCAAGCTGTACTAGGACGTATAGGACGTAAGGACAACAAAAAAAATTTACATCTTTAATAGTATGTTAAGGTTTATCTTCAGTCATTCTTAAAATTGTCCTATGAGGTAGATAGTGCAAACATTAGCCCTTTTTGAGAGAAAATAGAAAAATGAAGCTCAGAGAAGCTGCTTTTCCATCATCACACAGCTAGTAAATGTCAAGCCAGGATTTGAATCCAGGTCCCTTGACTAGCCAACTTCAGTTTTCCTGGGTTCTAATCCCAGCTCCTCACAAGACCCTAGTTCACCAAAATGGGAGAGGAGTAGAAAGGAACAATGAAAATACTTTTCTCATAAATTCTTTTACCATACAGGTTTCTTTGTAAATCCTGTTTCTTTAATGAACTTGGGTTTAATTCTTTTGTTTCCTCCTTTTCTTTACTCATTCACTGTGTTCTGCAATCTTCTGACTAGATCACCTGCTCATGCTTCTTTGCCATGTATACATGTTCACATTTATTCCTGTTCTTTGTCCCATGAGATTTGTGACTACTTCTCCTATCCCCCTTTTAATTAAGGTCTGCTGTATATTTTTTTTTCCCAATTTCTATCCATATATGTTGTCTGCCAACAGCTCTTCAGTGTTTTTGGTTATCGCACACTTGGAGAATCGGTGCCCCCAGCCCTTCGCATTAACATCCTTTCTCATTTCTCTGAACTTTGTTGGCCTTGACCAGTTTCTCTTGGTATGCCAGAATATGTAGGCAAGAAACTTTTATCTTGATGCAAAATCTTGCTGCAATTAAAACCACAGTTTTGCCTCTGAAATTACAAAAGGAAGCTAGGTGGTGTCATTATAACTTTTAACATATTTGAAGACAGCTTCAATTTGTTTTTTCTTTAAGTTTCTTTTTTTAGTCCCTTTTTTCCTTTTCTGGATACCTTCTGTTTTTTAAAATCCATGTTTCAAGTGGATAAGTGATAAGTGATTTTACAGTGATAAGTGCTTTACATTATGTGCAGCTCATACATCAGATTACTTTCATGCTACTGAAATCAGCAGTAAATGGCTTTTAGTTGTAGATACAATGATTAGTGGTGGCATTTTCTTAAAGATTTTGAATTATATGCCCAAATTGACAGCTTTTTTCTTTGTTTCTTTAAAAACAAATTTGTATTTTATTTGATGTTCAGCATGAGTCTGAGATTCTTCCATTCCCTAATTCAGAGAAGAACTTCATCCTTCCTGAGGAAATTATTCAAGAGGTCAAAGAAGGTAAGAATCGGTTCCAGGTTTAAGTTTCTGACAAGATTAGATAAGAATATTCTGCTTTGATAAACCCTTGACCAAGTATAAGGGGCCAGCCTAAGACCATCGATCCTTATCACTAGCCTGGGCCAGCCTAAGACCATTGATCCCTGTCACTAGGCTAAAAGAATTGCTTTGTGCCCAATAAAAAGGCAACTGAATAGTAACATAGTTACTGTGATTTATCGTCACTTCTAAAGACAGATCTTACAGTATCATAAATATGTAGCTTGCATTCCTATTAGTTTTCTTTTGGAAAATTTCTGCTGTTGCTCAAGAATGAGCTGATTTTATTTGTTTAAAAAAATAGAACCTCTTTAAGTAGTATCACTCATGTTTTTCTAGGGAACCTCTTTACAATTTAAGTATAGCTCTCTGTAGTTATCGTTGTGTTTTATGTTTGTGTTATGTCTTCATCTGTTTTTGTCTCCCACATTAGCTTGTAAGGCTCTCCAGGATAGAGATAAGTTCCCATAGTACTTACCCATTTTGGTGATGTGCATATGTCAGACTCTCAGTGAATTTCTTTACTTATTCTTTCTACAGGAAAAGTAATGATTGAAGATGAAGTGAAGGAAGAAATAAAGGAAGAAGTGGATCCACACACTGGTACTGAAGATGGTAATTATGTAAACTGTGCCATACCACATTCACCTGGCTTATCCAGGAGGCTGTATCATTTAAAATAGATTCATCTTAGCAGTTTAGCATCAGTATTTGACCTCTTAGTCTTTTTCCCTCCTTTCAGTCTTAAATTGTCATCTGGAGAATAAATTCCAACTGCTAATGAATCTATTTTTACTTTACTTTAAAGAAGTGTCTTTTTTTAAAAAAATAATTCAAGGAGCTATGATTTTTAATGATACTATTGTCATTATGGTGCAGACAACTTATCAATGAGCTCCTCCAGGCTTCTGTAGACTGGTCCTCAGATGATAAGTGCACAATTAGCTCAATACCAGCCTCTTGGTTAAAGCCTTTCAAGACTGGCAGCTAGAACCTTCCAGAGCTTGCATTCTCCTAGAGCAGCCTATCACTTTGATGTTATGATGAGGCATCAAAAGAGGACTTAAAGGAAGCAGCTTCTTAGTACTAACAGTTTTCTCTTAGCTCTGCAGTAGTGTTGTACTGACCAGGTTCTTTAGTGAATTATAGTAGTAATGTTGAAGAGTTGTGGGGGAGGACGAATATAAAAGTAAATCTGAAGAATGACTTTCAGATACAACTAGCCATGGGTCATATGTTTAAAATCTACCTCGGATCAAATCCTCTTAGAACAAATATTTAAAATGAAATTCTTTATGTAAGAAAAATATTTATAGGTGCCAAGTAATGACTCACTTAATGTGGCAATATTCAGTATAGCAAAATCCCAGTAAAACAAAATCTGGACAGCTAGTTGATAACTTGTAATGATGTCCATGCCAAAATGTTGGATAATCTCAAGATTTTTTTTCAGACTAAAAGTGACACACATATTCTTAAGTAGAATGTATGACTATAGTTTGGCTTAGCAAGGGTGGGAGATGGGGGAAGGGATCAGGGAACATTGAAAGATTTTCTGAATATTATGTGTATGGCTATGTTAACTGTAATTAGGGTCACTTGAAATATGAAAGAAATTTTTAAAAATACTACATGTTTTCAAAAAATTCAATTTCATGGTTAATGAAATAGCAAAAAAAAAAAAAATTTGTTTCTCAGTTTTTACATCTTCAGGAAATTTGGGGAGAGCTGAAAAGTCCAGTGGCAAAGAGAAAGAAAAGAGCTCATCAGACTCTGGATCTAAAGAGGGTGCAGACAAGAGGAAACGCAACCGGGTCACAGAAAAGGTCTTAAATGCAAACAGCAATCCCTCTAGTCCGAGTGCAGCCAAACGTCGAAGAACATAGGCCATTGCTAATAACTTAGAGAAGAATAAGAAGGAAACAAAAAAATTGATGATGTTTACTTTAGTTGAAGGAATTTTTGACAAGTTTTTATTAAAATGACACAAATTGTTCAGGTGGTACATATTGTCATTTTTGCTAATCATTGAGAAAGGAGCGTGAAAAGATTAGCATGAGGGAAGAGGCTGAGAAGTGTATTCTGTACTTGCTAGGAATATGGTTTGAATACAGAAAAGAGTCTAGCTTACCTTGGTGGTAGTAGGATATTTGTTGAGCATTCTAGCTGATTCTCAGATTTCCCAAGGTGAAATGGTAGCTTTGCAAGTGTGTACTTAAGGAATTTTGTGATGATATACATATAGAAAGATTATTTATGTATTCTTTGTGTTCTTGAAGTCAAAATTCATTTCTTAGAGATGTGCTGACCCTTTAGGTTCTTACCAGCTTTCCTTGATTTGGTATCTGAAACCAGTTGTAGGATCAGATATATTTTTTTTTTATCATAGTAAAGTAAATGCTAGAGTGAACTAGGGAGACGATTCAAAGGGGGACCTCTTTCAAATGGACAAATTACCATATATTAAGCAAAGCATTATTCTCAAATACATAACTGAGCTAGGAGCAGTAAACCTAAAAGACAATATTGGCTGCTGTGTCAGAAAAAAAAAATTAATTTTCTACTCACTGAAGTAAACATAGGATCTTTTCTTGGAGACTTCAGTCAAACCTGTCCACCTAAGGTCAAGTGTGGGGCTGTAAACATTTTCTCACTGAGTGCTTCATGAGTCAGGGGTCTTGACTGAATTGCTTTCTAGTGCCACAAAATACAATAGAACTTCTCTTCTTGCCACCAGAGAGACCAAGAATTGGATGTTTTGACTCATTCGTGTGTACTGTATATAATTGGTTTGGTATTTCATTATTTAATTTTTAAGAAAAATATTTTACTAGTGTTTTATATGGAAATAATATTGCAGAAGCTTAATCTTGTGTTGTATTTTTTCTGAGAAATTTGTTTTAAGGTCATGACTATTTTGAGATACTTGTTGCTCGGTTTTATATGCTGGAATATTGAACATTTGTAGCAGTTCTTATTTATTATGCAGACGGTTGCAGACAGACCAAATAAATGACAGTTTTGTGGGAGGGAATCTTAGTCTGTTGAACTGGCATTGGATATGGCACAAAATGCTTATTTGAAATATACCCTCGTTTGACTGCTGAATAAAAAGTACTAAAAAATCCCTTAAGTTGTCTTGTAGTATTAATACCAAAGTGGGTTAAATTTATATTTAAAAAATATGTAAATTCTTCAGTGCCTCTTCCAGTGACCTGTACTCTTCCAAACCTAAGAAGATAAATGATTTCACAAATTACTCTGGTTAAAATTTCTCACTTGAGAACCCTTTGGTTCTTTCCAGACTTAGGTGAGCCTTTAGCTTAGTAGCAACTGCCAGAGCTTGCTGAATCCAGGCGTGATTATGAAGAACTCCGAGTCATTTCCATGCACAGAACCTTTGGAAAAAATTTTATAAAATAACCCAAATTGTTCATGTTTTGCATATTTATGTATTTGCTAATCAGTCACTGATCAGAAACAGAGATTAGTTTTAGGAGAAAAGGCTGAGGATTCTACATCTGGTTTCCATGAGAGAGGATGAGTGAATAAGGAGAAATTGTATGGATAATGGAGGTGGGGGATGGCATTGATATAGTGAAGCCAGAGATTGAATTTGGAGAAGAGAAATTAGGAAAATTTGAAAAACAAACTAGTTCCAGATACTGGTCTTTGAGAGAAAGGTGAAGGAGGCACAGGAATTAAGAACATAAAGAGGAAGAAAGCTAAGGAGATAAGAGTTAGTGAGACAAGGAAAGTCAGAAAAAATAGTTAAAGGGTTTTAAAAGCAAATTGAAAGACTTGGTTATTGGCATGAGTTGGTAAGATCGACTGAAGCTATAAGTCATTTGGAAAAAATGCTTTAGACCATTGTTAAAACAACCAGAGGTTCTACCTCACCTATCAGATTAGCATAGATGACAAAAGAGGAAAATCATTGTTGGAGAAGATGTGGGAGGGCAGGCATACTAATGCATTGTTGAAGCTATGAAATAGTCTGGCAGTTTGGAGGTCTGTCCCCAAAATCACTAAACTATGCATGCCTTTTGACCCAGTGATACTGGTACTAAACTTAGGTCCCTCAAGGATCAGAAATGAAGGACCTATGTGTACAGAAATATTTTTAATACCACTCTTGCTACAGCAAAGAACTAGAACCAGAAAAGAAAGGGCTTTTTAATCAATTGAGAAATGGCTCTGAATAAAACGAAATATTATTAAACCATAAATGATAAAAGGAATAGACTTGGAGAAACATGAACAGATGATGCCAAGAAATAAGCAGAATCATTTATACAGAGACTAAAACATAAAGAAACACAACTTTGAAATTGATAGAGTGAGAACAGTGGCTACAGAGAATTGACAAACATGTTACCCACTTTCTGATAGATGAAATTTGAACCTACTAGAGTATTACATGGAGAGATGTATTTAGAGCCTAAAAACATAAATTTGAAGCCCTCCCAAAAGCAGATGCAGCTAGATGCTCTAAAAGGATTGCTTTTCTTCCAAAGAATGACATAGCAGAGGCACAGAAACTATTAGCTGAGTGATCATTTGATAAGGAAGCATTGAAGAAGTAGTGGTGGTCACCTGTTTGTAGCTCTAATAACTGAGTTTTGTTACCTTCCTTGGGAGGAAGTATCTAAAAAACAATAAGAACCCACCAAGACCTACCAAATAGATGGCTGCTACCCACTTCTAGCAATAAATTTAGGCACAGATGAAGGAATGCTAGAGGCATTACCAAAGATTAGGAAGTCTTGGACAAGAAACAATACCAAGGTAGTCCACAGGTGTCTTTCTCACTTACCAGTGGAAGGCTAGGGATGCAGAAGAGAAAAACTGATTTGGGAAATTAACAGCTAGCTAAGAAAGTGATGCATGAAGATAGGATTTGGGCTTCTGAACCACAGCTTAGAATAGTATGGCATGACAGATTTCTGGCCAGGAGTAGAGTGGATCTAACAAAGCCTGATAAGGATGGACCTGACAAGTGTCTTGCAAATCAAATTGAAAGGGATTAAAATTAAAACCATGAGACTATGCATATCTTAAGATGCCAAAAAGAGTAGCTATGATGAAGAGTTACTATTCAAACACCCATTGGCTCACTGGAGGAAAAATTCAAGAAAGGAATTAATAATAAAAAAAACCCTTGGCCTCAAATGTCTTTACACAGTTGATAAAGTTTTAAGAAACGAGGAGAAAAAGATACTCTAATACAAGGGGAGGTGGGGGGCATGGTGAATTTGACCTCAGGTATCATTAAGAGTTGGAATGAAACCTCTTGATTGGAATTATATAGTGCTTGGATCAACATACAATCAATTTTACTATAATGCTTTTTTAAAAAATGTGAATTTGTTCCAACATGATCAATATATTCGGGAACAACTTAAGCATAAACTGAATTTTGTGTTTGCTTATGTTCCATCCTCGAGAAACAGCAAAAGAACGTAGAAAACTTCACAATCTGCAGTTGTTCCTGAAGCACACCTCCACAAACTTCAGGGTTTTTTCAAGGTAACGTGATAAATGTTGTCTGCTGGTGCAATAGGAGCTGAGGAGGGCTGGTCCACCGCACTCCCTCCCCAACCCTCCACTCCACCCTCTACCACCAGGGGGAGCCCCAACTCCCATCATCCACAAACCCTGGACTTTAGACCCACCAAGGGTGCTTTCTTGCCCTCAGCAATTCAACTTTACTACCTTGGGCCCTCTGGAAATGGCAGGGGATGTCAAGGTGCAGACTGAGCATTCAACTGTAACTATTGTAATACTTAAGTATTTCTTAACCACTTAATATGTATAAAACTACACTATTGTTTTCACTAGGTTCCTCTCTTTTTGTCTGTGTGTCACTGATAAAGTTATTGAGTATTGTGCCTCAATCCCATTCTCCCCATAAACTGGTTTTTGTTGTGAGATTTTGCATGGCTTGCTGATTTTTAGGAATGAGTATCTCAAGTTACAGCAGAACTAACTGTACTTAATTCCAAAGAAAAAATATGGGGAAGAGTGGGGATGGGGATGAGGAGGGGGGTGGAAATAGCTATATATTATATATTAAGAAGAAATTTTTTGTGAGCAAATCTAAGAACCACAGTTTTGAAGCTTAATGGAGAGCATTTGAGGGGTGGCCAGCAGAGGGACAAAGAAGGTTTTGTTCTGGAGCATGTTACACAATACCTTTCTCAGACACCCACTGTCTTCTCCTTCAGCACCTTTCTCAAAAGAAATGGTCTTTCTCCTTACCAAGGGCAATCCTATATGTATCTGATCCCATTACATTTTCTCCAACACACTGTCCCTACTATCATACCCACTCCCTCTCTAATTTACTTCAGACTCTCACTCTATTGGCGCCTTCCCTGATACCTCCAAACACATCCATATCACCTTTCTTCTTAAAAAAAAAAAAGTCATTTGATCCTACAAACTTCCCCCAAATCATCTTATACCTCTTCCTTCCTTCTCAGGTAAGCTTTTTTTAAAAAAGCCATGTAGGGGCCTCCACTTTCTCTTCTCTCATTCCCTACACCATCTGCAGTCTGGCTTCCAACCTCATCATTTGACTGTAATGGCTATCTCCAAAGTTAGCAGTGATCTCTTAATTGCCAAATCTCTGGTTTTTCTCAGACCTCAATCTTTTTTGCCCTCTCTACAGCCTTTAATTATCCTTTTTTCCTGGATCCTGGCCTCTCTAGGTTTTTGCGATATTTTATGCTCTTGTCTGTCTGACTTCTCAGTATTCTTTTTTGAATCTTCATCCAGGTTATATCTACTAATTGTGGTTATCCCCTAAAATTCCACCCTGAGACCTCTTCCCCTTCTATACAATTTCATTTGGTGATCTTATGAATTCCCATGGTTTAAATCAGGGCTGTCCAAAATGCAGCCTTCAGGAATGTACTTGGCCTACTACAAGCATGGAAATTTACATAAATGCTTTAGTAAAGGAAGCCGAGGTACCACAGAGCTCTCACTAAAACAGCAAATCAAAATATATTGTCTATTGTTTCAATAAAAAGCTAAGGTTGGACAGGTCTGCTTTAAATTATCATCTATATGCAAATGATTCCCAGATATGTGTATCTAGCCCTAATCTTTCTCTAATGTTATCACCAAATGCCTTTTGGACGTCTTGAATTGAATGTGCCAAAGGTATTTCAATCTCAACATGTCCAAAATACAACTCAGCTTTCCCTCCAAACTTTCCCCTTTTTCCACCTTTCTTAGTACTATCAAGGGTATCACTGTCTTCCCAATCACAAACCTCAAGATCAACCTTGACTTCTCACTTACACTTATCTAGTTATCCAATGTCTCCAATTTTTTTAAATTTTTATTTATTTATTTTTGTTACATTTTAAGTTTCAAACCACTTCTCTACCTCCACACTCCACACTTGAGAGGGCCACCAACTGATGCAGATTTATAGATATATGTAAAACCATACTCTGCATACTTCTGTTTATCACTTCTTTGTCTGGAGTTGGATAGCATCTTCCTTTCATAGGTCCTTTGTAGTTGATTTGAGTTTGTATGGTACTCAGAATAATTTGGTTGTTAATATTGCTGTCACTGTACACAGTGTTCTCTTGGTTCTGCTCCCTTCACATTTCATTATTTCATTCAAGTCTTTCAACATAAAAAAAAATCAGCCAGCTCATCATTTCTTACATCACAGCAGTATTCCATCACAATCATGTACCACAACTCGCTTAGCCATTCCCCCAACTGATGAGCATCCCCTCAATTTCCAGTTCTTGGCCACCCCAAAGAAAGCTACTATAAAATATCCAATCTCTTGTTAAGTCTTGTTATTTCTACCTTCACGACATCTCTTGTACATGTACCTTCCTTTCCCTTCACTCAGTGTACCCAGGTGCTGGCTGTCATCACCCTCATGCCTTGACTACTGCAATGGCTTTGTGGTTGTCATTCTACCTTGTGTCCTCCCATTCCAGTCCATTCACTGAGCTGCCAAAGTGATTTTGCTGATGCAGGTCTGACTGTGTTATTGTACCCACCACACCACCACCACCACCACACACTCAGTAAAATTCAGTGGCTCTCTATTACCTCTAAGATCAAATATAAAAGACTCTATCATTTAAAACTCTTTGCACCCTGGCTCCTTTCTACCATTCTAGTCTTCTTGTCCTTCTCCCACTCACCCTTTGTATATTTTACAATCCAGCCATCCTGGCCAATTTGCTGTTCCTCCCACATAACAACCCATCTCTCTTTTCATTGTCCCCCATGCATAGAACACTCTCAGCCTCCTAGCTTCCCTGGCTTCCTTCAACTGCTCAAATCTTTATTTCTGCATCTGGTCTTTCCCTTTCACCCCCCTTAGTCCTATCTGCTAGTGCCTTCCATCTGAGATTACCTTCCATTTATAATATACACATACACATCTACACAGGTACAACTACATATATCTATATCGGTCTATTTATAGTATGTCCATAGTTATTTGTATGTTCTCTCATCTACTAGAATGTGTGCTCCTTAAGGGCAAGGACCATATTTTTAACTTCTCTTTGTATCCCCAATACTTAGCACAATGCCCAACACACAGTAAGTATTTAATAAATGCTTGTTTACTGACTAGATAGAAAGAGGAAAGATGAGGATTTTGGGAAACATCACAAGCTTGGCACAGAGGCATAATATACTGATGGGGGACTTCAGTTATACAGACATTTATTAGATCTCTTCAGCCGAAAGCAGAACAGCTAATAACTTTATGATTTTCCTGAATGATGTATTTTAAAAGGTTAAAAGATCTTTTAAAAGGTTCAGGAAACAAGATGAAATGCAATCCTAGATCCAAATCATTATGACAGAGGAATTGATTAAAAATGATGGGGACCCTGGGGAAAGGGGTAGAGAGAATGATCATTCTCTTCCAAAATTGTAATAGAAAGGGAGAAGAAATCCAAGCATAGTGTGCTATGAACCTAAGACATTAGGAAAGTATATTCCCAAGTGTTCAGAGGAAGACTAGGTAGGAGTCTAAGAACACTACAAAGAGAAGGCAGATGAGAAGGTATTGGAGATGGTCAAGAATGAAATACATGAGATACAGAGGAAAATTATTTCAATGAGGAGGAAAAATGGAAATTGTCAGAAGAGATGGATGTACATAGACAAGGAACTCACCAATCAACTTGGTATTCTAAAAGTAAATGTACAAAAGATGAAAACAAGTGTAGGTAATAATAAAGGATGAATATAAAGAAGGGTTTGAGTCTGTATCTTATGATGAACAGTTGAAGAAACAGAATGTTTAGCTTTTAGAAGATGTGGTGGGGAAGTTATGGGGGTGGGGAAGAGGGATGGACATGATAGCTGTCTCCAAATATTTGATGGACTGTCATGGGGAAGATGAATTAGTTCATTCTGTTTGGTCCTAAAAGACAGACTTAGGAGCAATGGGTGAAAACTCTATCAAGGTAAATTTTAGCTTCATGTAAGAAGTGACAACTGTGTTGTTGGGCCTTGAAAGAAGGCAAAGATTCCAAGAGGTAGAGATGAGATGAGATGGGATTGCATTGTAGGCATGGAAAACTGCTTGTGTGAGGCAGGAGGTAGAGCAGCAAATTCATGGAATGGCTAGTAACCCAGATTGACTAGAACATAGTTAGCTCATGAAGATGAATAATATGAAATAATTAACAAGCATTTGTTAAATACCTACTATATCAGGCACTGTGCCAGGCACTAGGGATGCAAAGACAAAAGTTTCTGCCTCAAGGAGTTTACATACTTTCAGAGACATACATATCAAGGTATATAAAATATAAAATAAATGCGGCGTAGCTCATGGGGGAAGGCACTAACTTTGGGGGAGATCACGAAAGGCTTCATGTACAAGGTGACACTTGAAATGAGAGATTCTAAGAGGAAAAGTGAGAAGGAGAACAAGCAATCCAGCCATATAGTCTAAGGAAAGTCACAGAGAGAGGAAAGAGGGTCTAGTGTAAAGAACAAGTAGTCAGTATGGCTTGATTACAGAATTCTTGGGGGGGGGTGCAGTGCTAATATGAAAGGTTGGTAGATTGGAGCAGAAAGACTTTTATGAACTGATGTGTAGATTGAAGACAGCAGAATCAGGAGAACAGTACACAGAATGGCAGCAATATTGTAGATGAAAAGAACCCTAAAAGATAGCTGAACTCATTTTAAATGGAGGCAGTGTGTTGCAGTGGAAAAAATACTGGAATTAGAAAACCTGGGTTCAATTTCCATCCCTGCTACTTAGTTCCTGTGTGAACTTTGGCAAGTCACTTAATTTCTATGGTCCACAGTTTCCTTAAATGTAAAAATTAGGAATTTGGACTAGACAACTTCTTAATTTCCTTCCAGCTCTATGAGTCTATGAAATACAATGAGCAGTATTCGTTCCGGAAGACAGATCATGAATGCATGTCCCTCCTCTCAGTAGAAAAGTAGTAGGTCATGGGTATGGAAAGTTACATATACTATCAGATATGGTTACTATGTCTTGACTTTGCTTAAATGTTTTTCTTTGTTACAAGGTGGCTTTGTGGTGGCAAGGGTGGGGTTAACTGGGAAATAACTACAATGTAAAAAACAAAAAGCATCAATGAAATGTGTTTTAAGAAAGCTAGTGGGATAGGTGGGAACCAGATTATGGAAGGCCTCAAACACCAGGCTAAAGAGTGTACAATTTTTCACATAGGCAAACAGTCTCCAAAGTGACACAAAATTATTGGAGGGAGGGGGAGGGAATGTGTGAAAAAGTTCCATTTTTTTATATTAAAAACAGAAAATTGAAGCCTTACTCATATTTAAATGCAAATATTAACACTGGCACCCTCACTTAGTCCATATGTCAAACACTCATTTATCACAGTCCATCTAGTACTCCTGGCAGCAATAAAAACTGAGAGAAGTAGGGTGTCATTACATTTCTTTAGTAACTCCAGTTGGGACCTGAGAATACTCAGAAGCTGGGGGATGGGGAGGGAGGTTTGGGTATGAGTAGGTAGTCTGTTGCATTACCTAGATATCTCACCCACCTGGGCAGCAAAGCACTCCAAATGGTTCAAGTATGTTGGCCTGGTTACTAGTCCTTTAATAAGCAGGAGAGAAAACTGAATCTGTGTGCTCCCTACTTGCAGCACCTGACTCGATTGCCATACTCAGCATCCACCTCTCTCTCTTCATTTCCATTCCTATCCCCAACTCCCTAGTAGAGCATCTGGAGGTCTGTAGTGGTGTGCCACTGGGGCTGGACTAGGTAGGACTAAACGGGTTAGACCAGGCTCAGCAGGCAGCATCATGAACTTAAATATTTGCAGCCCCCATAAGAAAATCCTTTGACTGGGAAGCATAGCAGCAACAAAGTGCTAAGGAATTTTTTTTTTCCTTGAAGGAGGAACCAGTGGAAGTTCTGGAAGAGAGCTGACACTTGTTTCTCTTGGTTCCACTCTCCCCATGGTCACTAAGAACTTCTCCCTCCACCTGCTCCACATTCTCCTTTAGTCCATCCACTGATGAACTTAACTTAGAAATTTGGACTTGGTGGACCCTTGCTGTAAAAATAATAAGAAATCCTAGGAACCACAAAAGCAAAGGGCCCATATTTAAATATTAACATCTTACCAGTTTTGTTACATGGCACTGAGATGTGGCACCCCAGTGACTCACCATTGGAATATCTCATCCTGGAAGATTCAATCAACTTGGTACTCACATCTCATCAGTACCCTCTGCCCCTCTGATTGGACCCTCTGACTGGAGGGTAGAGCCAGGAGCTCCAGAACTCCCTTTAAGAAGGGGCCCTAGTGCAGTCTACAGCTGCATTGCTTCTGGGCTACTCTGGACTTCTCCATCATGCCCTTGAACAG